>CM070730.1:22982424-23568974 GCA_036346275.1 Otatea glauca | reverse complement strand
TCGTGAAGCGAAGATCAGGCGGGACCGGCTCTGCTTGGAGGCGGTTGGCGGGTAGTCGTCGCTATTGTAGCGTCGGTAGCTATGGTGGCTTCGAAGCCTTGAACCGCGCCGAGCCCGCGCTTCTCGGCGATGCAGCGGCCATACGGGTCTCGGGGCTCGCGGCCTTCATGACTTAGTCGGCGACAAGCTTGGAGTCCCGTGGACGATAAGTCGGCGAGCACCGTCGGCGGCGATCAGGAGACCGTTGGCGAGGGCCTCGTGCTGGCAGCGTTGTTGGTGGCGTCAGCGGCTGATGGCGTGCGGAGCTTGTTCCCAAGTGGGGAGATGATGGCGACTCGGCGCCGCGCCATTCTTGTTGTAAGACCCATCGAAGTACATTGTCGATGCTCGGGGTCTTGATCCGGTGGTGCACGGTTTCGGTCCACTCAGGCGACGAAGTCGGCTAGGGAGCTGCGACTTGATCGTCCGTCAGGGGCGTATGTGATGTCGTGGCGGCCGAGCTCGAGTGCCCACTTGGCTATCCTTCCCGAGCGTCGCGGTTGCGGACGATCTCGCCTAACGGGGCGTGGTCACCACGGTGATGTTGTCTTGATCGAAGTAGTGGGCGAGCTTTCTTACGCAATGAGCACGCGTGGAAGTAGCTTCTGCACTGTGGAGTGCGAGTCTTGGACTTGGAAAGGACCTCGCTAATGAAGTAAAGCGGCGTTGTACCTTAAGTTCGCGGCCTTCTTCCTCGCTCCACCACGAGGGCATGGCGGCGGCAGGTAGTGGCGGCTATGTAGAAAGCAATGGCTCACAGTGTGCGGGCGACGGGGCCGAGGCGGGGGGGAAGGCCTTGGGGGTGAGGGCCTCTGAGCTTAGGGGTCGGCTAAAGCGGTCGGATCTCTTGAGTAGCTGTAGAGTGGCATTCGCGCGCGAGGCGAGACAAGCGGCTCAAAGTCGCTAGGCATCAGGTCGACCTCTGGACCCCAGGAGGGTTGCTGATTGGGCCATCCTTGCGTTGCTAATATCTTCTCTGGTTGGCCTCGATGCCTCGCTCGGAGACTATGAAGCCAAGGAGCTTCCCTTTGGGGACCTCGCGCATTTCTCGAGATTGGGCTTTATGCGGAATCGTCGAAGGTTCGCAAGGTCTCTTCGTGTCGGGGACAAGGTCGTCGGCCTTAGCAGTTCACGACAATATCGTCGGCGTACACCTCAGCGTTACGGCCGATCTGGTTATTGAAGCTGCGTTTGCATACATATTTGGTATGTGGCGCGCGTTCTTTAGGCGAACGGCATCGTAGCGTGGCAGAATGGCGAGCAGGGTGATGAAGGAAGTCGCGGTGGTCGGACTCATAAGCGCAATCGGTGGTAGCCAGTAGGCATCCGGAAAAGAGGACTCGCACCTGCGGTGGAGTCGATGACTTGGTCGATCGGGGGCAAAGGAGCGGATCCTGGGACATGCTTTGTTGAGACTCGTATAGTCAACGCACATCCTCCATTGCCCATTTTCTTTTTACAAGTACGGGGTTGGCTAGCCACTCGGGGTGGCGCACCTCTTTCTACGAACCACGGCAGGAAGTTTGGCGATCTCCTCCCCTATGATCCCGCTTCTCCTCGTCGAGTGGCGCGGCGTTGGCGATCGGCTTTGAGCACAGTCGGATGCTCAAGGAGTGCTCGGCGACTTCCGCTTGGGATTCCGGCATGTCGGAGGACCTCCATGCGAAGACGTCTTTGTTGGTGCGGAGGAGTCGACGCAGGCGCTTTCCTATTTGGCGGGGAGCGTGGCTCCGATCCGCACGGTCTTGGTCGGATCACAGGGATCGACCGCGACCTCCTTCGTGTCCTCGGCGGACTTGAAGGATCCCGCCCCCGACTTGCTGGACTCAGGGGCGGATTCGGAGGCTTCCCTCCTGAGGTTGTCGAGCTCGGCAGACGCGATGACTGCCGAGGCAAGCTCACAACTGCTGCGCTCGCAGTTGTAGGCAAGCTGGAAAGATGATGCCACGGCGATGACTCCCCGTGGCCCTGGCATCTTCAGCTTGAGGTAGGCGTAGCTGGGGACCGCTATGAACTTGGCGTAACATGGCCTTCCCGGATGGCATGGTAAGAACGGAAATCCACGACCTCAAAGCGAGGGTTTCGGTGCGGAAGTTTCTCGGTTCCCCAAAGGTAACAGCAGGTCGACCGCGAGTGGATGGGCTTTGCTAGCCGTGAATGGCGCCATGGAAGGGCGCCTTCTTTCGGGTCGGAGGGTTGGAGCGCGATCCCCATAGCGCCGAGCGGCCTCGGCGTGAGGATGTTGAGGCCGGGCCTCCGCCCATAAGCACCTTTGAAAGGCGCTTCTTCCCACGACGGGTGACCACCGGGGTATCTCCCGGTGTGGGCGTGGTCGAGGTGGTCGGTCCGATCAAAGGTGATCGGGAACTCGACCACCGAGGTATTGGGGACGCATGGCGCGACGGTATGGACCTCGCGATAAGCGAGCTTGGCGGCGCAGCCGGCATAGCGAGCGGTCCTCCAAAGCTCATGAGGCGTCCCGGGTTCGGGGAACTCGTCGTGCGCTTTTCTCTCGCGGCCAGCGGCCGCAGCAGCTTCTTCCCTTTGCCACGCGGCGTTGGGACGCTCGGAGAGGTAACGCCTCGGAGACCTCGCAGCCCCGCAGTACATGTGCTTGAGCGGAGAACCCGTGGTTTGGGTACGGGCGTCCATCAATTTCTCGAAGTGGTGGGCGCGACGATCGGTCGCACCTGCCGCTGGGCGGGCGGTCGACGGTGGCGACCACTTGGGGCTCGCGGATCGCTTCCGTGCCGCCCGTTTGTCGAGCGCGGTCGAAGGGGACCGGCGCGGACGCGGGTTCTCGCTAGAGCCTTTCCTCCTCGAAGATGGCCCCCACATGCCTCTCCGAGGCGTGGTTGGTGGCGATATCGAGGAGCTCCTTGGTAGTTCTAGGCTTGAGACAACCCAGTTTGTGTACCAAGGCCTTGCAGAGGTGCCAGATGAATGCTCCCACGACATCGGCGTCGGAGATGTCGGGAGCTCGTTAATCGGGCGGAAAACCGCCGGATGTAGTCCGGAGGTTTCACTGGCTTGCATTTGCGAGCCCTTCGAGTCGGGAGTTTCGTGGCGCTTGTAAGTGCCACGAAGTTGCCGGCGAAGAGGGCCTTCAAGTCGGTCCAGGTTCGATGGTTTTGGCAGCAAGTACTCGAGCCGAGTTCGGGCGAAGTCTGCGAGGTAGATGGGAAGGTATTGGATGATGAAGAGGTCATCCGTCGCTCCTCCCGCCCGCATGCAAGCCGGTAATCTTCGAGCCGAACACAGGTTTGTGGCCCCGGTATTTGGCAATGTTGGTAGCGCCGGAACCGGCAGGAAGTCCGCCGGCGGATCGCTGGCGTAACGCCATGTCCAGGACCGTCGGGGCTCGGGCTGCGGTGGTGGTGCCCCGCCACCGCGAACCCGAGTGGGCGGCCTCGATCGCCATCTTTCTTCGCGCCTCAAGGGTAGCGCGAATGTCGTAGGCATCATCGGAGGCGTTAGCGCACCGGGCGCGCGAGGCTGGTGGCTCGCGATGCGGCGACGCTTTGTCGGACCCAACCGGCCAGACGGTGCACGGGCCCGGTGGCGAGGTGGCTCCGGGCGATAGGAGCCGGAGGCGTGCATGTCTTTGCGACGCGTGCTCTACCACCGGAGGTTTTGGTAAGTGGCCTTGGCCTCGGGTGATCGGCTCCGGAGGCCTCGGCAAGATTGCGGCGCGCCACGCTTTGACTTGCGTGGGGAAGAAGTGAGGACCGTCGGACCCTTCCGCTTTGAGGTGTGCTCGACGCCAAGGCGCTTGTGCGTCGCCAGCACATGCGGGCCTCGAGCCCCTCTTGCTCCGTGTTGGCCTGGGCCGGCCGAGCTCGATTCTGCCGTTCCTCCAACTCTTTGCGCTGTTGTTGGGTCGGCGGCAGCGTGGTCTGCAGGCGTTGAAGACGCTTGGCTGGTACTCCTCCTCCTGCGCTGAGTGCGCCGGACAGAGGCCCGCGGCCGCGAGGGCCGCGGGCAAATCGACGGTGCCACCATGTTGCACTCGAGGAGTGCCGTCTGCGGGCGTGGTACTCCATGTCGGCCGGAGTCACGGCCGGAAGAGTCTTCCAAGAGCTCGTGGATGGAGGCCGCGGTAGCCGACCATCGCCACCGGGATCGCGAGCCTACGGGGTGACATGGTCACCGCCCTGCCTACGGAGTTTTCGCCGACCGTGGCGGAGCACTCTCGGGTTCCGCCGGGAGCCGCAGGGCGCCTAAGCCGAGCTTTAGCGGAGTCTCCGGAGAGGACACACAAGCTCTCGGCGCGCTGTCCTCCGGAGGCGGCGAAGCGAAGCGTGAGCCCTCCCGTCGGGGAGCGGGCGGTCGAGGAGCCGGCGGATCCGATTCCCGTGCGATCATGCCGCCGCAGATGGGTGGATGCCATCGGGAGATAAGCGGAATCCCGAGATGGTGACGAAGGCGCGAAGCCCCCCACAGCGCGCCAAGCCCGGCGTTTTGCGCTGAAGGCAAGTAAATTTGTAAGTCTTGGGGTCACGCGTTCCACTCCCTGGATGGTTAGACTCGTGAGTCCAAGATGTATACTGGTTCGGGCTGAAAGTCCCTACTCCAGTTCAGATGGCCGTATTGTATTGCTTTTTGCACTATGTTTTTACAGACGAGGCCCCTAAATGGCTTAGTCTCCTCGTGTTCTTATGTCTCCCCTCCTTTTGAATCGTTTAGTCCTGCCTCCTTTTATACAGAAGGAAGGGGCAGGTTACATCGAGAGTTGGGAGGAAGAGCGAGGTGACCTATGTTAGGAGCTCCGGTCCTTCGTCATGTGGACTGGTCGCCACCCGTCTTGCCCATGCTGGGTTGGTAGCCTTGGTGGTCAGGGAGGTTAGGTATTCCCCGGGAAATAGCGTACTTGCCCTCCGTGATCCTTGCGAATGCTAACGTCGCGGTGCGTGACGTTGGTGCTCGGGAGGAGAGGCGCGCGTCGTCTTGACGTGGATCGGTTGATGGGGCTGGAAGCTTTGTCTTCTGCAGCCACCAGATCTTCTTGGGAAGGAGCCACCTGGCCTTGTATAGTCACTCTGATTGACCTCATTCGGGGGGTACGTGGCGGTAGGCCGATGAGGACGACGACACGCCCTCGGCGTCATCACCTTGGTTCGGTTGGAGTCGGGGGATCCCGCCCCGCCAAGAGGGTCGGGAGCGCTGTCCGGTCGGAGTCGGGAGATCCCGCCCCGCCAAGAGGGGGTCAGGAGCGCTGTCCGGTCGGATTCGCTTCCCCTGGCCGGTCGGGAGCGGATGTCTTGTGCGGTCTCGCAGGCGATTCGGTCGGTGGCGGGCCGGGCGCGGCCTGTTGGGCTGGAGATATGCTTGAGGCCGCTGGCTCGTCATTTCGGGCTGTTGGGGTACCCCTGTTACTAGTATTCGTCACACTGCAAAAATCGAATGAACTAAGATGTCGTCGAAGGAGCTATTTACTATGAAATATGATATAAGAGTATTCCTTTCGTATGCATCAAAACTTTGTACGGATTGTAAGGGATTTGTGGTATGGGCGGTATCTCGAGCTCTTCCGTGAGATCTTTGAACGCCTCATTCACTAAATGTGTCATCTCTTCAAAGTATTTTTAGGTTTATCCGGTGGATCCATGATCAAGATCTTGCTCTTTCTCGATGAATTATTACGAGAATCCAATGGAAGCTACATACACATGCATGATGCCACCATTAGTCCTTACATCGAGTAAATAACTAAATAAACGAGTAATTTAACTAGCTAGTGAGCAACTTACTTAAAATTATATGGAAAAAGTATAAACTCCTTGTCTTGTAGTTTAATCAAAACTTTATATACGTACTCCTCGACCTCCTTTGGTGCTCTTTTGATTTCATGTTGGCAAACCGCTCCCGGTCGAGGAATCCCACCGCCCCTTGGTTCTTCGTACTTCAATCATCTCGTATCTATATAACGAATTAGTTAGACATGAAATTTATCGGTATTACGTGAATGTAGGCCAAGATTGATATATTAGACACTTACAATGACCAGCATCTCAAAAAAGATATGTCGAGGGCGTCGTGATAGAACAAGTTGTGCAAGTTATCAAATTCTATTAAGAAGTAGCCATGGCCCTCATGGTGAAAAATGTTCTCACGGAAAATTGCGGTGATCATCTTTGGGAGTACGCCTTGGTTGGATCGATCTAAGTACCATGCATGTAATCGCTGCATCATGGGTGTTAGACTTTAACTTGAGCGGTGACCAAGGGCTTCCCTACCTCGAATTTCAATCTTTGTTGATCATCTTGGTCATCAGACTGCGCCTTGCCCTTACTTTTTTGTCGCACGACATCATACTCGGTCCTGGCCTCGCCTGATCTGGCTGATACAGCTTGTCTAATGTGCCAATTTTTGGGATCAGAGGTTGTAGGTTTGTCATTTGAAGTACCATGTGTTATAGGTTTCTGCTTTGGAGTACTAACAGTGGCCATCTTGATGGGGTCCTCAATGCATTTCTTTTCTACCTCATTTTGCTTCTTCCCCGTTTCACTCTCAGGTGCTGGTGACGGATGCGAGGATTGTACTGCAGGAGAGGATGGTACTGCATGGTCCAAGACGATGTCACGATTGCGCCATTGGATGAATGAGTGGACGACACTTCCTAGAGTAGTTATCTCATCATTGGCGGGTTTTTCCAGTCCGATCTCAACAAACTGTGCAAATACCGTGTCCACTTGGACCTTTGCATAACCTGGCGCTATCGGGGTATTGTGCAGGACACCCCTTCTTGGCACGGATAGACTACCCTGTAGCGGCTGCATAAATATGTTCATCACGGCACGTTGAGTCGACAGGTGTGGGGTCCGTATGTCGTCCACGGGATAATGGTTGTTGTCCGCTTACGCCAATGGCGTGGACGCGCAATCGCTACGACGACTGTAGGACTGGAGAAAACGTTGTGGGCTCGCGATCGACTCAAGGCTTGTTGTACTTGTCGCTCAACTTATTCTTCAATGGTGCCTTGTATTTCTCGCAGAACCCTTTCCTTCATCATTTCCATTTCCTTCTCACCCGCCATCTTTAGCTCTCTTCCGACTCTATAAGAGTCTCCGTGCTCGTGAATCCACTCCTCCATGGAACCTTGACCCCGACGCCGTGTCCAGACCGAGGTGCTCTTTGTTTCCTAGGGCCGTTAGCTCGTCTTTCTCCTGCTTGGGTGAAAAGATCCTTGGGTGGATGGCGTGAAACTCATGAACTCGTTGCGTCATTGCTTCGCCTTCACCGCTCTTGAATGATAAACCCCAGAGACAACATATTCGCCTCGCTAGCACGTAGTGCTTCACTCGTCCGTAGTCCGATCAAGGGACTTGTGCCAACCAATTGACCGCTTCTAATTCTTGCCTCTCCCATTGAGCAATTTTACCCGCTGCACTCCGTGCCAAGTCCGTGGGGTGAGTATTCCTTCTTGCGATGCTAATGTGGTCCTCACCGACTTCCTTGTCTTCCTCCGATTGCTTCATCGCCACAAACTCATCCCAATATGGCTCCAATCTTGGGTACTCTCCGATGGTGACCGGTTTTGCTTCACATAATTTGTGTTCACCCGCCTTGAAGTTTCTCCACGCCGCATCCATGGTCATCAATGTGTCGCGACGCACAAGATCTTCGGCTCCTTCGGGAATTCGAAGGTTTCTTTGAGCTCGTCCCACGATCCTCTTTGGTGGCTTGGGCACTTTATGCCAATCCGAATAGGTGATTGGCACTTTATCCTCTACGATGCACCCACATGTTGACTGTATTTGGTCGCTAATTTTCTCGTTGCAACAGGGCCCCAGATATCTAAGACCTCTAAGATGGTGTACCGGCCTTGGGCTTCTTAGTTTTCCTCGTCCTCGGCGTCTTGCAACAGAGCATCATCTGCAATAGCGGTGGAGGCCTCTGCACCTTCGTGGTTGGGTGGAGGGTAAGGTACCGCTGGGCTCTCTTCCACTATAGGATCGGTTTGGGCTCCATTAGAACTACAATTCGACTGAAACATAATTTCCATCAATTACTACGAATCATCTCACGGAATTTCAAAGTACGTAATCATCTCATGAAAATTATTTTGCAAGTACAATTAATTGAGTAAATGAGCTTTGAAGCTAAGGTTATGCAATGAAGCAAAGCATGGTCCTGAGCTGCGGATGCATTATTATCGTGTTGTGCATGCAGTTTAGCAATCATTTTAGTTAGTATCAAACAAAAGAGGCGAACCTTGCCGGTGAAAAGAACTTGTGTTGCATCCCACCCCAAGAGATGTGGTTTGCTGTACAAAGTACAAACAAGAAATTTCTTTGGGGGAAAAAGATAAGAAATATTTCACTGTTCACTAGTTTTTTATATTTCAGATTTGCCAACATTTCTATGAATATTTTTGACGAAAACATTTCTATGAATATTATCGATAATTAAGACCACATGACCTATTTCAACAAACTATAACAACTATCTGATCGCAAGCTCATGTATGCCATTTATTTTAAAAATCTCCAAACTAAATCAAGCATCAATGAGAAGATACCCCATAACCATACTTGATGACGACTCAATGACACCTTTGTTCGTTGAAGGCAAGAGGCTTCTCCACCGCTGCTGCATCTTCCCACGTGGTAAACAAATCTCTCCCCCTCCCACCCCGACAGATCTATCCAGGGATAGGTCAATGCCTGTCGGCAAATAAGCATTTGATTTTTTCCCCTTTTTTTTGAGTTTTGTAGATATGTAGAGTTTTAATTTGCTACTTGTAACACAACCATGACCTAACGGCTAATGAAATTAGAACATATTTTTCAGATTTCACGGAATAGTAGGACACAATAAGTATCTTATTGCACTAAAATAGTTCGGACTTAATTAGTTTATATATTTGCATCTTTTTTTTACAAAGCTTATCGATGTCTTCAACTTAGAACAGCTCACAGCAACATGGACACCGTATTTTACTTTCAGTTTAACCAGTAGCTGCATTGGTTCTTTGCATTGTTGTTAGTAATTGGTTAGGCTAAGTTCAAGAAGCAACCAAAGAAGAAAATCATTTCGTGCCGTGATTCAAAATACTCAATATGGAGCGACTGGTTTCTAAAATGATTCAAAATACTCAATATGGAGCCACAAAAGGAATTAAGTTGAAAACTACACGGTGAGAGGAAAAGAGGCGAACCTTGCAGGACGGCGTCGGGCAAGGGCGGCGTCGGGCGCGGGGGCGGTGACTATGGCGGCGTCGTGCGGGCGACGTCGTCGGGAGGGCAGCGCCGGGCGCTGGCGCGGGCGGCGATCGTGGCGCTGGTCGGTCGGGCGGCGTCGTCTGGCGAGGGCGCGTCTTGGGAGGGCGGGTCGTCGGGAACGACGTCGCGCGCTGGGCGAGCGGCGTCGGCGGGGCGGCGAGGGCGATGTCGAGTGTGGGAGTTTAAGGGTTTAGGCGCGAGAGAAGGGCGGAGTTTAAGGGTTTAGGTAGAAGCGCGTATCTATTATTTATAGATGGAACATTATCGATGGCGTTCTAACGAACCGCCGCGATAAAGTTATCGTGGCGATTCTTTATACGAACCGCCACAGATAATTTATCAGTGGCGGTTCTTCGTAAGAACCGCCACAGATAATATATGTATCTGTGGCGGTTCTTTATACGAACCGCCATAGATAATTTATCAGTGGCGGTTCTTTTTAAGAACCGCCACTGATAAATATATTATCTGTGGCGGTTCTTTATTTGAACCGCCACAAATAACTGTATCAGTGGCGATTCTTTTTAAGAACCGCCACTGATAAATATATTATCTGTGGCGGTTCTTTATACAAACCGCCACAGATAATGTTATCAGTGGCGGTTCTTCAAAACATTTTCTCATTCTTGCAATCAATGCATGGACAATGTATGTACTCCGTCTTCTTGTGCAACTTGTTCTCCTCAGTGCTCTTAGAAAAGCAGATACCCCATCGATGTAATCTCGGCCATAGCAGTTCGCATTGTACATCCATCTCGGTCCATCTAAAATTAATTAACATATAAAAATTGATTAAAAACTAATCTAATTACTTATCATCTAAATGAGCTAGATAATAAATTCACCATCTAAAAATGATGAGCATCCACCTACCAAATTAGCTAAAATTTCATGTATATTAATATCCAATAATCTTAATTAAATAAATTTAATATATGTCCGCACTAATGGAACCAAATTAATAGTAATTAAAAAACTAATCTGAATACTTTTCCTGTAAAGAAGCTAGATAATAAATTCATCATCTAAAAATGATGAGCACCCACCTACCAAATTAACCAAAATTTCATTTATATTAATACCCAATAATCTTAATTAAATAAATTTATTATATGCAATATGTATATGTCCGTACACTAATGGAACCAAATTAATAGTAATTAAAAAACTAATCTAATTACTTATCATCTAAAGGAGCTAGATAATAAATTCATATATATGCAAGATGTATATGTCCGTACACTAATAGAACCCAATTAATAGTAATTAAAAAACCAATCTAATTACTTATCATCTAAAGGAGCTAGATAATAAATTCATCATGTATCAAATTAAATTAAAATGCAATTAATATTAAATATATGCTTAATCATAATTCATCATCTATAAAAGGAACACAACATCATCTAATGAACCTAGCTAGGAAATAAATTCATCAACTACAAAATGGTAGCTAAATAAAAATAAACAAAATCTAAACTTTTCATCTCATCTACATATAAACCCTAATTAAACTTGGTTTAAAAATTAAATTGCAACAAGATTAACACAAATCAAGAGAGGAGAAAAAATAACTCACCAAGGAACAACTAGAGGAAGTACAAGCACAAGAATTGGAGAAAACGAAATCTGAAATTTAGAAGTTTTGGTTTGCTCTCGGGAGGAAGAAGACCGGTCTTTGCCATCGACCACCTATTTATAGGCAATATTATCGATGGCGGTTTTAAATAGAACCGCCATCGATAACGATTATCTGTGGCGGTTCTATCCTCGAACCGCCACTGATAATTCATTATCAGTGGTGGTTCGAGGATAGAACCGCCACGGATAATCCAATAGAATCAGTGGCGGTTGGAGGATAGCACCGTCACTGATAACAGTGGTGGTTCTATCCTCGAACCGCCACTGACGGTTCGAGGATAGAACCGCCACTGATATTTTTCCCGCTATTTTTGAAATAGAACCGCCATTGATAATTATCTTTGTGGCAGTTCGAAAAAAACCGCCACAAATAGACCGTCACCCATTGCAGGTTTTGGCGTAGTGACTAGCACTTTCCTAATGGCAGCCGCATGCACCTAATCCCTTTCCATGCAATAGTTCTTCTTCCTATTTTCCCATCGACTCGCATGCAGTTCTTTTCTCTTGTTCCCACGGCCAGAACTGCCCCGATGACCACGCGCTGCACTAACACGGCCCAAATTGCGCAAGCTGACATATATTCTCTCGCACAGCTAACCTCCGGCCCCATCCTCCCTCTCAGCCTCGCCTCCTTTCTTTTCTTCGTGTAAATCGCCATCAGTGCCAAATTGCAATTAATTGAGATGAAGTTTGTAGCTTAGAAATGCTAATCAATGTAGTAGATGCACTTTGAGCCGTATCACTGGAACTCAGTTTTGCACTGTCCAGATGTACATGGAGATTTTGAGAAGCGTAAAAAGTAGGTATAAAAAGAGCTGCGTTCTGTTTCAATGTATATCAAATGCTGAAGTGCATCATGCAACTTCATTTTTTTAGATAATGGAAGAATATATTAACCTTCTAGTCTCTGTACCGTAAGATGCACACAACCAATTGTTTACTACAAAGTTACAGCCAAAATGTTGTCATCAAGAGACTCATAAAGAAAGACTAAGCAAGCGACAATCAAATGAAGAAAAGAGTTTGAACAAGCCATAAAAAATACTAATAAAAAACTCTCAATCCACACACAATCTTGTGCTAAACCTCCATCCATGACCGATGAATAGTTCCTGGATCACGACATGTAAAGAGCTGCATGCCACTAACACTATCTGTCGAGCCTCCTGACGCTGCAGCATTGACCATGAGCGCAACCAATTGATCCACAAATAGATAACCTACAATGGATTAGACATCTGTTTCTTATCAAAGATAACATTGTTTCGATATAGCCAAATAGCCCAACATAAAGCGGCAACCCCAACTAAACATTGAGCCTTTATTTCCTTTCCCAACCCCAATAGACAAAATCCAAACATATGGGCTATACTACAAGGAGGTGGCAAATTAGAAGCCGCTTGTATAACACACCATGCAAAATGAGCAAACTGATAGTAAAAAAAGAGATGTTATATAGTTTCTTCATTGTTACAAAAACAACATTGTTTGCTGCCAGTCCAATTTCTTTTACTTTAGGTTATCCTTGTCAGAAACACCCCTCGACGTAAGTACCATAGAAATTTTTTATTTTAATGGTACTTTAATTTGCCAAAGTTGTCTATTTGTAATTGGGATATTTTGATGCATTAAAGATATATACATCGATTGAACAGAAAACTGTCCATTTTAATGAAGATTCCATCGAAATTATCCCATTCTAATGAAAAATGTATAGCAGTAATCCTTGTAACAAGCGCTTGCAAAATATGTAAATTAGGTCTCGTAATGGCCCTACGAAATGACATATTAAAAGGTTCAGAACTCATTACTTCAGCCATCGTGGCATGTTTTTTTCGAACAATGTTATAAAGTCGAGGGTATTGTGTACTAAGGGGGTTGTTCCCAAGCCAGGTATCCTGCCAAAGACGTATTTGAGATCCATCATGAAGATTTAAAAATCCAAATCTAAAGAAGTGATGTTTAACCTTCATTAGACTTGCTAAAAAATGAGAGTCCCCTGGCCTCCCTTCTACTTGAGAAAGGGTCTTACTTCACAAATACTTCCTGATAAGGATTTGTTGCCAAACACCATCCTCATTTAAAAGTTTGAAGAGCCATTTGCAAATGAAACAAATGTTTTTTACATTAAGATCATGAATACCCAGCACACCTTGATCCTTAGGTTGACATAGAATATTCCACTTAGCAAGCTTATAATTTTTTTCTTATTATTATTATCATTCTACCAGGTATCTGAAAAAAAGATAACATAAACATGAGTAGACTGCTAAGCATAGAATTTATAAGGAGTAATCAGCCTCCAACTGATAGATGCTTTCCTATCCAACTACTCAGCCTCTTTTCAAATCGCTCTTCTACTCCCTTCCACTCACTATTTCTTAATTTGCAATAATGGATTGGAATGCCAAGTTATCGAAAGGGTAAACTTCCTAATTCACATCCAAATAGATGCGTGTATTGGAGTTCAAATTCCTTAGCAACACCAAAACAAAAAATCTCACTATTGTGAAAATTTATTTTAAGGCCCGAAAGTTGTTCAAATGCATAGAGCAAAAACTTCATATTTTTGGCTTGTTGAATATCATGTTCCATAAAAATAATGGTGTCATCTACATACTGAAGGACGGACAACCCATTATCAACTAAATGAGGTATTATTCCTTTTATTTGTTCATCCTCTTTGGCACATTCTAAAAGGACAGCTAGCATATCCACAAGAATGTTAAATAAGATAGGAGACAAAGAATCTCCTTGCCAAAGTTATTTTCTAGTTTGAAAGTACGGCCCAATGTCATTATTGACCTTAATGCCAACACTCCCCCAGACACAAAATTGTCAATCCACTTACACCATTGTGGTGGGAAACTTTTCATTCTAAGAGTCTGTTGAAGAAAGGGCCATTTGACCTTATCATAGGTATTTTTGAAATCTACTTTAAAAATAACCCCATCCAATTTTTTCTTATGCGTCTTGTGAATTGTTTCATGAAGAATTATTACACCGTCCATTATGTTTCGACCAGGCATAAAAGCAGTCTGTGTCAGCTGTACAACATGTTCAGCGACACCAGATATCCTATTCATGCCAAGTTTAGTGAAAATTTTGAAGCTAATAGTAAGAAGATAGATTGATTGATAATGTTGTATTTGTTTTGCATCTTTGTTTTTTTGGCAAAAGTGTGATAATGCCAAAATTTAGCCTAAACAAAGGGAGGACACCCTTATGCAAATCATGAAATATTGCCATTAAGTCATCTTTAATGACCTCCAAGAACACTTGGTAAAATTCAATCAGAAACCCGTCTGATCCAGGTGCCTTATTTTGTTTCATTTGAAATATTGCCGCCCTCACACCTTTCTCAACGAACACTTCCGTGAGAACATCATTCTCCAAATTAGAAACTTGAGGGATATTATCTTGGCAAGATTCAATCATAGAAAAATGATTGCTATTCGGCGGTCCAAAAAGACCTTTATAATATTTGGTTATGTATTTCTTAAGCTGCACATCACCACATATTATTCCTTAATCTTGGTCAAGTTGAAAAATTCTTTGTTTTTGATGCTTACCATTTGCACCTAAATGGAAATGTTTAGTGTTGTTATCCCCCTCAAGTATATGTCTAACTTTTGCCTATTGGTACCATTTAATTTCCTCCTCACGTAGCAATTGAGAGAGCCTCTCATTAGAGTGCTGCTTCAGATAAATATCCTCATTGGATGACCCATTGTTCTCTAATTTTTTATCAAGTTCATTGATAATGTAGAATAATTCTCTCTTTTCTTTTCTATAGGTTCCACTTGTACTCTTGGCCCAACCCCTCAGTTGTTGTTTAAGACTCCTGATTTTAAATTGCCATCGAGTTATGCAAGAGTTTCCCCTATGCTCATTGTGCCAACAATTTGACACCATATCAAAGAAGCCATCCCTAGTTAGCCACCCAAGTTCAAATTTAAACAATGACTGATTTTTCGAATGGAATGCTACTCCAGTATAGAGAAATAAAGGAGTATGACCAGATAGAAACCTTTCAAGAGCATTGACAGTGACCAAAGGGAACTTATGCTCCCAGTCTGTGCTCATTAGCACCCTATCAAGCTTCTCAAAAGTATGATTTTCCAAAGTATTAGACCAGGTAAATGTCAGGACCCGATTCTGAGAATCTGAACCCTCTGTGTACTCTGTGCTAGTCCAGGATCACGCTAGCACACACAGTCTTTACAGGTTTGAACATCACATACATTCACAACGATACCATATTAAATAGTGCAAACATTTATATAAGCTGAATTGTACGACCTTATGATCTCCTTACATAAGATCAGCCACGCAGGGCTTACATTATCAGAGTAATAAAAGGTAACAGCGGAAATCAAATAAACTTCGTGGAGTCCTATCAACTTGCCACAGGCAACCAACTGGGCTTGCCCCCTAATTGTCCGGCTCTTCGATGTACTCCTCCTCCCATGCTGGCGTAGACTCCACTGATGTTTGGTTGATAGGCAAGGAGGGGTGAGTACTCAAGGCACTCAACAAGTAATGCACAAAATGCGTTGCTATTACTATATGCAAGACTTATTCCAAAGAATTTATTTACTTGGCTCATTTGCATCAAACATCATTTTTAAACTAATAATTTATTTAGATTAAAAGCAGTGAAATGGTTAATAATAGTACTAATTTCTTTAAACAGTTTTTCTCTGTAAACTTGGCACACAGCCTTAATCAATTCATTTTCACACTAGCACACAGCCACTCGTTACCTATTTTATTTTTGAAGATCTAACCCTTGACTGTAATCCCCGAGCAATGTCCAGTACCGCGGACACGGCTATTTGAATAGATTTGACACTCTGCAGAGGTGTACACTTTACCCACAAGATCTGACCGCTCACCACACAGTGATTGCCCGCAACAAAGCCTTTCAGGACCTCTACCTTAACCAATGAAACTCTCCGGTATTGCCTTCACTATCACTCCCCTCACACAGAGCCGAAGTATAGGACAGGCCAACACCGTTGGATAGGCACCAAGCCATAGCACAGGTACGCTCCCCCACACAGATACACCCTCGTGTACTGTCACCTTGAGGTTTCAGAGGAAAGATATCAGAACCCTAATCAACTAGGTCTGTCCCATACCAGACATGTGGTTGTACGGGTGACTCAGTTCAAAGACTTGCAAGGTGAAGTCCTTAGCTGACCAAGGCAAGACTTTCATCACTCAACAATGGCACACAGCCCAATGTGGCACACGGATTCACAACTCTCATCAACCCTTTGCCACACAGGCCCACCCAACACAAAGCCTTCTGCCACTTGCCCTAGCCTAAATCATTTTCCCACCCAGTTGATTATTGTGCAACGCATGCCAACAATAACTCAACATCAGTACAGAACCACACAGGTCTCCGTACTTCAATTTCATCACGTGGTATCACCACACCATTTTTAAAATACATTCAATATTTCATTAGTCACTATTGTGGCATTTTCCGAAAGGTCATTCATGACACACTGCAGGGCTAAGCATCTAATCACGGTCTAGCCTCCCGTGTTGGCATCATATTAATATCTGTAACACCCTAAAATTTGCTATATTTTAAATTTTGGAGTTATTTTGTTTTTCTGAGAATTTATGGAAATTTATTGGAATTTATTTTGATTTATTCAAATATGACCCTTCTTGAAATCAATTAAAATAATACAAAAGTTCATGCAAAGTTTTATTGAAAATATTTTATTAAGTTCAGAATGTCTTAAAATATTTTCCAGAATTTTTCTGGATTTTTCCGGGTATTTTTGCTATTTACTTTGGCTTTGTTTATTTATCAGAATTATTTTAATTCGGAAATGCTTTAAAAATCTCATGAGCAGTGTTGGGCGAAACTCATGCAGCCCATTTATCGCGCCGTTAGCCCGCATACCGCCGAAACCCTAGCCCCGCCGCCGTCCGATCGGGATCGCACGGTTGTGAGTGCGCCGCATCGCCAAGCGTTGGTGGTCGTCCGATCGAGTCTCCGTGGATGTTCAAGATTGCGCCACGTCATTTTGTCTCTGTGGGATCACCGGCGAGTCATCGACATTGATGGACGCTGGTTCCGTCGCCTGTAGCACGCACGTCGATGCTCCCTAAAGTGCCTCGGTTAGCGCAGTCGGCAGATGACTTCACGCTGCTCATTTTTACTCCTTTCACGCTCGCCGAGACCCCCTCTAGCACCCGCCGTTGCTCGCAGTAGTTGCTCTGTTGCGCCGTTGTAGTATTTGCTTCGCCCCGCCGTCGTCCGAGCTTTTCCGCCGTGCTCCGACCCTGTTTCGTGATCACCGAAGTGAACCGCATCGATTCCGTCAGTTCTTCACGCCGGAGGACCACCGTAGCACCGCCGATGATCTCGTCTCCTTCAACTCCAGCAGCCTGCTTCCTCATCGCCGCCATCAACCTCGCGAACCCTTGCCGACCGTTCGATCTTCATCGCGCCGTGTCGGTAAGTCCACGTCGCCCCCTTCTCTGTTTACGCTTGGAGTAGTTCGTGACCATTGGATCTAGGATGGACGGCGTGGATTAGATCTAGATGTTAAGTCTTTGGTAGATCTTAGCCGTTAGATCTGCAGTGGACGCTTGGGATAGTGCCACGTTGCTTCGAGCACAGTGAACCGCTCCGGTAACCTGCGCCATTGGATTGGATCTGAACAGTGGAGGTTAGATCGGGTTGCCCTAAGATCCGTGCCGTTCAGATTTGAACGTGAGGCGGTGAATGCGCCGCGCCCTCGCCGAATCGCGTGCGGACGCGTGTGCGCTTTGACCGGGGACCAGACCAAATCTCGGTCGTTGATTTTAAACGGGCCGCGGGGATTGTGTCGCGTGTCTTCGCGTAAGCCGAGGCATCGCCAGGCGTGCGCAAGATCTAGCCGTTAGATCTGGGAGCGCCATCGGATGCGTGAGCGTGGAAGCGTGGAGCTCGAGGCGTCGCCGAGTCCGCGCGGGAAGCTGATCGTTGGATTTCGCTGCCACTGTCGGATGCACGACGCGTGGCACGCGGACTTCGAAGCGTGTCGGCTGACATCATGCTGACGCAATAAATCGAGTTTTCAATAGAAAAATAAATAAATTAACTCGAGATTTTCTATTTTCTGATTTATATTTTAATTAAAACTTTGAAAGGCTATAACTTTTGCATTTTAACTCCGATTGAGGTGATTCTAGTCTCTAAAAATTTGTAAAATTGTGCTATTTTTAATGGTGAATTTTATTTGAATTTTTGAGGTTATGTAGTCTACTGTTTTGGTTATTTATTGCATATATAATTTTTACGCGTAGACACAAATTTGCCGGGAAGTTTGGAGGAAGAGTTTATCGCTCAATATCAAGCTTCGGAGCATGACCAGCAACTCTTCGAAGGCAAGTGATGTTTTGACCATTTTGATCCTAGTTTTTAAATGTATTTTATTTTGAAATTATGCATGCTAAGTTAATTAAAAATGGATTTAAATTAATTTGGGTATGTAGCTAATCAACCCATATTGTTATTACCACCTTGGAATTATTATATGTGTGCCCTGAAATCATTGTCACCCTAAGATTATTCATTCCTGTTGGATATTAATATGATGCCAACACGGGAGGCTAGACCGTGAATAGATGCTTAGCCTTGCAACGAGTCATCAATGATCTTTCGGAAAATGCAACAATGTTGACTAATGACATATGGAATGTATTTGAAAATGGTGCGGTGATGCCACGTGATGAGACTGGAGTACGGAGACCTGTGTGGTTCTGTACCGATGCTGAGTTATTGTTAGCATGTGTTGCACAATAATCAACCGGGGGGAAAAATGATTTAGACTGGCGCAAGTGGCAGAAGGCTTTGTGCCGGGTGGGCCTGTGTGGCAATGGGTTGATGAGAGTTGTGAGGCTATGTGCCACATTGGGCTGTGTGCCACTGTTGGGTGATAAAAGTCTTGCCTTGGTCAGCTAAGGACTTCACCTTACAAGTCTTTGAACTTAGTCACCTGTACAACCACATGTCTGATATGGGACAGACCTAGTTGATTTGGGTTCTAATATCTTTCCTCTGATACCTCGGGGTGACAGTACACGGGAGTGTATCTGTGTGGAGAGCGTACCTGTGCTACGGCTTGGTGCCCATCCAACGGTGTTGACCTGTCCTATAATTCGGCTCTGTGTGAGGGAAGTGATAGTGAAGGTGATACCGGAGAGGTTCATTGGATAAGATAGAGGTTCCTGAAAGGCTTTGTTATGGGCAATCACCTGTGTGGTGAGCGGCTGTATCTTGTGGGTAAAGTGTACAACCTCTGCAGAGTGTCAAATCTATTGGAATAGCCGTGTCCGCGGTATTGAACATTGCTCGGGGATTACAGTCAAGGGATAGATCTTCAAAAATAAAATATGGGATGGGTGGCTGTGTGCCAGTGTGAAAATGAATTATTAATGCTGTGAGCCAAGTTTACGGAGAAAAACTGTTTAAATAACTTAGTACTATTATTAACTGTTTCACTAGTTTTGATCTAAATAAAATTGTTAATTTAAAAATGCTGTTTGATGCGAATGAGCCAAGTAAGCCAATTCTTTGGAATAAGTCTTGCATGTAGTAATAGCAATGCATTCTGTGCATTACTTGTTGAGTGCCTCGAGTACTCACCCCTCCTTGCCTATCAACCCAACACCAGTGGAGCAGTCTACGCCAGTTTGGGAGGAGTTCATTGAAGATCCGGACAATTAGGGGGCAAGCCCAGTCGGTTGCCTGTGGCAAGTTGATGGGACTCCACGAAGTTTATTGCTTTCCGCTGTTATCCTTTTATTACTCTGATAATGTAAGCCTGCGTGGTCGATCTTATGTAAGGAGACCATAAGGTCGCATACAATTGATTTATATAAATGGTTGCACTATTTATTATGGTATAGTTGTGAATGTTTGTAATGTTCAACCCTGTAAAGACTGTGTGTGCTAGCGTGATCCTGGACTAGCACAGAATACACAGAGGGTCCAGATTCTCAGAATCGGGTCCCGACAATATCCAACAAGTATGAATAATCTTAGGGTGACAATGATTTTAGGGCATACATATAGTAATTTCAAGGTGGCAATAACAATATGGGTTGATTAGCTACATTACCCAAATTAATTTAAATTCATTTTTAATTAACTTAGCATGCATAATTTCAAAACAACATACATTTAAAAACTGGGATCAAAATGGTCAAAGCATCACTTGCCTTCGAAGAGTTGCTAGTCGTGTACCGAAGTTTGATCTTGAGCGACGAACTCTTCTTCAAAACTTCCCGGCACATTTGTGTCTACGCGTAAAAATTATATATGCAATAAATAACCAAAACAGTAGAGTATATAACCTCAAAAATTCAAAATTCACCATAAAAAAGAACACAATTTTAAAAAAATTTAGAGACTGGAATCACCTCAATCGGAGTTAAAATGCAAAAGTTATAGCCTTTCAAAGTTTTAAATAAAATATAAATTAGAAAATAGAAAATCCCGAATTAACTTATTTATTTTTCTATTGAAAACTCGATTTATTGCGTCAGCATGACGTCAGCCGACACGTGGCGCTTCCTGGTGCTACCACGTCGCCTCGGTCCATGGACTGGGTCCACGGCCCGGCTCTGGTCCACGGCGGACTCGGTCCACAGAATAGTGCACCTGGCCCCCACCAGCTGATGTCAGCACTGACGTCACTGCTGACGTCACCTGACCAGCCTCGAGATTCGTGCATGAACACGTGGCGCAATCATGGCCGTCAAAAGATCAACGGCTAGATCTCACGCGCTGCGCCGGAATCCGCGTGACACGCGTCGGCCATCGAGCGGGCCGACGGATCCAACAGCCAACGCATGCGCGGACCTAGAGACGCTTCGCGCTCCACGCCGCCACGCGTCATGCATCCAACGGCACTCACAAATCCAACGGCCAGTGCACGCACCGACTCGGTGACGCCTCGGCTCTCGCGAAGACACGCGGCGAAATCTCAGCGGTCCGCTTGAAATCAACGGCCGAGATTCGGTCGCGCACCGGGTCAACTTGCACACGCGTCCACACGTGATTTGGCGAGGGTGCGGCGGCATCCGTGCCACACGTTCAAATCTGAACGTCCCTGATTTACGCAACACCGCTCGAACTTGCAATCACCGCACAGATCCAATCCAACGGCCCACAGTACCCGAGCGGCTTACTGTTCACCCTAGCGACGTGGCACTATCACAAACGTTCAAAAACGATCCAACGACCTAGATCGCATCTAATTCAGGAACTCAAGATCTAATCTCTGTCGTCCATACTAGATCTAACGGTCACGATTAACGCTAGGATTTAAAAAGGAAATGGAAGACGTGGACGAACCAGGATCGTGTGATGCGGATCGAACGGTCGACGAGGTTTGGCGAGGTCGACGGAGGCGCAGAAGAGAAGGTCTGCCGGCGCTGAGGAAGACAACGCAACCGACGGCACAACGGTGATTCTCCGGTGTGAAGAACTGGTCCACTCGACGTGGCTTGGCAAGGGCGTTACTTCGGTGACCTTGGCGACGATGGAGATTAACCGACGACGGCGGAATGAGGCAAAAACCGCGGCGGAGTGGTGCAGCTGCTACGGTGGGCTTTTACGGGCAAACGGCGATGATTCGGGAGGTGTGCGAGGAGTCAAATGATACAGCGTGAAGAGCTCTGCCAGACGCGCTAACCAGTGCACTTAAAGGAGCCTCGACGTGCGCGCAAACACTGACGAAACGAGCGAAAACACTCGGCGGGGTTAACTCCAGTGATCTCGTGAAGACGATCGACGTGGCGCAATCCTGGACGTCCACATGGACTCGATCGGGTGGTGCACGCGCGCAGGGGACGCGGCACAACGGCGACCGTTGGATCTCGATTCGACGGTCCAAACGCGCTGCGGCTAGGGTCTCGGCAAGATGAGCTGCGCGGGCCGATGGCACAGGCTGACTTGGGCCGAACCGAAGGGTTTCGGCCCAAACACTATTCTTGCGATTTTAAATCATTTTCGAATTAAAATAAATCAGATAAATAAACAAAGCCAAAATAAATGGTAAAATACCCGAAAAAATCCAGAAAAATTCTGGAAAATATTTTGCGACATTTGGAACTCAAATAAAATATTTCCAAAAAAAATTTGCTTAAAATTTTGTGTTATTTTAATTGATTTCAAGAAGCCCTCATTTGAATAAATGCAAATAAATTCCAATAAATACCCAAAAATTCCAAAAATCAAAATAACTCCAAAATTTAAAGTATGCCAAATTTTTAGGGTGTTACAGTAAACCTTTGACCAGATAATTCAATTTCTCTCAGATCTAAACTATCAATGATAGCATTGAATAAAATGGGCCATCGTGCATCAAAATTATCATTATTCTTCTCATCATGTCTCCTGATAACATTAATATCACCACCTATCAAAATAGGTAATGATTCTTTGCTACATGTATAGACTAGCTCAGTCAAGAACTTATCCTTTAACTGATTTTGAGCTGCACCATATACAGCCACCAGAATCCATTGAAAACCATCATCCTTATTTCTCAAGTGAAACTTCACATAGAAGTCTCCTTCATCAATGGAACCAATATCTAAGGATTCCAAGTTCACCGCCAAAAATACACCCTGGATCGCCCACGGGGGGACATGCAGTGCCACATAAAGTACTGCCCACCACAAAGGTGTTTTTGTTTGATTGATAATGTTGTATTTGTTTTGCATCTTTATTTTTTGGCAAAAGTGTGATAATGCCAAAATTTAGCCTAAACAAAGGGAGGACACCCTTATGCAAATCATGAAACATTGCCATTAAGTCATCTTTAATTACCTCCCAGAACACCTGGTAAAATTCAATCAGAAACCCGTTTGATCCAGGTGCCTTATTTTGTTCCATTTGAAATATTGCCGCCCTCACATCTTTCTCAGTGAACACTTCCATGAGAACATCATTCTCCAAATTAGAAAGTTGAGGGATATTATCTCGGCAAGATTCAATCATAGAAAAATGATTGCTATTCGGTGGTCCAAAAAGGCCTATATAATATTTGATTATGTACTTCTTAAGTTGCACATCACCACATATTATTCCTTCATCTTGGTCAAGTTGAAAAATTCTTTGTTTTCGATGCTTACCATTTGCAACTAAATGGAAATGTTTAGTGTTGTTATCCCCCTCAAGTATATGTTTAAGTTTTGCCCGTTGGTACCATTTAATTTCCTCCTCACGTAACAATTGAGAGAGCCTCTCATTAGAGTGCTGCTTCAGATAAATATCCTCATTGGATGACCCATTGTTCTCTAATTTTTTATCAAGTTCATTGATAATGTAGAATAATTCTCTCTTTTCTTTTCTATAGGTTCCACTTGTACTCTTGGCCCAACCCCTCAGTTGTTGTTTAAGACTCCTGATTTTAAATTGCCATCGAGTTATGCAAGAGTTTCCCCTATGCTCATTGTGCCAACAATTTGACACCATATCAAAGAAGCCATCCTTGGTTAGCCACCCAAGTTCAAATTTGAACAATGACTGATTTTCCGAATGGAATGCTACTCCAGTATTGAGCAATAAAGGAGTATGACGAGAGAGAAACCTTTCAAGAGCATTGACAGTGACCAAAGGGAACTTATGCTCCCAGTCTGTGCTCATTAGCACCCTATCAAGCTTCTCAAAAGTATGATTTTCCAAAGTATTAGACCAGGTAAACCTTCGACCAGATAATTCAATTTCTCTCGGATCTAAACTATCAATGATAGCATTGAATAAAAAGGGCCATCATGCATCAAAATTATCATTATTCTTCTCATCATGTCTCCTGATAATATTAATATCACCACCTATCAAAATAGGTAATGATTCTTTGCTACATGTATGGATTAGCTCAGTTAAGAACTTATCCTTTAAATGATTTTGAGCTGCACCATATACAGCCACCAAAATCCATTGAAAACCATCATCCTTATTTCTCAAGTGAAACTTCACATAGAAGTCTCCTTCATCAATGGAACCAATATCGATGGATTCCAAGTTCACCCCCAAAAGTATACCCCGGATCTCCCACGGGGGGACATGCAGTGCCATATAAAGTACTGCCCACCACAAAGGTGTTTTAGACTAGATGTAGAAAACTCACTTTTGCCCATTTCAAGAAGCGCAACAAAATCAAGATGTTGCTCTTTAGTTAAATTTGAAATGTATTTGTATTTACCTAAGTCTCCAAGACCTCTGCTATTTCAAAAAACACCTTTCATTTAAATTAAATTTTTTCTTTGATGGTCTCCCCCACCGAACCTTTTTCTTAGAAAAGTTGGATTTCTTCTTGCATGAGACTGCATCATTACATAAATAAGCATCCTCATGATCCAACACTTCATCAGTTAAATCACTACATTAGTGATTGAGGGTAGCAGCATCAAGAAAGTCTTGATCCGTATCCTTCGTAACATGATGAGATTTATTAACTTTTGTCATTGAGACCTTCAAACGATCTTTTTCTACATTCTTAATCATCTTAATCGACATCGCAACCTCATCAGAATTTTTACCCAAAGAAATTCCAACATTATGCAGCTTAGAAGAAATATATGCATCTGGAAAAGAGAGAAAGGAATTGCTAAAGGTACCTTTTTGAATTTCTAGGTTATGAATAGAAGCCCAATGTTTTGCCTTCTCCGTAATATCAACTTCAGCTTGAGGTATCCCTCCTAAAATAACGAGATTGTTCAATCTCACACTCCTACGTGGGCCCATCAGAATAACTTATTGGGGGACAGAAACATCAACAAGTCCCTTCACCTCACATTCCATCGGGTAGATGATAGACCTGACATGCACATTAACCACTTCATCCACCACTAAAACCCTATCCAAGCTTCTGTCAGAATTTTTCTTGTCATAAGTATCCAACCCAGCTGCCTCTTCCCTGTCATCCAGTTCAACTCCCACCTCAAAACTTTGATCTCTAACATTAGACAAAGCTGCACCATGGTCTACCATCCCTAATACAGACTCCCTATTTTCATCTAGAGTGGAAGTTGCAAAGTTGGCCAAACCAGCCATGACATAAAAGTGGTCATTAGCCCCGACAGAACTATCCAAACCGGCTGCCTCTTCCTGAACTTTTGTCGCTGAAATATTAGCCCTCACCTCAACATTTTGTATAGTAAGAGCAGAAACAGCAAAACCCTGGACTAAATCAACACCTTGGACTAACACACCTATGTCGTCTGCCCCAACTACACCATCGGTGTCATCCAAAATTAGCGACTTCAAAGACTGACTACCGTGAACAACAACCATACCAAAAGCAGCCATCAATTCCATCTCCCCTGGTGTAGCATGGTTAGCCCCCGTGAAAGCATCAAAGGTTGCTGCCACAGCAACTATGCTTACCATCTTATTTTCAGCTTCCATGTCCTTGGTTGAAGCAGCAAGAACAAGATGTCCGAACCAGCCAAAGTAACCTTATCCTCAACCTCGTAACTAGAAAAAATTAGATTAGTCACCACCTTCTTTGCCGATTGCATAGGAACATCCGACGATGCGATATGTGCACCAGATGATTCCTTCAAAGAAGGTTTAGGCCGCTTGCTGTCCCTATCCTGCATTTCTTCATCGTCATCCACCTGTTTGTTACACTTCCCTTTATCCTTAGTATCACTGTCCAAAGAATCAGTACATTTTTTATCCTTGTTTTGAACCACAAAAAAGATCTCATAAAGGGCATCCCTCACTATCAGGAACAAACCGAGCATCAGTTACTGCAACATTCAGACGCACAATCCCAGTTTTCCTCATACTGACCATGTCAACAAACTGCGTTGCCCCGATGATAGAACCGACTACACACAAAGACAAATAGTCATGAATCTCATGAGGAACACCGAAAACCTGCACCCAAATCTTTTCAAGCTGTAACTTGGCATCTTCCTTCGGGTTCCACTCCTGAAAAAACATCACTGCCACTTAATGGGAATCACCCTATGTAACTCCTCACGCAATCTCTTAGCAGTCTAAATATTGCCCCCAATACGTACCAAGGCTATCTTGTTGGAATCACTGTGAGGCTTCTTAGAAACTGTTTGCACCAAAATTTGGCAAGGCATGGCCAATTCGTCAGGCTAAGGATAAAAAGGATATTTTTGGCCGATATCGGGTAAGAAAGCAAAAGTTAAGATAGAATTATGACCGATATTGGTTCAAAGAAGGGATTTATCCGTACAAAGTGTCAAATATCTAAACCCGGGGTATGCGTACATGCAGGATACGCGAAGGGTATATTCTATCGACATATAGAAACTCCGGATATCATGGGCACGATTCTATGGGATAAGATATACGCAGAGGGGATATTTCTATATTAGGAAGGACTCGATCACTTTCCCATTACGACAAAATTGACTCGAGTATGCCTGATATCCAGGGAAGTTTGGATATGCTGTGAAGGTCACACGATGATGGACTCCTCATCGGCTACGATCTGCTATTCTAAACCGACTACAACTCAACCTGAGACCGGGCTACCCCAACTATATAAGGCCAGGGGTAGGTATCCTCAAGGCAAGACTTCCAAACCAGAAAAGAAGAGAAGACTTTTTAGAGCTTTCAGAAGACATAGAGCATCCAAGAGCCAATGAAGCACGCTTCGTCAACCTCCAGCCATCGTTTAGCCATTACCTAGATCCAATCTTCATTTTAACTAGGGCTAGATAAATTGCTTTGTACTTGAGACTCCAGATACATACATCATCAGCACAGGACGTAGGGTGTTACTCCATCCGGGGGGCCTGAACCTGTATACTTCGTGTGTCGTTGTTTCCGTACTTGAATTTGCTAAACCGAAGTTATCTGTAACTATAAGTTTATTGTCGATTTCTAACCTTCGACACAAAGGCCGATACGGATCGTGGTCAAACGCATCGGAGAGAGATACGATCGGCCAATGCACTATAAAAGAAGGTCAAGTGCGAGCAAAGACAACAACCCAAATCAATCAAACAACTCATATTTACTTTTTATTTACTTTCTTGTCAACTAGGAATAGCTCTGTAATTTAGAATCTCTCTTGTAATCCAATTTTGATCAATAAAGTTGCGTATCGCCGATTGTTGGTCATCCTCGATTATGCCTGGTTTGATTTTCTCTGATCTTGTTTCACATAGCCTTTTTTAGAAAAAATCTACCTTTTGCCATCTAACCAGCCCTAATCGGCTATTTAGACTTATTATTACCTTTGATTTAATTGGCTTCTGGTAGCTATTTAGATCTTTGCCGATTATCGCATTAGATCGGCTTTGAGCATATTTTTCATCTATCTTGCCAATTGCATGATCAAATTGACTGGCACGTCCTAAGCCCTTTGAACCTGGTGTTCTTGTGTGTTTGGGCCGATCAATCCTTCATCACATTTTTCGGCGCCAACACACTTTTGGCACGCCTGGTGGGACATGATATCTTCTTCTGGGAAATCAATTCTGCCGTTCGATCTCAATACTGAAGCTATAATCATCATGACATTGGACGATTTGATACCAGAACAATGTAAAGAAATCAAAGATCGGAAAGCCGTGCTTGAGGAGATGATGTTAAGCTGTTATCAAAAAACTCGATGTGGTGTCAAGCAAAAGGCAGCATTGCCTACGGTCACTGCCATCGGCAACGCAAGGATTGCCGACGCGACAGTAAGTCAATACATGCCTACACAAGTTGAGTTATCTACTATGATTAATCAATCTATGCACCATGCTTTGATTAATCAATCATTGGCTCTAGTTACAACTCTTAAGCCGATGATAGCTAATAGTGTTAAAACTACATCTCAAGAGTTGGCATCGGTTAGAAGCCTACTTGATCCTTGGTCCAATGCAGACCCTGCCGAATTACCCTGTTTATTCGGTAGCTCAAAACACTCAAAGCGCTGTGTTGATAAACAATCCTAAACCATCGACTATAACTCCATCTCCTACTATGATGCCAACCTAGCCTATTGTGTCGTATTTCCACGAGATCCTCGCATAAGTGGGGTTGCGCATTATCAGGCATATATCGATGTTGCTAAATTGGATGTATTAGCCAACTTTCCACCATTGACTCCATTTTATACTTTCCCCAATCGGTCCCACAGGCGATTGAACCTCCAAGGTACCAACAATACCCTGAGCTGATTCCACAGAGGAATATGGCTCCATATAAGATTGTAACGTACTTGGAGCCCTTCGTTCTAGTACTAGAGCTGATTGCTAGGAAAAATAATGTAGGTTATGAGCAATCTGGACAATTTCCATCGGCTCAATCAACTTATCAACCCAAGCTTATGCTCGGGAGGCAGAATGCTAATTATGAGCGCAATTGGCAAGCTCCTAACATTGCATCGGCCAATGGAATAAATTGGGCCGATTAGATATCTGTCGTATTATTAGATCAATTCGCTATACAACCCAAAGGGAAGGTTGTCGGCTATCGAAATCCATACCCTAATTACATTGATAGGATGCCTTACCCTAACAATTTCAAAGTTCCTGATTTCGCGAAATTTTTAGGGTATGACTCTGTCACCACTTTAGAGCACGTTGGACGTTTTATCACGCAATGCGATGAAGCTGCTCAGTCCGACGGTTTAAAAATTAGGTTATTCCCGCTGTCTTTGTGAGGAGCTGCTTTTACATGGTTCACAAGCTTACCTCCGAATTGGATTTATTTCTGGACCGATTTGGAAAGCTGATTCCATCGATACTTTTTCTTTGGCAATCTGAAACTTAGAATTTCTGACTTGAGCTCTGTTCACCAGAAATTTGGGGAATCGGTAACAGATTATATTAAGAGATTTAGGGAGATAAGGAAACGGTATTTTAGCATTACTTTGCTTGACAACCAATTAGCCGATTTAGCCTTCCAAGGGTTAATTCCTCAGCTGATGAAAAAATTCGGTGGACAACAGTTCACTAATTTAAGTCACATATTGCATAGGGTATCGGCTCAAGAAAACCGTTTTACCGATAATAGAGGCTTTATGGATAAATTCAAGGCTAATAATAATAAGGATAAGGATAAAGCCAAGGTTAACCACGTTGAGTACTGCTCAAGTGATTCCTCTAAAGACGATGAGGCTAAGATAAATATAGCCGAATGGGTTAAGGGATCTAAGAAGTCCTTAGTCTATTCCTGGCTTAAGCCAACTACGAATAAGTTGGAAATCAAGTATGCTTTTGATGTTCCCAAGTGTGACCATATTTTTGATTTATTACTGCAAGAAAAGATTATACGGTTGCCCGAAGGACATGTTATACCATCGGCTGATGAAATTAAAAAGCAAAGGTATTGAAAATGGCATCATTCTTTTTCTCATAATACTAATGATTGCAATATTTTTCGACAACAGATACAATCGGCTATAGAATATTGCCAACTCAAGTTTATAGAAGAGACGATGATGTAGTTGGATACTAATCCTTTTTCGATTAATATGGTTCAATATTTTGGAAAAGGGAAGGAGCCAATTCAAGATGTAGGGTCAAAAGTTGCACGTCATGTTGACGTTTAGCCAAACTCTAGTGGCAAGGAGACCCTAAACATTATGGTCGGCTAATTGCAAATAGAAACTGACAATGAAGGGAGGAGTTCAAGGACTATCAAGCTGAAGGGAGACTTGCAGGTTGGAAAGTGGTATAAGGCCGAAAGAGCATTGCCACCACAAAAGCCGATGCACAAGCCAAAGCTAACTTTCTCCCAGCTGTTAT
This sequence comes from Otatea glauca, assembly GCA_036346275.1. NCBI lineage: Eukaryota > Viridiplantae > Streptophyta > Magnoliopsida > Poales > Poaceae > Otatea > Otatea glauca. The sequence goes on along the minus strand of CM070730.1, from coordinate 23,539,311 downwards.
AGAAATACTAAAGGAGAAGTAAAATGCCATGTTATCTTGCACATCTGTCAGATAACCTGTACTGGCTCGATAACTTGGAAAAGGATCACCATTGATGCTTCTTTTGGCAATTATGTTGGGAGAGGGGGTCAGCTCTGCTGTCACCATATACATGTCTGATGGAACATTATCCACTTCAACGTGACTGTCAACGACAGTCGGCTAAAGACAGAATATTTGAGCCGATACAAAGCCGTCCTAATGAAAATAATAAAAGATTAGTCAATCAAAGGATTTCCAGGCTGATCCAAGCGCAAGCACGATCAGAGGAAGGGTTTTAAGTTCTACAGCCCAAGTTAATCTGGTAGAAAAAGTTCGTAATCCAATTGAACCTAAACCCAAGTGGTGACCTCCGGAGCTTAGCCGATCACAACGCAGGCAACTTCAAAGGCTAAGGACCCAAGAGATGAGAGAGGGCGAGCAATAAAAACAAAGAGACCAAGCGTTCAATGAGCTCTGGCTGATTAAAGTTGCAAGAAAGGAGTGGAGGAGAAAAGAGCCGGTTGAGGAAGAATTTAATTCAGTCGATGATATGGACTCACCCGTGATTCGAGATGGTTCTCCGCCTTCGATGGACATCAACATGGTGTTCACCTTGCCGGTCGAATTCAAAATAAGGACTGAATCAGCCAAAGAGACGTTTGCTCAGTTGTGCTTGGGGTCTCAAGATGCGGTTTTGAAAAGCCTCAAGACGATCATCGATATCTAAAGCCATTATACTTGAAAGGGCACATCAATGGCAAGCCGATATCAAGGATGCTTGTTGATGGAGGAGCAACCGTCAATGTGATGCTATATACCACTTGCAAAAAGCTGGGTAAGTTCGATAATGATCTTATTAAAACTAGCATGATTTTAAATGACTTCACAGGTGATCCCACTGAAGCAAGAGAGGTTGTGGTGACTAAGTTGACAGTTAGCAAAAACATTGCTGACCGCTTTTTTTGTGGTTAACGCTAAGGGTAATTATAGTGTTGTACTTGGACGAAATTGGATTCACGCCAATTACTTTGTGTCGTTGACCATGCATCAAATGCTCGTCCAATGGAATGGCGATGAGGTTGATGTAATTCAAGCTGATACATCGGCTCATTTCGCCATTGTGAGTTCAGACGCAAATTGGCAATATGAAGAAGCCGAGTGCATATCGAGTAAAGCTCTGGATGATTGTGACTTCATCTGCATCAACAAGACAGGGCTTATTCCGATCAATGTAAGGCCAAGTACACTTAATCGAACAGACAAAATTTTGCACCGATGGAGTCCAAATTGGCAGTAAAGGCTTTACAAGACAAAATGCGAAGCTATCTGCAAATAACAGATAGCTATGTGGCCATTGAAGATTTCCAAGAAATCGAGAAGTTGGGCCAGGATTTCACGTTGACTAATTTGTTAGAAGAAGTCGAAGGATTTCACGTTGACTGATTTGTTAGAAGAAGTCGATATATGTGATGGTGATAGAAAAAGATCAACTTTTATTAGTTCAAAATTAGCCACAGGTTATAAATAAAAGTTGGTCAAAATATTAAAGAATTATAAAGATTGTTTTACTTGGGAGTATCATGAGATGTCTGGTTTAAGTCGACACCTTGTTGAACATCGTCTACCTATAAAGCTAGGTTATCAGCTGTTTAAACAGTCTCCTAGACTATTTAATCGGGCCTTGTACACTATTATGAAAGAAGAAATTGAGCAATTATTGGAGGTTAAGTTTATTAGGCCTTGTCGATATGTTGAGTGGGTTTCTAATATCGTTCATGTTATGAAGAAAAATGGCAAACTCCAAGTATGTGTTGATTTTAGAGATTTGAATAAAACCACACCAAAGGATGAGTACCCGATGCCAATAGCTGATATGTTTATCGATGATGCATCAGGGAACATGATTACTAGTTTTCTTGATGTTAATGCTGGATATAATCAAATATTTATGGAAGAAGCTGACATACCCAAGACAGCCTTTAGGTGCTCTGGTGCCCTAGGTTTGTTTGAGTGGACGATGATGACGTTCGGCTTGAAGAACGCTGGTGCAACATATCAGCGTGCCATGAATTTGATTTTTCATGACTTAATCGGCCGTATTGTGGAGATCTACGTCGATGATGTTGTTGTTAAATCAAAGGAAGATTTGCAGCATCTGGCCGATTTGGAAACAGTGTTAAAAAATACAAAAGCACACGGCCTGAAGATGGATCCATACAAGTGTGCTTTTAGTGTGTCGGTTGGACAATTTTTGGGTTGTATGGTTCACGAAAGAGGGATTGAAGTTAATCAAGAAAGAGTCAAAGCCATAGCCAAAACTAAGCCGCCAGATTGCAAGAAGGATTTACAGAAGTTGATCGGCAAGATTAACTATTTACGACGATTTATCTCAAATTTGTCTAGTTGTATTAGTTCGTTTACCCCACTTTTAAAGTTAAAAGATACTCAAGAGTTCATTTGGAGAGCTGATCAGCAGAAAGCCTTTGAGAGCATAAAAGATTACTTGACTAATCATCCAGTTTTAGCTGCGCCCTAAAAAGGTATACTATTCAAGTTATATATATCAGCTGAAGAAGTGACTATTGGAGCTGTTTTGGCATAAGAGATTGATGGAAAAGAGCAAGTTATTTTCTACTTAAGCCACGGTTAATTGATGCAGAAACTAGGTACCCTTTTTTCGAAAAACTCTGCTTGTCATTATATTTTTCTTGCACAAAGTTAAGGCATTATATTTTAGCATCGGTTTGTAAGGTTATTTGTAAAACCAATGTTATAAAATATATGTTATCAGCTCCAATTTTGTGAGGTCGACTTTGTAAATGGGCCCATGCACTCGTCGAGTTCGACTTAACATATGAATTGGTTAAATCAGTTAAGGTTCAAGCAATTGCCGATTTTATAACAGGGTATGAAACTATCATAAATGCCAATTTAATATTTGTTGCCCCTTGGCAATTATTTTTCGATGGATCGGTATGTCGAGAGGGTGATGGTATCGGAATAGTGTTGGTTTCACCAAAAGGGTATGATTTTGAGTTCACATTTAGGTTAAATTGCCGATGCTCTAATAATCAAGCTGAGTACGAAGCATTGCTTAAAGGCTTGCAGCTACTTGATAATATCGGAGTTGGTTTTGTTGAGGCTTATGGCGATTCCGTTGGGGAATGGGTAGGCTAATCTAGCGAAAAATCAAAATTTTCTACCACGTAACTAATGAACCACAGCAAGTTATATATCACAGAATTACCACTAGACGCGTAGACCCGTAGCAGAAGTAGATTCGATATAGCGCGGTGGTGTAGATGTAGTTGTACTAGCCTCGCGCCTCCTCCAACAGTTCCTTGTGACCATCGCAGGTTGCAGATCGTCCTAGCATTGAAGCTTCGCAGCAACGCCTCCAAGGTATCCACACGTACGGGGTAGGAACACCACACGTCGAAGTGCTAGCGCCGGTTGCACGGTTCTGGACGGAGGAGGGGTGGCGGCTAGGGTTTCGGGAATTCCGAATTCCTACTGTGTCTCTTAACCCTAAAGCCAGCACCCCCTCCCTTTAAATAGATGCCCCATAATGGGCTCTATATTAGAGGCCCATTAGGAACTTAAAACCCATCAGAATTTGGATCACCATCCGAATTAAGTCCCAACCCTTTAAGTGTGCGACCCTATAGGTTCACGTATACCTAAACATGGGCCGAGTACTCTTACTCGACTATTAATCGATAGTGGTCCATAGCAGGATGTGCCGATTCCCGAGTATATGTAAAGATCACATCGGACGAACCTAAAAAATGCTTAGTTATATGCATTTCCCTTTGCCTCATGATATCGGTTAAACTCAAGGCGAGTACATGCCATCCTTGTTTAGTTAGCTCGACCACTCTTTCTCGATCACGTGACTCGGAATCCCCAATTACGGTTAACTCTTTAACCGCAAGTAGCATGGCCATGTATTTCTAGAATCCAACCACTCGAGAGGCCTAGAGATATCTCTCCCGTTGAATGGAGGGGAAATCCCATCTTGATTGACCATGCTTCGCAGCATGCTTCATAATAAACCCGAAAGCCACCTTTTAACTACCCAATTATAGAGTAGCATTTGGCAACCCCTAAGTAAGTCATTACAAATCTCGAGTACATGCACCAACCTCAAGTCTAAGGATATATCATACACATAGTATATGAGACCAACTGGTGACAAGAAGATTACAACATTCTCGCAGTGTCTCAAGGTGGGTCGATTCAACTCCATGTTCTCTAACACGTGTCCATATTATTGGTTCGATATCTCCATATCTATGACCCGTGAAACATGGTCATCAAGCAACACATATGCTAGTCTATTCATATGTGTCCTTAATATGTTTATCGACTAGGGATCACTTTAGAATAATCATCACAAAGTCATATATAGAGTTTCACAAACAAGTCACATACTTCCTAATAAATAATAATAACAATATTCAAGGAACAAAATAAATAATCATGAACATAAGGAAATACAATCATCTCTATGATTGCCTCTCGGGCATATCTCCAACAGATTCTTTGTTGGTGGTCCAACAGATTAAGGAAGAATATAACTACTACGATGAAATTTTAATCAAATATTTAGAGCAGTGTGTCGTTGTGATCGGCTCTCATTCACTTCCTTTTCTATTAGTCATATTCCTCGGGAGTTGAATGACAAAGCAAACTTCCTAGCCCAACAAGCATCGGGCTATAAAGTTTTTGGCCGATTATAGGAATGTGAGCCAATTGAAAAGATGATCATGTGTGTTATCAATGATTGGAGGACAAATATATTGGAGTATTTGACCGATCCCTTAAAACGTACTGATCGAAGAATTAAGTGACAAGCTTTGAAGTATGTTGTCCTAGATAAAATAATGTATTATCGGACTTTAGAGGGCTTGTTGCTAAGATGTCTTGAAGCCAAAGAAGCTAAAATAGCTATGGGAGAAGTATATGAAGGTATTTGTGTATCCCATCAATCGGCTCATAAGATGAAGTGACTGTTAAGACGTATTGGGTATTTTTTGCCAACAACGCTGGAAGATTGTTTCAAATATTACAAGGGGTGCCAGACTTGTCAGAAATTTGGCAACATGCAATTAGCTCCAGCATCGGCTTTGCATCCAATTATCAACCTTTGTCCTTTTAGAGGATGGGGAATAAATGTAATCAAGCAAATATTTCCTGCGTCAAACGAAGGCCATAAATTCATATTGACCATGACTGATTATTTTTCTAAGTGGGTTGAGGCAATCCCACATAAAAAGGTTACGAGTGTTGAAGCCATCAGATTTATTACAGAGCATATTATTCATTGGTTTAGAATATCACAGACTATTGCGACCGATCAAGGCATTGTGTTCATGTCTGATGAGTTTCAAGGTTTTGCCAAAATTTTGGGTATCAAGCTATTAAATTCATCACCTTATTATGCTCAGGCTAATGGTCAAGCTGAGTCGTCTAATAAAACATTAATCAAGTTAATCAAGAGGAAGATTAAGGAAAAAATCAAGGAATTGGTATGTGACAATTTCAGAGTCGTTATGGACCTATCGGCTTGCGTACCATGGTGCAACAAAGTTATCGCCTTATCAATTGGTCTACAGACAAGAGGCTGTGTTGCTCGTGGAGATTAATATTGACTCAGTACGAACGGCTAGACAAAATGGTTTGTCAGCTCAAGATTATAAGGAATTGATGATTGATAATTTGGATGACTTGGCAGAGTTACGTTTGCATACACTGGATCGGTATAAGAAGAATAAGGCAAGAGTGGCAAGCACTTATAATAAAAGGGTAATGCCTAAGTCATTTTGTGAAGCTAATTTGGTTTGGAAAACTATTTCGCTTATCGGCTCTAGACATAACTGGTTAGGCAAGTGGTCTACAACGTGGGAAGGACCATATAAGATTCATCGGCTTGTAGATGAAAATTCTTATATTTTGGAAACGTTGGAAGGTGTGGTGTTTTCTAAGGTGATTAACAGTAAGTATCTAAACAAATATCACCCAAGTGTTTGGGTTGGGTCTTAATCGGCTAAAGATAGCTATCGGTCGTGAAAGACCAAATTAACTCGTTTCAGTTGATTCTAGCTATAGAATAAAAAGTAAAGTATAGCCGATTACACATCACACTTAGCAGAAGGTTTAAAGCATAAATAAATAATCGGTTAAACAACCGATTATAAATATTCAAAGTATTCAAAAGTATTCGAAGATTGTTTCAAGACGACCCTTCCCCGTTACATTCATCATTGTTTTTTGGCTGATTACATAAGAGCCGACATAATCCTATTAGATTCCTAGATTGTTGAATCTGGCCCGCAGAGCCAACAGCGCAGCAGCAGCCTTTGCAATGGTTCATCCACATCACCAAGGATCTTGTTGTCTTCTTCTGAGCCTAGCACAGGAGTGATCTTGGCCGATTGTTTTTTCACTATTGCTAGAGCCAAGCCAAGCTCAAGTTTATGAGCTTTTATAGCTGACGTGATGTGCACTAGCATCTGTTGGCCTTCAGATATCTGCTTGTTAACTTTGGCCAATTCTGCTTCAAGAAACTTTTTCATCGACTCTAATTTTTCTTCTTGTTAAGCGTGTGGGACTTGGCGTCTTCATCAAATTTGGCCTTCTTGGCCTTGGTGTCGGCTATTATCTTGTCCAGAAGTTTTTTTTCTTCTCATTGAGCATCCCAGAGAGCAAGCCTGGCCTTGGCCGCATCGACTTCTGCTTTTTTATCATCAAGATGGCAAACATTCAATAATGCTACCTCGCTTCTGGAGGTAAATTGGCTTGAACCATGGCCATTGCATCTCGAAGTGGCTGGGTGTTTTCGAGCAGTTTGGCCAATGGCGGGAGCACGAGGTCAAAAATCTTGTTCAACCTCTCCTTCATGCCTGGAGCTGATATTATTGCAGCTGACGTGTCCTTGGAAACACATAGGATCCATTCGATTTCCTCTGGATAGTTGTCTGTTGCCACCTCCTCGTCATCTTCCAAATCCAACAAGGTGAAACCCAACTTTTCGGTGATGGAGTCCATCAGCTTGGTAGGTTCCAAGATAGGAGCAGTAGTAGAAGGTGGCGTCGGTTGAGATGATGGTGGAGGGAGCTCAGACCTAGCGGCTGGCAGATCGGCCAAAATGTTGGCCACTTGTGTGGTAGGAGAGAGCATAGACTGCAAAATGATCCCGAAAAAAGTTAAGCCAATTTATTCAGATAGATGGATGAATCAAAATTGATAAAGAAAGGCACTTGACCTTGCTTATACTCGATGCACACGGAGAGCTCTCAGCCGATTGTTCTCGGGGTTTTTGACCCCTGCTGGCTATCACCTTCTTATTCACTTGTCCACGTTTTTTCTCTGTTAAATAGTTGATTAAAGGAGTTTGTCAATGAAAATAGTAGAAATATGAGAATACATGCCTTGAAACTTACTAGGTTGCTGCTTTTCCAAATTGGACAAGGAGCGCGATTGAGCTCCTAAGGTGCCCGATGAGTAGCCGGTAAGTGTTTTTCCGATGGAGGGTTTTTTGGCGGGGCAACCAACACTTGATGTTTCACCCGCAGTCCTCTTCCTGGCTAACTTGGCCTAAGAAATAAGAAAATGACCGATCAGTAAAATTCAAGGATTTTCAAGTTGTTAAGGAAAAAGAGGAATCTACGTTAGCCGATACCTCGCTAGTAACATCTACAAGGCTTGTGTTAGTATAGCCTTAGGTATTAGTCTTGCTACTGGAGCCTAAGCTATTGCTAGTGTTAGTCAGTTCTGTTAGCTCACCAGGAAGATTTGGGAAGAATATGGTGATAAAGCCGATGTAGTTCTCTTTGCAGAATGTAAGGCCGTAGAGATAGCCAACCACCAAGAAGAGAAACTCCTTGCCCTTCGAGTATGAAGATAAAAATGCGGCAAGGTCTGAAGCTGGAGGTCGTCGTCTAGATGAAGAATAATGTTGGCCCCTGAGGCATTAAGAATATGTTCCCTTGGTTGAAGCCGATCAAGCAACTGAAAAGTTGGGGGGACTTTTCATATGATGGCTACCTGGCGTACACCGACGGGTGGTAGAATTCATATGATGGCTGAAAGGTACAATTCCTAGTGTTTAAACTGACGGACAATGTGCTTGGAGAAAGGAAGATTTTGTATAAGTCGAGTGTACTCTCAAGCAAGCTACTGCTATCAGCTGATAAATGAAGAAATGACGGGCATGTATAATCGCTGGCCTCCTTATAGCTGAAGAAGTCGCGTTGGCTGAAGTCTTCACTGTCAAGTTGAAGGAAGAAGGCTAGATATTTCCTTGAGCTAATGGGAGTTATCTTTGACTCATTACCATAACAGAGGATAAATCTTACTCATTACCAGAATAGAGGATAAATCTTTTCCCAAATAATTGGCTATTCTTATACTCCACATGTTGGCCTTTTGGGGTTTCTTCCAAAGGGAAAGGAGTCATCTCAGAGGAATCAATCTTGAAAGATCGACTAAAAAGGCAATAAAGCCAGGTTTGGATGAACCAAAGGAGAGCGCCTACATTCCCAACTGTATGTGATCCTATTCCTGTGAAAAGCCGACTGCGTATGATGTGCATCATCTGATATACAACTCAAAGGAACATTTTGGCTAATGCTAGCCGATGAAATTCTACCAAATTTTCGGCCAATACTTGGTAGACTTGGGTCGCTCCAAGAGAAGCCCCACAGAAGATGAATCAATCAAGCTGGAGGTTGAGGAAAGCGATATGTTCTTTGTCCGATACTGGGCCAGTACCTTTGTTATTTTCGATGTACTTCCTCCATCCTTCTCCCTTGGTACGGATTAACTTATATTGATGTTTGGCACTAAAGGCCGATATTTGTTCTCCATCCGGCCTCAAACAACAAAGCTCGGCTACATCCAAAAGAGTGGGGCCAATAGGACTATTCTAAATAGAAAGGCATTTAGGGTATCCAAGCCATGGCCACTAAGGGCTTGTTGGCCTCTGGATCGGCTAGAGATAAGGGGAGACACTCCGCTATTCCCATCCGCACCCATTCAACCATTTTTTGGGCCGCTAGCTGATTGTACCAGTCCCTCCAACCCTTTAGCGCTATCGACTAGGCTCTGAAATTATTACTCCATCCTTCTATATTATATTCGAAAGCCGACAGAGGAAGATGGGATATTTCCTGATCTATGACAACCGATGGGTCAGGATTGCCTAGCAGTCCTAAGTAATACTGGTCGTCACTGTTGGGTATGGGAATGAGTACCTGACTGGGGTCCACTAAGCCAATCTGATGAGGTTGTGCGAGCTGACAGGGTTGCTGGATAGAAGCTTGAAGTCTTGAAGATGATGATGAAGCCGATGGTTGAGGGTTTGAGAGCTTGAGCGCGTGAAAGTGACAGGTAAATGAACCTCATATTTATAGGGGGTAAAAAGGTGAAAAGGCAGGAAGTTCTTTCGGCGGGTAGTGTGCAGTTAATGGTGAAGATACGCGTCTCAAGATTTTATGGCACCATAAATGGAGCGGCTACCAATAAGAATATTGCACTAAGCCAATGATGATAGAAACCAACGAAGAAGATTTTTGGAAGATAACATATTATCTCCCAAAAATGGGGGCATATGTTTTCACCAGAATTTGGCAAGGCATGGTCAATTCGTTAGGCTAAGGATAAAAGGGATACTTTTGGCCGATATCGGGTAAGAAAGGAAAAGCTAAGATAGAATTATGACCAATATTGGTTCAAAGATGGGATTTATCCATACAAAGGCCGACACGGATCGTGGTTAACAACGCATTAGAGAGGGATAAGATCGGCCAATGCACTATAAAAGATGGTCTAGGGCGAGCAAAGACAACAACCCGAATCAATCAAACAACTCGCATCTACTTTTTATTTACTTTCTTATCAACTAGGAGTAGCTCTATAATATAGAATCTCTCTTGTAATCCGATTTTGATCAATAAAGTTGCGCATCGCCGATTGTTGGTCATCCTCGATTATGCCAGGTTTGATTTTCTCTGGTCTTGTTGTGCATCACCTTTTTTGAAAAAAAATATCTACCTTTTACCATTTTAAAGTTCAAATAAATCATGACAAATAGAATATGCAACATGTTTATGAATGAGTGTGTCATGTGTTGTCACACAATGATGTTGAGTTATTGATGGTATGTGTTAAACGATAATCAACTGGGGTGGTAAATGATTTAGATTGGGGCATGTGGCAAGGGCTGTGAGTCGTGGCACGCGTATGTGGCATTGGGTAGATATGATTTATGAGTGAATGTGAGGTAGTTCCTGTGAGTGAATTGTTGGAAGTCTTGCCTCGGTCAGAGCCATACTTTTTGTAGGTCTTAGCCCTAGATAGACTGGTCGTCTCTTAGGTTTGTCCAAAAATTATTTTCTAAAGAAAATTTAACCTAATTAATAATAAGTTATTGATTCATGTTATTCTTATATTCTTATCCCCTTTGCTGAATTTTTCTTTCTCTCCCTACTGGTTTGAGTTGAGGCCTTATTCCAAGCTGTCTTTATCAGATGAGGATGGTGTAGTCCTATGGTGATCATACTGGTGGTTACGTTGCTGAGCTTTGGAGGATTTTCCAAGTCCTTGGAGGTTTTGAGAGGCCGCTCTACCGAGGACTAGCTGGGTTGTCAATGGCAAGGATATTAGGATGCTTTGCAAGATTATCATCTACACTAGGGAGGATGTAAGATCAAGGATGCCGACTAGAGGGGGGTGAATATGTGGTTTAAAAAATTTATCTGTAATGCTCTTTGGCCAAAACCTAATTTATATGCAGAAACGATAAACAAACGATTTTGACCAAATAAAGCCTAAATCATCTAATCTCAGCTAAGTGCACCAACAAGCTAAGTCTAGATCAAGGTTTGCAATTCTAGATATATAAACAAGCAATTCAATTCAAAGAATGTAAATTGCAAGAATGTAAATAGCAATAAAAAGCAAACCAACATATTGACACACAATCTTTTTACTGTGGTGTTTGGGGACTTGCCGGTCTCCCCTAATGCACATGGAGGTAAGCCCAAATGAATTGGACCAGCTCCACTAATTAATCCAAGCACCTCGAATCCACTAGCGGTAGCTCTTTCCCCCTTCGGGTAGGTGAGCTCCAACCTTCACAACTCGCCAGGCCTTCTCACAACCTTCTTGAGAAGATCACCGGACCAGGACACCTCCACACCGTCTAGGTGTTGGCAAATACCAAGAGTAATAGATCAAGCCTCTTGCTTGATCCTCACCAAGTGCAACACAAGCACAAGGATGCTCAATCCTTCTCTAGATTCAACACATGTAACTAGAGACCTTCTCTCGTTGCTTACAAGGTGTAACACATGCACAATTGAGAGAAGAGGCTCACACTTGCCCATAAGAATGTAAAGGAACACCAAAGAGATTCTACATAAGAAACTCTAGCTCAAAAGCTTCTCAAATTACTTAAATATTGTTCTAGGAGCTCTTGAGATTTTGCTCTCACAAGAATACATCAAATAGGTGCTAGAGCAATAGCAAAACATTCTTAGCTCGGGCCTTTTTATAGCCCCTCAGGAAAACTAGCCGTTGGAAACAAAAATCAGAAAAAATTCAGTAAAACCAGTACTACCTCCCATCTAGGATTGGTAGTACTGGCCTCAGGGTTAACAAATAGTTTTGGGCATTAAATGCACTAAAATTAGCCATTGCTAAGTACCCTGGTACTACCGCCCATGTAGAATCGGTAGTACCGGCCTTTAAACCCCAAAATAACTCAAAAACACAGTTCTGAAAAATAACTACCGACCTTCTGGAGCGGTACTACCGCCCATGTAGAATCTGCAGTACCACTCGAGCGATACTACCCCTATCTATAATCAGTAGTACCACTGTTTAGCAACTAAAATGATCATAACTTTTTACTCCGAAGTCCAATTTGGGTGACCTTGGATTCTATAGAAAGCTTATCAAGAGGGCTACAATTTTCACCCTTTTTCAAGATTTAAGAAACCATATATATCTCCAAATATCACAAAAACTCCAATGTAGCCACTCAAATCTAAAATCTAATTTTCTCGAAATCCCTCACATAGACTTGATCAAGACCGTGACTACAAGCTAGAAAGAGTCAAAAAGATTAAATCTTGAGCAATGTGATGATCAAATCATGATCAAAACAATTTGCAAAACACATTTGCAAATCCTAGTCACATGCTCGAAAACCAAATTCATAAATATCGGCTTATTTGCAAAACACATTTGTAAATAACAAATCCAATGCAAATAAAAAATACAATAAACATGCATGAGCTCAAACATAGCCATGTGATGATCAACACATGATCTCTAGCAATTTGCAAAATACATTTGCAAACTCTAGTCACATGCTAAGAAGAGTACTTGCATGAACTTCAACATTTTGCACGACATATTTTGCAAAACAACATCAAGCATGAGCTTGTCCTATTTGCAAAACACATATGCAAATCAAAGCTCCATGCAAAGAACACATCAATAAAATTGCAAGCATGAGCTATAACTATTTGCAAAATACACTCGTAAATAGTTTGCTCCATGCAAAAACCAAATCAGGAGGTGAGCTAGTGCAAGCGGGATTGATCCATCAACACATGATGAGACTCAAGCTATAAGACTCGACCCCTCTTAATAGTAGGTCAACCTATACTAGCAACGTGGTCTCCCAACCAAACACTGAGACGAGTAACAGACTAGAAACACATCATTAGCCCTATGCTAGTTATATCTTTGCCTCACATAACCACTTGGAGCTTTTGCTTGAATACTATCATCATCTCTCCAAGTACAGATCTTTGTCTTGTTCATCAACACATGATGAACTCTCTTCTCTTCATGATCTATCTTTGATGCTCATCAACACATGATGACATCCTTCTTCTCGAATCTTGACTTGATGACTATCAACACATGATGCCATCCAAAGTCTTCAATTTTGGACTTTAACCTATTTTCACAACCTCAAGGAAAATATTAGTCCAACATATACGGTTGTTCCAATCATCAAAGCACTCTATTAACACATAATGGATCCCCTAGATTCTTTGATCTACTCCTTTGATGATTGATGAGAATCCAAATAAGATTGAATTATTATTGGTCTTGAGTATATTAGTGCTATTAAAGCTTCATATACTCAAGCACTTCCAGTTGTCCTTAATCAATAAAGCATACTATCAACACATGATAGAGTCTAGATCTAATGATGTATTTTTCGAGGATTGAGCGACAAGCTGAAAGCCAATTTAAATTGAATTTAAATTAATATGAGTATATTTCAACTACGCAAGTTTCATATACTGATGAGATAGTTTTCAAGGTAATGATCCTCAATATATGGAGTGATGAAAAGGGATCAATACTTTTGGACCATTAACTATAGAGTAGACTCCATTTAGATGTGTGCATATATATATTGACTATGAACCAATATGCACATTTTTAACTTGTGATATCTTTGGACTGTATTCTATATTTAAATCATCATGAGTATATTACAACTACACAAGTTTTTATACTCAAGGGATTCGTTTCAAAGTAATGATCATTGAAATGTGTGGTAAGATGAAAGGGATCAATACTATTGAAACTTCAAGATAAAGCATGAACTCCCCCTAAATGTGTGCATTCATGTATATATATGGAATTGAAAATATTATGAACATCTTAAGATTGAAACTACGGTGGAGTTCATATTTTATCTTGAATCTAAGGAATGCATCTAGAAATAATAGAGTTGTATTTGATGCATACCTTTGGGATTTCCAATTTTCAATTAGATGAGACTAATCAAAGATATACTCAATAAAGGAGTTAGTCTCACATTTGGATTTATCAATATGATCATGAATATTATATCCAAGGAACGCAACAAGATATGATAATATGAACTTGAATGCATACCTCTGATATTTCCATCTTTTCATCCAAAAGAGACTAATAAGAGTTAAGCTCAACAAAAGAGTTAGTCTCGTAAAAAAATTTGTCATTAATTAACAATTGAGACTAATCAATATTATGATTATCAAAAGGGTTAGCCTCTATATTAGATTTGTCATTAACACCAAAACAAAATTAATGGAACTTAAACTTTCAGAGGACACCAAGGAAAGTCGTCCGATCAACATCACTGTCAGGAGGTCTACGTTCGGCATTGGTATCTAGGAATCATCGTGCCTTGCTCTACAACACATCTGCCATGACTATGCCGATGAGTTGGAGCAAACGGTGTACCGACTCCATCCCCAAAGAGGTGTTGTTCAACACCAAAGAGTTAAAGGGGAAGATGATGCAACAGTGCTACACTTGGTCAGGTTTGCAGCTGCTCAAGATAATTTAATGCAAGAGACTACCTAAGAGTTGGAGCAAGTCTATGAAGCTCTAAAGGTTGCTGAGGAAGTACTCTAGGAGACTCACATCATGGCTACTAAAAGTATATTAGATCTAGAGGAAGCTTTGCATGTTGATGAAGTGGATGTGGAAGAAGAATTGGAGGAAGAGGAAAAGGAAGATCCCGAGGAGGTCAAGTTAGAGCCTGAGGACCCAAAGCCTGATATGTGCGATGTGCATGTGCAGTTTGAGGTTCCTGCTCCTGGTCATCAAGATCACTTCGCGCCTATGCCAGCTCACCCACCATCTTATGCCCTAGGGAGCCTCAACCTAGATGGCTCGACGAGTGATGGTGTTAGAGTAGTCAGTTGAGACCCTGGTATTTGAGTCGTGTCCACTTAAGTTGGCAATGTCACCATGTACGTGTTAGCTTTGTGTGCTTAGGTTTAGTTGGTTCTTTCATGATTGCCAAGTGTGTAGTATGTGTTGCATAGCGCTTAGACTCTTGTAAACAACCATACCAATTTATTAATAAAGCTTGACTATTTTGTTGGGTTAAACCTATTCCACTACATTAGGATTCTTGTTTTTTATCTTTGATGTTCCCTCTCCCCTAATATTTTGAAGTGACCAGTAGATGGTTCAGACTCGTGGAAACAATGAAGCTACTAGAAGTGGTACCCGATCCAACGACAAACCCAATGAAGGAACATTCCCTCAACCACCGTCACCGTCTCAAGTTGATATGCAGAACTTTGGAGCTTTCCTTGCTGCTCAGACTTAGTTGATGCACACTATGGTGCAGCAGGTGCAGAATATAACCAATCAAGCCAGTGCCAGCAATGCAACTCAAGCTACCAATAATGGACCTCGTCCTAATTCAAAGTCAAATTTTATGTGGACCCATTCGCCAACATTTTTAGGAAATGTTAACCCTTTGGAGGCTGATGATTAACTCAGGATGATTGAGAGGAAGCTGCATATTACTCGGTGTGAGGGCAATGAGAAGGTTCTCTATGCTTCTTATCAACTAGAAGGACTAGAAGGAACAACTGTTGAGTGATGGGAAACAACTGTGCTGCCCATGAAGCCCCACAAGAAATCACCTGGGACTAGTTCACTGCTGCTTTTTGTCAATACCATGTACTGCAAGGGATCATGGATTTGAAGAAAGAAGAGTTCAGGGTAATAAAGCAAGGAAGCCAAACAGTGGATGATTATCTGAATAAGTTTACACAGCTTGCTCGCTATACCCCTGAAGATGTTGTAAAAGAAAAGCAAGACAGTCTCGTTTTATGAAGGAACTGAATTTTGGATTGCAAGTTGGATTGATTACCCATAACTTCCCTGATTTTCAAGACTTGGTCAATAAGGCCTTGATTTTGGAAGATAAGCGCAAGGATTTGGATGACAACCGCAAGCGCTGGATGGCACAACAAGGAGGATGTCTGAATCAACAAAGAGTGAGAGTTGCTCCTCATCAGTTTATTAGGTTTCAACCTCAGGCTATGTTCAAAACACCATCCCCTACATCGCGTCCATCTGGTCAGAACTTTTAGAAGCCTTCTTAGGCAAGTAATGCGCTAGAAGAAAATCAACAGACTTCAGTCAAGCGTTATTACAGTTGCCATGAGCCGGAACACCTTGCCAACAACTATCCTTTGAGAGGAGGTATTACTCTTGTTCATTTCAATCTTGGATCTACCCCTGCAAAGGCACCGACGCTAGGAGCGAACCGTGGATCAAGTCAAGCTGGAGCTACGCCCCAAGCAACAGTGAGAGGTCGAGTCAACCACATCACCATTGATGGAGTTTAGGATGCATTAGATGTCATAATGGGTAAGTTTATAGTTAACTCAGTACATGCAACGGTTTTATTTAATTCTAGAGCTCCGCATTCCTTTGTTTCTCGAGCTTTTGCTGTTGGGAATGTGTTGGATGTTATGAATCTTGAGTGCATGCTATTAGTACAATCTCCTAGATCAGAACTACGATCTAACCTATGTTGTTTGTGAGTTAAATTGTTTATTGATGGAATAGAGTTCCTAACGAACCATATTATGTTGGAAACCTAGACCCTAGATGTTATCGTTGGAATGGATTGTTTGTCTAAGCATAAGGCTATTTTGGATTTTGGTTGAAGTGTTATATCAGTTGAAAGCCCGAAAGGCGATAAAGTGTAATTTCAGGCGACTGCAGTTCGCGATGATCAGTTGATGGTTAACAGTGTGAAAGTTGCCAGTAGGAGGATGTGCTAGTTTTCCTAAGGATTTGCCTGATTTTCTGCTAGATTGAGATATTGAGTTTGTGATTGAATTGGTGCCTGGTATAGCCATAATAGCAAAAAGACCTTATTGAATGCCTACCGATAAGTTAATAGAAACGAAGAAGTAGATAGAAGAGCTGCTAGAAAAAGGTTTTGTGAGACCTAGTTTGTCCCCATGGAGAGCGCCTATTCTATTTATCAGAAAGAAAGATGGAAGTTTAAAGATGTGCATTGATTATCGTGCGCTTAATGAAGTGACGATCAAGAATAAGTATCCGTTGCCCAGGATCGACGATTTGTTTGATCAGTTAAGAGGAGCTACAGTTTTCTCCAAGATAGATCTTCGATCAGGAATTGAAGATTCGTGCTGAGGATATTTCCAAGATTGCGTTCTCTACACAATATGGACATTATGAGTTTACAGTCATGTCTTTTGGATGGACCAATGCTCCTGCATATTTCATGAATATGATGAATAAGGTTTTCATGGAATATTTGGATAACTTTGTTGTCGTGTTCATAGATGATATTCTTGTCTATTCTAATTCGAAAGAAAAGCATGGAAAACATTTGAGATTAGTTCTCGAAAAGATTTGAGAGCAACAGTTCTATGCCAAGTTCGGTAAGTGTGACTTTTGGAACAAGGAAGTTGAGTTTCTAGGTTATGTTATGACTGCCAAAAGGAGTTGCCGTCGACCCAAGCAAAGTGGAAGCAGTACTGCATTGGGAGCAACTGAAGTCGGTTACCTAGATTCGTAGTTTTCTGGGAATGGCAAGATATTACCGTTGGTTTATCGAAGGATTTTCAACAATTGCTAGGCCACTTACGCAATTTCTAAAAAAAGGAAAAGAAGTTCGCATGGACGCCATAATACGAGAAGAGTTTCCAAAAATTAAAGAAGCGTCTAACAATAGCACCAGTGTTAGTGTTGCCGGATGCTCAGAATAGTTTTGATATTTATTGTGATGCTTCCAGGCAAGGACTTGCTTGTGTATCGATGAAAAAAGGCAAGGTTATTGTGTATGCGTCAAGGCAATTGAGAACGCATGAGGAGAATTATCCGACACATCATTTGGAGTTAGCTACCGTAGTGCATGCCTTGAAGTTGTGGCGTCATTATCTCATCAAAAATAGATGTGTGATATATACGGACCACAAGAGTTTAAAGTATATCTTTACTCAATCGGACCTCAATATGAGACAGAGAAGATGGATGGATTTAATAAAGTATTATAATGTGGGAATCCATTATTATCCTGAAAAATATAATGTGGTAGCCGATGCCTTAAGTCGTAAGAACCACAATACCAATATGCTAATTCAATAGAATTAGTCTAAATTATGCAAGGAATTTCAAAAGTTGAAATTGGAAGTGGTTCCAAGAGGATTCCTAGCTATTTTGGAAGTAAAGCCGACTATAGAGGATCAGATCTGTGAAAGTCAAAGATGACGAAAAGATAAAAAGAATTAAGTCTAAGATGGATGAAAGCAAAGTCAAGGATTTTACTTTGGATGACAAAGGTACTATGTGGTTCAAGAGTCGAATTTGCATACCTAATCGTAGGGTGCTTAAGTAGTTGATTCCTATGGAAGCTCATGATTCGAAGTATTCGATTCATTTGGGAAGTGCTAAGATGTATCAGGATCTTAAGGAAAGGTTTTGGTGGTCTAATATGAAGCGTGAGGTTGTCGAACATGTTGCTTTGTGTGATGTGTGCTAGAGAGTAAAGGCAATATATCAAAGGCCTACTGGTTTGCTACAGCCATTCAAGATTCTAGAGTGGAAGTGGGAGAAAATCGGTATAGATTTTATTACCGGTTTACCTAGAACTCAGAGTGGATATGATTCTATATGGGTCATCGTGAATCGTTTGACCAAACTTGCTCATTTCGTACTAGTTAAGACTACTTATTCAGGTTTGGCAGAGCTATATATCTTAAGGATTGTATATTGGAATGGAGTGATAAAGAAGATAGTGTCAAATAGAGGTACCCAATTTACCTCGAGATTTTGAAATAAGTTGAATGAAGCAATAGGAACTCGTTTGAATTTCAGCACAGCATATCAACTGTAGATATATGGTCAGACTAAAAGAGTTAATCAGATTTTTGAGGATATGTTGAAAGCTTGTGTTTTAGCTTATGCTACTTCATGGGATAAGTGTTTTCCATATGAGGAATTCAGTTATAACAATAGTTATTAGGCAAGTTTGCAGATGTCACCATTTGAAGCTTTGTATGGTCGTTCCTGTCACACTTTATTGAATTGCAATGAGACAGGAGAGCATCTTGTTTTTGGACCTAAAATTCTTAAAGAGGTTGAAGAGCAGATCACTATGATCTGAGAGGCTAAAGGTAGCTCAGTCAAGGCAGAAGGGTCATGCTGATAAATGTCGTCGAGAATTGAACTTTGAGCCAAAAGATTTTGTGTATCTCAGAGTTACCTCTCTTAAAGGAGTTAAAAGATTTCACGCTAAAGGAAAGATTGCACCAAGCTATGTTGATCTATTCAAAATCTTGAGTCATAGAGGAGAGGTTGCCTATCAGTTGGAGTTGCCTTAGTCATTGACAGGTGTGCATAATGTGTTTTATGTCTCTCAGCTTAAGAAGTGTCTTCGAGTGCCAACAAAGCAAACACCGTTGGAGTCAATTGAGTTGCAAGAAGATTTAACTTTATAAGGATTATCCATTAAGATTTTGGGTATTGCCAAGCGTAAGACCAGAAGTAAGTAAGTTCATTTCTACAGAGTGCACTGAAGTAATCACTCAGATAGCGAAACAACGTGGGAGCGTGAGGAAGATTTGAGATCAGAGTTTCCTAACATTTTCCATAGTCAGCCCTAAGGAGAGAGGTTTGCACCATCCCAATTTTTGTCTCAAAATAATTTAATATTGCTATTTGTGCATATTTTTGTATTTTTATAATTTTCTATAATTTATTTGGAATTTATTTCATATTTTTGAATTAGGCTTAATATGAATAATTTGAAAATTTTAAATAAAATTTTATCAAAAATATTTTATTTGAGTTTCAAATGTCTCGAAATATTTTTCATAATTTCCTAGGATTTTTTTTATATTTTAGCTATTTTATTTGAATTATTTTAATTTCTAGAATTATTTTAAATGAGAAAAGTTTGAAAAATGTTTGAATAGTGTTTAGGCCGAAACCCTAATGGGCCCAGCCCAATTCCGCACTAGCCCAAGCCATCCCCATCCGTAGCCTAATTTCCCGCGAAACCCTAGATCTTAGCCGTTGATCTCATTGGGTGGTTGAGATTGATCTGGAACCCTAAGCTTTGTGGTCGTTGGATCGTCATGCTTGGATGGCTGAGATCATGCCAGGATTGAGCTGTCGGTGGCCATCTGATGCTCGACGCGTGGTTGGCCAAGATTTCAGCTTCTTCGAGACGTCGCTGACACAGACTCGAATTCGTTCTACCACCGTACTCGGCTAGGTTTCCAGTTTGCACGTGTTTCTCGAGAATATAAAGCCGATCGCATATCTCTTGAGAATACCCAAGCTCTTGTGCATCTCCTCGTCCACTTGTCATCACTCGGGTGCTTCCATTGAGTAGATTGACCTCACCGTCTTCTGCCGAGGTCACCATCGTCTTAATTCGCTTGGATCTCTGTCGACGTTGGATCTCTTGCAGAGTTGAAGGCATAGCTGAGTTCGCATCATCAAGTTCTTCTAGATCCATGTTGTTTCAGTGATGATCCAGCAAGGAAACGCTGCAACCGTGGTTATCTTCTTCAAGCCCGGTAATGCGCCGTCGTCCATTCATTGCCAGAGCTTGTCGGAGCAAAACCTTAGCTTTTGCTAACATGGCCGCCCGATTGTCACCACGTGTGTGCCACGTGATGCCACGTCAGATCCATGTCGCTCGATCATGCTTGCGTCGACAGGGCCACATCATCGGTGGAGAGGGCCCACGTATCGATCTCTGTAGCGCATGTGCCTGGTCCACCGCAGACCCGGGTGGTCTTGTGGACCTGGTGCATGGACCCCGGGCCCACTTGTCAGCCTTTGGTCAATTTTCCAGATTTGTTTTTTATTCGAGAAAATACGGTACTAACGTCAGTCGATGTCATTAATCGGTTTTTCAGTAGAAAATAATTTGGGAAATTCTGATTTTCTCTTTTTCCTGATTTTTCTTTTATTTGAATATTTCGAGAGCCCGTTGTTTTTCATATGATCTCCGATTGAGACAATTCAAATTTCTAAAGATTTATAAAATTAGTATCTATTTAATGGTGAATTTTATTTGATTATTTGAGTTTTTTATATTTTTTTTGGTATATATTTGTTGTTTCCTCTCGATACGCGTAGAAGTCGAAGTGCCCATATCACTCAAGGGTGAAGTGTTGATTTAAGACCAAGCTCCAGATCAAGATCAAGACCTTTTTCAAGGTAAGTTGTGCTTTAATCATTTGAACCCAGTTTTGCAAATGTTATATTGTTTTAAATTACGGCATAATATTTTATGTTTAGAACTATTTTCAAATAGTTTGGGATCTAGTTATTCTGCCCACTTGGATTATACCTAACTTGTCATTTGCATGTCATGATTATTTATCTCCTAGGATGGTTCATTATTAGTTGGTTGCTATTAGATGTCAATGTGGGTTGATTAGATCATGAATAGTATGCTTAGCCATGCAACGGGTTATTGATGTCATTTTGAAAGCTCAAATCAATCTTGACTAATGGAATATGTAACATGTTTATGAATGGGTGTGTCATGTGTTGTTGATGTTGAGTTGTCGATGGCATGTGTTGCACGATAATCAGCTGGGTGGTAAATGATTTATACTAGAGCATATGGCAAGGGCTATGAGCCGTGTGAGCCTATTTAGCATTGGGTAGATATGTTGATTTATAAGTGAATATGAGGTGGTTCCTATGAGTGAATTGTTGGAAGTCTTGCCTAAGTCAATTAAGGACTTAACCTTACAAGCCGTTGAACTGGGCTAATCATGCAACCACATGTCTAGAATGGGACAGACCTAACAAAGTAAACTATCGAGTCTTAATATTTGATGCCTCAGGAGGAAAACAAAAATGAGTGTGCGGTTATGGGGAATTTGTGTGTGCAGCCTGGCCTCACATCTGTCCAACGGTATGTCCCTCCTATTCTTCTGTTCTGAGTGAGGGAAGGAATAGCGAGTTTAGACTTATTGGGAGGGTCATTGTTATGATAGAGTCTCCAAAAGGTTTTGTTATAATCTTCTTAATAGCACGTTGATGGGTACGTGTTATGGTTGATAGTATGAGATTGATCATACTATGTGGGTAAAGTGTATAACCTCTGCAGAGTGTAAATCTATTTGGATAGCCGTGCCCATGGTATTAGGCAATACTCGGGAATTTCAGTCAAGGATTATATTTTATGAATAAAACTTGGGAAGGAAGGTTGTGTGCCATTGGATACACTGAAATTGGTTTAGGGCTATGTGCCAAGTTTATTCTTGAGGAATATCTAAAAGTTACTTATTATTGTTATTTATTTTACTATCATTTTAATCAATTTATTGTATTCATTTGTAAATGCTGCTTTACTGCAAAATAAGCATATCAGCTATCCATTGAAATAAGCCTTGCATATAGTTATATTAGACTTGCATTCTGTGCACAACTTGTTGAGTGCTTGATGTCCTCACCCTTGCGGCAACAAAATATCAGTTGAGGAGTCTACACCAGTTTTGGAGTAGGAGTACCAGGAGGAGGTGAACATCTAGGGTGCAAACCTTGTCAATTGCCTATGGAAAATTAATGGGTTTCTTTTTACGTTTTCCATACCACTACATTTTAATATTTTTAGTTTAGCCCTGCATGGCATAATCATGTAAAGTCGATCATAAGGTTAGTCAATTGTCTTATATTCAATAAATAAAGTCTTTTATTATGTTTCTGTTGTGTATGATTGTGATATTCATCTATATTAACACTGTATACACTGGCGTGATCCTGGACTAGCGCGATATATATAGAGCATCCGGATTTTCATATTCGGTTCCCGGCAATATGTAGGATGAGAGCTATCTTAGCATATTACCAATTCATTAATTGATTTATCTCTATGCATGCAAGTGAACATAGGCTTAGGGAGGAATTAGTAGAGTTTTGTAGAACCTACTTGATCTTTGTAACATTCCAATTTTTAAAGTTTCAAAAATCTTCTGAGTATATTAGGTTCCCAAAATTTTCACTGATTTTCCTTGAATTAATAAAGCTTAATTGGAAATTTAAAAAAATTTAAAAATTGAATAATAGAAACTTCACTTAAAGATGTATTTTGGTTCCTTGAGTTCCAATGAATATTCTTGTATTCTGTCGGAATATTCTGAGTTCATTTGTTATTTATTTGAATTTCTAGCCTTTTTCTTAATTTAGAAATCAAATCTAAATTCCAATTATCTATTGGGCCTAATTTTGGTCCAGCCTATTGCCTCTTCGCACTTCACTATTGGCCTAGTCCACTATGCTGGCCTGACTCAGCTTTTTCTCTCCTTCCTACATCACTGTCAGCCAACTTGTCATGCCTGGCCCATGTCGCTAGCATGCTCTAGCCCACCCGCTTTCTTTCTCTATCTCTCACTGATAGGCCGCCCTAGCTATTAGCCTCGATTATAGTTCATCGTCTCCCTCGCTTGTCCGCTTGCGACTTTGTGACACTGCCAAAGCCGAGCCAAAATCCACTTTTCACCAGCTTCGCCCAGCTTTTTAAAACTACCCAAATGTACACATCCATCTTGCCTCTTCACATCGCCTCGAAATCCCTAGCTCCACTGCTCAGAATTTCCTACATGCATCGCTGCCCTGATCAACTTTGTCAAGCCCAAGCCGTGACATTGGAGCCGAAGAGAATCTCATGCTCCTGTCACTCCAACGCACCCTTACCAAGTCTTTCCATGTCATCTTGTGTTCTGGAAGCACCCTCGCCTTATTTCCCCAATCAATCGAAGCCAAGGAGCTTTTGTCATTGATATCGAGGCCGTCTTCCCCGTTGTCGTCTGAGCTTCTTCCTCGCATTGATTTGTCATCACCAATATGAAGGGATATGGATAGACTACACTAGCGCACAATAAAATTTTCTACCTCGTAAACTAGAAAATCATGCAAGTAGATGACCATAGATCGTTACCACTAGATGTGCAGTGCAGTGGAAGGAAGTTGATGCAGCCCGAATCAACGAAGTGCACATCCAGTTGCAGTGGTCGATCTTCCTTGTTGCGGTGGTTGATCCTCCTCACGCGGTGGTCGATCGTCCCAAACAGTGTTGCAGTAGCAGCAACACCTCTACCGGTGTCCACACGTTTGGGGAAAAGGACGCTGTGCGTCGGTGTACCAGCACCAGAGCGCAAGGGAAGGCTCAAGTGGTGACAGCTAGGGTTTTGGTGGTTGCGCCCTCTTCTGTCATCTATTGCAATCACGAATCTCTTTATATAGCCACTCCCTCCCTCATGGTGGAACCCTACATTAGGGCCCAACTGAAGGACAAAGCCCACTTGGCCCATTAGTGATGGATCCAATCTGTATCACTATATTTCAACCCCTTAAGTGTGTGACCTTGTAGGTTCATGCATGTTTAGACACAACTCAAAAACACCTTTCTGACCAATAATCAATAGCGGTACCTAGCAGTACATATTGATTCCCAAATATCTATAAAGCATTGAACGAACCTACTATAGTGTGATAATGTAATGTTCCCTTTGCTTCACGATATCAGATCGAGCTCAATGCGAGAATCGTGTCATCCTATGACAGCTCGATCTCTTCACTCATACCGTAGTGGAATAATTTATCTAGATTGACTCTCAATCACATTCGTCATGGCCATGCACTTCCTCAATCCATCTACCTTGAGGGGGCCAGAGATATCTCTCCATTATATAGGAGGAGCAAAATCCATCTTGATCATTCATGTACATCAGCATGTTTCATGGTAAACCCGAAAGCTTATTTTATAACTACCTGATTAAAGAGTAGCGTTTGAGAGCTCCTAAGTGAACCATTACACATCTAGGAAATCAATGATAATCTCAGGTCTAAGGATCATACATACACTATGCATGAGATCAACCGATGACACATAAGAACAATTCTCGCAGTGTCTCATATGAGTCTATCCAACGTATGTTCTTTAACATGTGTTGTAACACCCCAAAAATTTTAAAACGAAGAAAACTAAAAATTTGAAATTTGAAAATTGAAAATGGAGTTGAATAAAAGTTTCAAATAAGACCAAGATTTTCATTTTAAAATGTCATCTTTTACTTCATTTTCTAGTATTTTAACCCAAAAGAAAAGAACAAGTGGCACATTAAAACTTTTCACGCAAAATAAGTAAACTTCAAATAAAAAAGAATATAAGTTGAAAGTCTAATCCTATTTTAATTTATCATATTTTCTGAAACATTTCCAACCTTATTAAACTATTCTTGGAGTTTTGGATTTAAAAAAAATCAATTAATGAAATTAGTAAAAGTGTAAAAGTAAAAAGGTAAAAATATGAAAGTAAAATCCAGAGAAAATAATATTAATTCTTTGTAAAGCCCCATCACATATTTTAAGCTGTAAAAATATTTTTAATAAGTTAGGTAAAAAATGTAAATAGTGAAGTGATGTGATTTAACTTCAAAAACAGTGGCATGATAGAATTTTACAAAAATAAGTGTAGATTATCTCTGGTTGATAATTTTACCAAGTATTAATAATAGTGGCATTGACTCTTGGTAAAAATATCAAATATTAATAATTAATTTTAGTGCCTTCTAAAATTCAAAAACCAAAACCATGAAAATCTGAAATCTGCAATGTCAGAATTAATAGAAAATAAATATATAATATATTGATCTGAAAATTTTACACAAGAAATAATATCCCATATTAAATTCCCTCAAAAAGTTAAAAAAATTTATGAATCAATTTCATCCTCAAGAAAAATAAAAACAGAAGTGAGCAGATAAAGTCTTTTGAAGGTCTAACCAAGCACATTAAAGAAACTCATGAAAATCTCAAGCAACATACTATAGAAAATAATTTTATAAAATACTAGAGCACATAATATGTATAAATGTAATTTTTTAATAATTTTTTCACCTCATATAAATATCTCAAAAATTCAAAAATAATTTGAAATCAGTCAAATTTGATGAATTACTGTTCTTAAACTATAAGATATAATGAAGTGAAACAAAATAAAATGGAAACTAGACTCCTTCTTCTACCAACACAAAAAGTTTCGAAATTTTCGAAGCAATCTAGAACTCTCGGCAAGCCTGCCCAAATGCAACACCGAAATGAATCTTTATTTGCTTCCATCTGCCAAAAGTCATTCGATGCAAGCGATGAAACTTGGTTCCTCTCTCTGGCAGTGGGCTCCACGTAGCCCTGGGCCCACAGGTCAGACCCCATCTCTCCTCTCCTCCTCCTCCTTTCCTCTCTCTTCCTCGCTTCTGCCGAACGCTGCCACGGCACGCTCCCTCCGCAGAAACTTGCTGCCACGCGGTTGTCTCCAGCCGGCCTCGCGAGCTCCGCTGCCCACTCCGTCTCCATGCCCATACCACAGCCAACAACCTCCACTGCACTGCCATAAAGCCGGCCGAGCTCTCTCCTTTCTTCTTTTGCTCTCTGCCGATTGCTCTCGCCATTGCCGCAGCTCTTGTCTTCTCCCAGCCGAGCTGCTGCCGTGCCGAGCTCTAGCCAGCCACGCCGGTCAACCGCCGAGTCCCTGGCGTCCTCCTCGGCGCAAGCTTCCAGCGAGCTAAGCAACTCCTCGCCGGCGCCGGCGCCAGATCCGGTGACCTCCGCCGCCGCCAAGGACCGCCCCCAGCCAAGCCTCCCTCCCTGCGGTCCACTTCCCCAAGCGCTTCTCTACTAGCTTCGCTGCGACATTGCTGTCCAGTGCAGAGCTTCGAGCTCTGGGGTTAGAGGAGACGACGTAACCTCAAATATTTGTCCACGCCCCATTATCACAAGAAGCATCGTATCTCAGTGGTTAAGCTGTGGCTTTTGATCCGAGGCGACCTGAGTTCGAATCCCCCTAAGCCATTTAAATTTTTATTTTTGCCTCTTGCATTCAAACTTCCATATATTTTTCTAAGATTGTCCAAATAAAGTAAAATCAGTTTGTAAATTTAATTTTTGAAATGAGGAATTATAATCGCTTGCAGAAAAATATTTTTATTAGAGTTTGAATGCTAGGCCCTAAATAAGTGTTATGAAGAAAGTATATTTTATCTTGATCCATAAATCATGAAATAAATACCATGAGACACTGCAGCCATATGCACTCCATTTCTGCAAAAACATTTAAATTTGAATGTATTTGGAATCAAATATTGTTGGTTTAAAGACCTTAATAACATTCAAGTTTCAAGTGGTTAGAATAATGTCCATATGAGCTCAAAATTAGATGAAACCAATTTGGATACATTCCTGGGATTGCATAGATTATGAATGGTCAAAAACATTTATACTTTGCTTTAGATTAATCTATTTGCTAGTTGCTCAAACATTCAATCGGCAAAATGATCAAATGTTCATAACTCTCGCAAACAAACCCCAAATTTGACGAAACCAAATTCTATAACCTTAAAATAACATATACTAACTTGCTGTACAGAAATAGCATAATTATGAACAATTTTGGGTTAGGCCATATTAAGCCCTAAAAATCATGTAAGTGAAAAACATCACAAATAAATGCGAAATATTATGAAACCAACTTTAAAACACTTTTAGGGATATCCCCTACTAATGTCTGAAAAATGGTTAGATTATCACTTGAGGTTCGGTCGCAATCGAAGAATGAAAACTGGACCGTAACCGCGCGATCGGCATAATCGTATAAGCTTTTCAGCAACACATAAAATATCTTGCATAAATGGAAAACAATGAAAGAATAGCTCAGTAGTATCCTATAGCATTTATGATACCATAATATGGAAAAATATTTCATACATAACCTGCGTAGCATATAAAACTTGTCGCCGCAAACACCTTAAATAACTACAAACTGCACCAAAACTATAATGCTTTAGCCTTTTCGGCAATCCGTAAAGTATCTCATCCAAATGCAAAATTAAAGGAAAATTGTTCAGAATCAGAGTTTAAAATATAACCTACGATATTCTGCAAAAATATCCTAATTATAACTTGCTTTGCATCTGAATCCTACTAAAGCAAAACCCTTCAAAGACTGCAAACTGGACTAAGACTAACACTTAAGCACATTCAGCAGCTTGAAAAACAACTCGGCTAAACCTAAATTTTGGGGGAATTGACCCAGAATCGTAAACCAGTATATGGACAACGAAAATATGGAAAACATTTTAATTTCAACTTACTCATCATATAAAACTTGCTAGAGCAAAAACCCTAAGTGATAACGTTGTTAAAATCACTTGAGTGGATGAATGAAATCGGAAGGCTTAAACCAAATCATCGGCAATGCAAGAAATAGTCGCATAACCAAGTAGTACCAGCAAATAACCTAAAATTTCAGATCCAACACATAGAAATAATTCCCATGCATGAGCACTTGAAGCTAAATTCCAAACAAGCAAAACCTTTTAACTAACGTTACTTCTATTAATCCAAATAATCTTAGCATCTATAATTCGAAGTTATACATGCAAAGATACATAATTTTAGCCTCTTGAATTCGTAAATAGCCTTAGCTATGACTATAACCTTAGCTTCTTATAATAGAGGATGAAAGTAACTCATTCAAGAAAAGGCCTCACATAAGCAAAATGCTAATGAAATCATTATGCAAGTGATAAATCAAGAACTCACAATCACCATGTTCTTCTTGGTAAGTCTTTATTTGGTATTTACATCTGATTTCTTTTTGCCCCATTTGATATGGTGTTATTTGCTTTTGTCTCGGTTTTTATTATTATTCAACGCATAGACGACGATAATTCGGATTCGGTTATTAACGACGTCGACTATGATCCGGGTTATATTCCAGAAGAAGAGCAACCAGGCAAGCACCCTCCTTTGACCATTTTGATCCTATATTTGTAAAGTTATGTTGTTTTATCAAACTATATGCATGCGTGTATGTTTTAAACTTGCTATGTTATGGGTGATGGTAGCTAATCCCAATTGTATGCATTTCCTTTACCTTGTCAATTGATTACTTGCCATTGTAACCTAGTATTGGTGTAGACATTACTTAATGTCACTTGGGTAATACTTGCGAAATAACTTATGTACTTGCTTAGACTTGCTCACTAGAACGACTTTTAAATGATGGGACACATTTCAACTACTTTGAGCAAACTTTTGTTTAAATGGATGGAACCACGGTATGGTTTCCACTTAATTTGATAAAAATCCAACTCAAACTTATGATTTAGACGCGGGCGAGTTATTACTTATATTGAGGCGTGAAAAGGACCTCACGCGTAGTTAGGGGGAGATTCTCGCCCGGGTCAGTTAAGGACCGAACTTGATGCTATCACCTAAGTGCTTTGGTGCAACCACATGTGCTAGTATGGGATGCCTAAACTCACTAGATTAGTTAGAGTTTAGCCTTGCATTTTGGTAGGCCGAAGTAGTATGGACGATCCGATGGACTGGTGTCGTTCTAGGTGCTCCCTTCACCGAGGTGTTGAGGCCCAAGCATTCCAATACAACGGTGCATGCCTTGCCATGGGGAGAGTTCGCGATGGGGCACCATCGGTTCAGGATCTCTAGAACTATGGCAAGGGTTTAACATCACTGTCGCTGGTGCAAGGCTAAGCTTTAGCTATTTGAACGGTTTAGTCACAGTCTAGCAAAACGGGTACGGGGAGTACTACGTGGCATGGTTGACATGATTGCTAGAATGTGTCATGTGGGTAAAGTGTACACTCTCTGCAGAGAATAAAATCTAATTAATTAGCCATGCTCGTGGTCATGAGCAACTTGGGAAAATAATGTTAAGTATAGTTTTTGTTTTTGCCAAAACGTTTGGAAACGGTGTTGGGTTGGTATGGAAAACTTTAGGAGCCAAGGGTGGCTGTTTTACTCGCTATTCGCAGCCAAGGAGGGCTGTGGAATGATGGATATGAACTGTACTTACTGTTATTAGCTTTTTATTAAATTCTCTTTACAATTTCGTTACCGTTTTATGTAACATTCACTTGTTAAACAAAATCTGCTTTATGCTGAAAATGAGACTAGTGTAGAAGCTTGTTATCCTTGTTCTAGCCTTGCATTTACTTTATTTCCATACACTAAAGTCTTGCGAGTACATACGTGTACTCACGGTTGCTTATTCTAAACAATATAGACGACAGTATGGAATAACACCCCGACAACTCGTGCTTTACTCCGGGGTCCGACGAATATGTTGATGGATGAACTTGGGCTTTTTCCAAGTCGGTTGCCTATGGGTTATCGGATGGGCATACCGCTGTCCTCATTTTGGTATATGTTTGTTCTCCGCTGCAATTTACTTTTGGACTTGTAATATTTGGCCGGTGGGCCATTATTTGTAATAGCAAGTAGTTGTAATAGTTGTAGGTTATGTTTATGCTATTCCAACTGCTTAGTCTTGTGTGTATGTGTTGCGATACATCTCGAATGCGGGATATGTGGGTACTAGGCATTGATCTTGGGAACTAGCACTAGACACATATCCGGGTACCTGGAATTGTTTTCAACCATCTAATGCATAATCTCGAGCGGTCGTCATTCTTTGGCTATTACTCGCGCTCTCCTTGGTGAGTGTGGGCGATACCAAGGTTCTGAGACGGGCGGCGAGTGCTATGCTTGGATGAGTTGCTTTCAATCCCGGTATGGTTGTTCGGAATGGAATCAAAACTCCCTTGGTTGCGTAAGTGTGTACGGTGCAACTAGGTGGCTCATATTTGCTTGAGTGAGGGCCATCTGGTTAGTACTCCGTGCACGGGACTTTTGGGTGACAGTGATCATACACTTAAGTGGAGTATGGGTGTCACCTCTGAGTCCAACGCACGAGCGAGGATCAATTCGTATTTCCGGGTGCCCACATGTGTCCACATTATTGATTAGATATCTCCATATCTTTATGACCTGTGAAACTTGGTCATTAATTAATACATGTGCTGATCTATGAAGCATAATTGTCCTATATTATGATAACCGATCAGGGATAACTTGAATAACATCAATATATGAAAAAAGTTGCACGAATAAGTCACTTACTTGTTGATTAATCCAATCAATACTTATTCAAAGGACAAACAATGATACTGTTCCATAAACATAAGGCGTGATACAATCATCTTTATGATTGCCTCAAGGGCATATCACCAACACAATAAGCCTCTACATCCATCAACCCTGCCATCTTGTTTGTCGTGCCATGTTCTAGCTTGTGCTCTCATCTTTTTCACTGGAGGACCTCTCCATTGTTGCACCACTGTGAGCCCTGCTACTCCACTGCCTCTGTCTTCATCACTAGCCGTCGTGGCAATCGCCACACCAACTGACCATGTCATCAAGTTTTTTGTGATACCCTCTACCTCTTACACCGGTTGGATTTGATAGGAGCACCTCAGTAATCAATCTCACTGCAACCCATAGCATCGTTGAGCCTTACGAAGCTTCATCGGTGTCTTTCATAGCCACAGGTGAGCCCATGACCTCGCCATCATCCCCATTAGCATTGCCATGCCATCCTATACCTCGCTCACCTTTCTGTTTTGCTTGAACATCACTGCACTATTGACTTAGTCGAAGACCTAGTTAGTGCCGTCGCCTTTTCCTCGCTGCCAGTCGACTCTAGAGACCATTGGTCTTCGTATTTGCACCGCCATGCTTGCTGTTGTTCCCTCTATTTGTTGAGTCAAATCACGTCGCATGGATTCTAGTATTCCTTGAGTTTGACTTCAATGGAGAATGGCCACCATTCACCAAACTACATCGCCACCATGCTTAGGGGTGCAATTGGCTCGGATTCGGTCGGATATCGCTCTTTTCGTATCCTAAACCATATTTTTTGTCAAATTCGGATTCGGATTCGGATACGGATAATGCCGAATACGAATATGGCGCGGATAATATCAGTTATGGATTCGATGCGAATACGGAGCGGAATTGATACGGTATCGAATATTTTTTGTTGGAAATTGCGTGACAATAGATACCACATATAGAAAACATATAACAATGATTAATTAACCATGAGTTCGAATGTAACAGAACTAATATCAAGAGTTGACATTAGGGTTTTTCACTGTATTTAAACAAAATAAATCGAGTACGTCTTCAAAAATCCGGCTACACCCCATTTTTCTCTTTTTCTTCTTCCTTCCTTTCTTTTCTTTTTCTCCTTTCCTTTTTTTCCTGGCCGTGCCCCCTTTCCTTCTTTTCTACTTTTCTTTCCTTCCTTTCTTCTTTTATTTCATTTCTATTCCCTGCCTTCTCCTTCCTTTCTTCCTCCTTCCTTTTCCTCCATTCCACCTCCTCCCTTCTTCCTCGGTCGGACCGCGCCACCTCGGCCACCTATCACGCTAGGCCCCTGCTTCGCGTCGCCTCGGCCATACGCCGCCCCACCCTAGTACCGCACTCCGCCTCGCCCTAGCGCCGCGTCGGGCCCCAGCCTCGTGCCGCCTTGCCCTCGAGCCTTTTTCACGCCCTGCCCTGGCCTAGCGCCCCGCGCTGCCCCGGCCTCGCGCCTCGACCATGAGTCGCCCTGGCCACGTGCCGCCCCGAGCCCCCAACCTAGCCCTAGCCACGTGCAGACCCGGTCTCTCTCCTTGACCTCAGCGGCAACGGTGGTGGCCAGCTTCCTCGACCTTGGCAACAACGGATCCGGCTGCAGCTCGATGCGGTGTGGCCGTGGAGGTCCATGGCTCCATGCAGCCAGATCCGACCGGTGGTGGAGGTGCACGAATCCACGATGGAGGGCGGCGGAGGGAGTGAAGGGCGGCGAGCAGAGGTCGACGGAGGGCAGGCATACCGCATGCGTGTGAGGTTGTGAGCTCGGCTTCGTTAGAGATTACCGAATGGGGGATTCGGAAATGACGGATAGTAACCTCCCGAATCCGAATCTGAAACAAAATATCTGAAAAATATCCGAATTTGATCCGAAGCTATCCGGTCGGTCGGTCGAAAATTATCTGATCGTATTGCACCCCTACCTATGCTAGCATCCGTTTCATGGCCACCTCAACATCTTTACCGCGTCAGCCATATGCGTGGCCTGCAACCGCAGCATCAAGATCAATGTCCACGTCACCTACCATGTCATCGCCACCTTAGTACCCCACCACCGAGAGCTCATTCTCCTTCATACGAGCTTTCATTGAGTCCGTTCAAGTTTGTAAATTTATCTAAAATCAAGCTCTATCTTCCAATACCATCTATTCTGAATTTGGAGTTTATTTGATTTGTGCTTTTGAGTTTTGTTTATATTTTATCTTTCTCTCTCGTTAGATGTAGATGTTTGGAAGTCGTTCGCAGGAGTTGAAGGTAAGGAAGTTGAACCAAAGATAAAGTGATTGAAGATATACAAAAAAAATAACATCAAGGCAACTTGTGATTGATCATGTTAAACCCAGTTTGGCCAAAGTTATTTTATTTCAAATTATTGCATGCTAATTCAAATTACAGAATATTTCATTATTTTGGGATTAGTTATGTAACCTACTTGAAATTTCAGCTACCTTGTCATTTGTTATGTCATGACCATTTTCCCCCTAAGTTGGTTAATTATGTTGGAAAATTAACATGGCATAACATTAATTTAATTCCAAAGATACACAATAAGAACATGATGTTAAACATTGCATCTACAACATGGTTACTAGCAGTCAGCAAATTTACAGAACATGCTAGTAAAGAAACATGCATACAGATGCTAGACAGCCCAAAAGATACATAGATGTAAACAAAACTATCATAGAAGCATGCATTCTCATCAGATTTATTCGCAACTAGTCGATTCCAAACACTCACAGCGGGCTTGATGAAGAAAAGAAGCTGTGCAGAATAGATGCGACGATCGAAGATGAAGACGAGCAGTCGCATGGTGTAGCGCTTCCCAGAAACCTGATCGTCGGTCTCCCGTGCAGAGCGTCAAGTGGCCGGCATCGGATCGAAGACACTGCTCTCCCTTACGCCCGTTGCACGACAGGTGAAAGGATCAGATGACTCAGGAAGCAGCACATACTAGAGGAAGCAAAGATCGCCAGAGAAATATGAGACTGGGTCGGATTTGTTCGTCGCTGCCTTCCACGCATAGGGACATCTCCCATATGAAGGTGCATCGCCCGAAACTATCTCACAAAATCTCAGGCTACCAAATATCGCCCGAAACTATCTCACAAAATCTCCCATATGAAGGTGCATAGCCCCCTGGAATCTTGCAATGCGGGTGAACGGACTAACCACACGAAAACATGCGTCTCCCTGAGTCTGTGGCGCCACGTCAACAGTCGAGGTGTAAGGTGATGTGGTATAGCCGGTACACATGGCAAAAGGTTAAGTACACTTAGCACGTCTCTGTCACGATCGCTTGTCATCTCAAGTCACGCGATAAACACTCGAAATACGTGATATACACGCGCGCGCGTGCGTGTGTGTGTACATAGCCTAATATAGCCAACCATATGTACCTCTACCCTTGCCACCAATTCATACTAGAGTCCATGCATGAACTCCTCTTATAAGTTGGTTGCACTCCACCTAGCTAAGCAATATGGTACTAAAGACCATACCATCAACTCAACACCCCTTTGACTTCTTTCATTGAATTAATTTAGCATTTATTCCAACAAATTATTAGTTGGTCACTAATATAGAACCAAAGTAGGTTGGTTTAGAATGTCATGTTGATGGTATGTGTTGCACTATAATCAACGGGTGTGGTAAATGATTTAGACTGGGACAAGTGGCAAGAAGCTATGTGTTAATGGTTCTGTGTGAAACTAGGTTGGTGTGATTCTGTGTGAACCCATATATTTCTATGTGAATAGGTGTAGTTGATTGCCCTGGTCAATTAAAGACTTAACCTTGTAAGCCATTGAACTGAGCCCCAATATACAACCACATGTCTATAATATGACACACCTAACTAAGTAGGTTACCAAGTCTTGAAGTTGGATGCCTCAAGAGGGTTGTGTGTGCAGTGGTGCCACATCTTAGATGGTTATTGTCCCTTAGTCCAATGGTGAGTCCATCCCATCCTTTTGTTCTATGTGAGGGTGGAATGGCGAGGTCAGACTTATTAGGAGGATCGATGTCAAGGCAAAGTTTTTGAAAGTTTTTGTCATGATCTCTCCGTCATACATCTAAGTGTTTTAATCACATGGCAATATGAGATGATCGTGTCTTGCGAGGAAAACTATACAACCTCTATAGAGTGTTAATCAAACTATTCTAATAGTTGTTTCTACGGTCATGGATGTGCTCGGGGATTTACACGAGGAGGAGTAGATTTTACAAAAACAGAAGTGGGAAGGTGGCTAAGTGAAAGAACTAGATTAGGCTATGTGCCATGTTTGTGAAAGATCTCAATGTTTACTATCTTTATTGCTATTTGTTTTCTACTTATGCTTTCGATTTATTTATGGGTATTGAAACTGCAAATGTTGCTTTAAACAAAAGAACCATATCAACCATCCCTTGAAATAACCCTTACAAATAGTTAAATAGACCTGCATTTTGTGTGCACAATTTGCTAAGTACCCCATGTGCTCACCCTTGATATAAACAATGCTGCTTAGTTACTAAAAACATCATCAAGTCATCAATCAATAGTCAATGGGGACTTCTTTGAACATCGTGGAGAACTAGGTCGTGTTACCCCGGTAGATTGCTTGAGGGTATATAGATGGGTTTCACTTGAAGATATTTCGTTTCTTTCCGTTGCAGTTTATTTGAGTTGTTCGCTTCCTAAGGCATTAATTGTAAGTTTTGATAATAAGATCGCTACTATGATATTTAATGTTAATTGCTTCTTCCTTAATTATTATGCATATAGCCTTACATATAGTTAAATAGACCTCTGTGTGCATGATTTGCTAAGTACCCCTCTGTGCACTAGCATGATCCTGAACTAGTGCAGTATACACAGAGAGTCCAAATATGAATATTTGGGTCCCGATAATTTCGTTCTTCAGTGGTAGTTGCTTTAATACAATCTTTCAAACATCATGTTGTTAGTAGTAATAGTTGTGCCTTAGTCGTGATCCCATCCGTTCCTTGTGATTCGATGCCCTATAATACTCTAGGTGAAAAACTTTAGCTGACATGAGCACTTGTGGTACGGTTAATTTAATTGCGTATATTTAGCATCAACATATACATATTTGAAAACTGATTCTCCGATGCACAAAACCGAATTAGTTGTGTACAGTTGCATCAACATATACTGTTTACTGTTCTAGTCCCCTAATTTTTTTTTACAAAACTAGCCCTCATGACATTTTTTTTTTGCAAGAATGACCCCATTCCGCGCAGGGGAGCATGGAATTTGCTAGGCCACCACACCGCGGCAAATCCAATTGCCGCGCGCCCCCACCGCGGAAAATCCAAATGCCGCGCCCCCATTCCGCGACAATTGTGCAGCCGTCGGTGGGCTTTGCGCCGCCAATTTCCCGCGCCCCATTCCGTGGCAATTCCCTGCTACGGTACCACAGGATTACCTCCCCTTGGTACTGTAGCGCAGAGAGGGGGCTATTTTTTTTAAAAAAAAAGTTAAAAAGAGCTATTTTTGAAAGGAAAAAAGGAGTAAGGGGTCAAATATGGTAGCAGTTCCTGAATTTATTGTTGCTAACAATGAAATATATATCAGTGCATGACTCTGGCAAATATGGAGCAGTAACTTATTTGCAAAGTCAACCACTTGTGCGTTCATCAACCCCTTGTTGACCATTAAGGTGGATGTTGAAAACTTGGAAGTTTATGAGATGATATGGATGTGGGCAACTCACCCCACAGTTTGTTATGGTAAAGATGCATCATATGCAACTCCTTCATGTCACTGATCATTGAGGGTACATGCTTTAGAGAGAGTTACTTCCAAGTATAGCATGTGTGTTCGGTGAAGATATGTATTGCACAAACAGCAAGGTTTGGAGTAGCAAAAGGGGCATTTGCCCGCCTCCTCCCGACACACCAATAAAAAGGGAGTGTGAGGGGAGGCCATTCATCAAATCAAAGGTTTAGAGAACGGGCGCTATCGAATTAATATTCTTAGGATTACCCTGGGTATATTTGCTAGAACTATTGTGGTCATCCTGAATATTTTGCTAAAATAGGAAATTTCACGACACTTACATGGCAATCACCCCTCGCAGAACCACAAACACACTTATTGAGGATCACATCGACAGACATATCCTTGAGACCAGCTTCTTTGAGTCACTCATCTAAGTGTTGGACATTGCACTAGACTGCGTCGGGCCACACCACCAAGAATGTGGATTACAAGTTGTTGCAAATCAAAATGTCATATAGTGATGAATTGGTATAAATATATTGGTGACGACAGTTTCTTGTACATGTCGCTCCATGTAAATGTGGTTCTAAGTGTGAAGTGAGAACTGTAGTTGAAAATTAGACCTTGTGAAGGCAAAT
This sequence comes from Otatea glauca, assembly GCA_036346275.1. NCBI lineage: Eukaryota > Viridiplantae > Streptophyta > Magnoliopsida > Poales > Poaceae > Otatea > Otatea glauca. The sequence continues at coordinate 23,502,093 of CM070730.1, read as the reverse complement.
ATTAGCCTCACATAGTTAAATAATACATGTGTCTAGATTAGCATGTGTGTTCATAAGGTTTGGTAGGGCAAACGGGAGCATTTGCCCCCCCTCACCCCCCACCTCCCTCACCACACGCACACAAAAGGTAGTGTGGGGGGAAAATCATTCATCAAATCAAAGGACAAGAGCATGGAGGCTGCCCTCCAAGCATTGCATTGATCTTGTCAGAGTTAGATGGCATGGAGCCATTGAGGTGGTTGCTGTAAACTTGGAAGTTTATGAGATGTTTCAGGGATGATATGGATGTGGGCAACTCACTTTGCAACTTACAAGTATATCATGTGTGCTCGATGAAGAGATGTGGATTACATTACACAAAAGTAGGGTTTAGCACACAACTAGAAAGGGAGTGTGAAAGGGAGATCATTCATCAAATCAAAAGGTCGAGCGCATGGATGTTGCCCTCTTCAAGAGAGATGTAAGTGGACAAATCATTAGCATTAATCTTACAAATGAATGGGTTGTCGTGTAGGTCCAAATACTTCAAAGTGGGAAGGATAATTAATGCTGATGATATGTCAGTGGTAAACTAATTATCTGAGTTTTGCACTTGGATTCCTACATATTTCCTTAGTTTTTGCTAGTCCTGTATTTTTTTTCCTTTCGTTTGCTCCAAACAACCCCCTCAACCTCTCTTATAACCTCTTCTCCGGGGCATTCCATGGGAAGGTGGCCTTTCACCTTAACTGCCCAACCTAGAACTTTAATATAGTTTCTTGCCAGGTGGATTCCACTCTCACTAATTCTTCAGAGCATCGGATGTTCAATTTGGACTATGACGATCTAGTGGGAGATATCCATGCCAACTTGAAGCAGCATTCAACACTTGCAGTAGAATCAATGATTGAGCTGTATCCTGGTAGACCTGAAGGGCACAATGGTACACTACAGAAGTTATTTGAATCGAGCACGAAGATCCACGTCCTACCATGGTGCCCGGAGGCCAGGCGCTTCGCTACTCTCGCTATACTGCCAATGGTCAGGTCACAGGTTATGAAACTGTTACCTCGAATGCTTGAGTAGGGAAAGTTAGGTTAGCATTCACAAAAGAACATGGAATTGCTGAGCTACTAAATACTCAGTAAAAGCACTTGCACACTTAAAAAGTCACTAATGATCAGTACATTCGTGAATGCAATACATGTTGTTTATTTATGTGCACTTGCAAGACTTTGGATGCAAAGTAGCTCACAGCGAAGAGAACAAAAAAAATGACAAGTTGCGGATGTGCACTGTTGAGTACATTGGCATCTTGCCATTTTTTTTCTCGTACCTGTAGATAATGTTGCATTGATTTTTTATTTTTTTTGCAATTGTACATAAAACTGCTCTATAATTTTTTTAATGTAAAGTGCCTGTTTGATAAGAAGGGGGAGAGGGGCATATGGCCCCTGCCCAAAACATTTTCCTACCAAAAACCACTAAGCAAAACCTAGTGAAGGCAAACATCAGTTACTCATTGACGGTGGTGGTGTCCATGCTTCGGTCGCCAGAAATGATGGTGTCCATCGCACCTACGACCAGCGTGAGGTTCCATGAATCCCACTTTTTAGTAAGTTTTTGTACATATTTAGTTCAGTGACACATTTTCAATCGATCCAAAAGACTAAGTACAAGGAGTTATTCCCTCTGTCTCTACTCTCTAGTCGTTTTTGACTTTTCGCAAACTCCAATGCAAAATTTTTGTCATAGTTTGCACCATAATTTACTTGCAAAAATAATAAAAAAATTTATAACATGAAAGTATTTTCTAAGACAAAACTGATGACCTCATTTTCATGTAGTAAATTTATATACATTTACATATATTAATAGTCAAAATTTCAAAAAATCGATCACACATGGCAACCTATATTTATTTATTTAGAGACGAAGGGATAATTAAATGGATTGTTCTTGCAGATGCTAGTTCAGCACAGTGCTGTAGCATTAGAGCTGTGTAAAGTCAATGTTCCGTCCTTCCACAGGAACAACAATAAAACAACTTTTGGACAAGAATCATAAGAAGAACATGTGATGTATTATTTGGATTGAAAAATAAAAAATTACCTGCTCAGGATTTCTATTGTATCTGTATGACATTGGCATGAGATAGGCCAAACAATTACAAGGTTAAGAGCTAAATACATGACTACAAAGAACAACACTCCGTGCCTGACTAAGCTCGCATGCTTTTTATTCTGCTCCTGCAATAACTCACATCAAACAACCAGCAGAGCAGAGACAATCTATGCTTTGTATGTATATGGTTCCGAGATGCCATCTCCAAGCGCTTATGTGCAAACAATGTGTTTAGTCTTCCATCACATCCTGTAGCTCGCCAGACAAGTAAAACTTCAATGTCGTCCGAGCTTCTGTTTTCTCTGCCGATGACGTTATTTGGTTGCAGCGACTAGGTTTATGCTGGATGCCTAAATGCCATTGATCAACCCAGAAGCTGCCTGAGGCCATCAAGAACCTGCTCCCTCTTTGAAGGATTCATCTGTACAAAGTATTCAGTAATCAAAACATCAGAGACATGAACGTAGGAACAGAAAAATATGCCAATTTGGGCTAAGTCAAAAAGAAAAGAAGAAGCAAAGCTTACCTTGCCAAGAAGGATGGAAAGAACGTTCGGTAAGGTTTTCACGTCTGAACTTTCAGCAAGATGCGAAAACCATTTGGATACTCTTTCAGCTTTCAAATCCTCAAGATGGTTCTCATAGTTCTTGGGATTATCTTTCCAAGCAAAGAAAGCTTCATCATCATTCCACTTTTCACTATCTCCTTCAAATTCCTTGGGAGCCAGATACCAATTCTTGATAGACTCCAGCGCTGATTTGTGGGACAGCTGTTCACCAGCAGCTTCTCTAACTTCCTTGGCAAGTGCATCCTCAGCAACCCTCCTTCTCAATCTCCTATAGAAGAAGGCCCGAGACTCCTCCCAATCAACAACGTTACCAATTACACATTTGGCAGCCATTCTGGCAGAGGTGTCATGCAATTCAGCAAACCGTGTAGCAACCTGAGTATATATAGGCATCAGCTGCTTCATCCGAATGGTCATACTCCTCCGAATGGTCTCCATTTCTGAGAGGCTAGTATTTTTTTTCTTCATTTCTTTGAGCCTAGTATTAAGGCCGATCAACTCAGGGTCTAGCCTTAGCATGCAATCATCCAGTTCCTTTGGCCTAAATTTGATCTCAACCAATCCTTCTGGCTCAAGCACATTCCCTTTTGCAGTCCTCTCGGCGTACATCTCAATGTGCTCAGGATTGATTTTGCTGTCCACCACAACCCATGCACCTCCGCGCAGCTCTCCAGCCATTGGGATATACACAAAAGCAGGCTGCTTATATGTCCTCAGATTCTCAACAATCGTAGAACCAGCCTGAAGGATTCCTTCAAACAGATCTCTTTGCCCACCAGAAAAGCCTCTCCAGTTAGCAAGGATGAACAGTGGGAGCTCTTCACGGTTGAAATCCAGCAATGCCTGAGCTGTTTTTGTGGCAGAATCTGGGAACCACACCTGTCCTGCTTGAGGGACTACACGCTCAGCAGAATCAAGCTGACCTGGGTCAGCAGGGATGACTTGCATCATTGTCTGGGTTTCCACAGCTATGACACCAACTGGAATTCCACCAAGCTTTGCTCTTCCAGTGATAACAGTTTTTGCCCAACCTTCTAATGTTTCAACGAAGCTTTCTTTGTCAAACATACCACCCAACCACTTGCCTTGAGTGTCCTGAATGCCACAGATGGCAGCACGGGCATCACATGAATTCTCGGGGAAGTATGTTACAGGTCTATCCGGTGGGTCAAGAGGTTCCATAATAGGAAGAGGACCACCAACATAGGGAGGAACATAGCTGAGCCATTTTAAAATAGCAGAAACACCTTCAAGATCATCTGATACAGTCAAATGGACTACTCCATTTGTAGCCATAATTTTGGGGCCACCCAGTTGCATATGAGAGCTGTATACCTCCCGCCCCAGCAGCTTGTTCAGTGCAGAAAACCCAGTTAAAATAATTGGCTGATCAAGACGTTGTATACACCTCATGCCTAACCGAGCAAGATAAGCCCCAATGCCAACAGCTCGTCCAGTCACGAATGTCAGAGTAAAGGTCTCCCTATATGCCTTAGAATAGGCACTGGCAATGGCACCACTTCCATGTAGATTCTCACAACCGAGTCCATCCTCTTTTCCAACAATGGTATCAACAACCCATCTGGTTTCACCGCTTTCTAGTTTCAGCTCATGGGCTATAACTGAAGACCTTAGAGGTGAATAATCTTGTTCAGTAAGGTAAATGTAGTGAAAACCACGTTCAGGACTCTGATCATCAAACCACCCAACATGGAAGCATGACTTTATTTCCTCTGCTACACCGAGCCTAGCACCAGCAGTTGCTGACAAGTAGATAAGAGGAAGTTTCCTCTCACAAGCGAGATTAGTAACAGCATCGAAGAATGCATCTTCTCTAGGACCAAAGGACCCAGCTTTAAATGTCACATCATTTGCAACAACTATAATCTCCCGGCCACCTGGAAATTCTGGTGTGGAGAGCTTCATGCTCCAAGCAACAATGCCAATATCATTGACACCTGGAGGACGCTCAACTGGAACCAAATGAGTACCCCATGCTCCAGTTGAATCAGCAAATATAAGCTCTGTCACTTTAGCATACTGCTGATTATGCTCATTTGCTTCTGCAACACCAGAGATACTTGATTTCCATGACTTCTTCAATGCAGTTTCAAATGCCTACGGACAGAGTTTTACAAATCTCAGCTGATCTAGTCAAATCATGCCAACCAATGTTACAGAAAAAAAACAAGAAAATGGAAGAGACTCACCAATGGGAAATCATAGCAGTACGTAGTTTCATTTTTCCTAGCAGAGTAACGCTTGAGGTCAATAGCATCCAAAGGCTTGTATGGCTCATGCAATGCAACGCCATGCAAAGGACCAGCTGTGGGTGTGGCAGAGTGGTAGAAAAGCTGATGTGTATTGGAGTCCTCCACTTCTCGGTAAATCTGGAAGCCAAAGAAATTGAGCATAAGAGTATTGAAATGCAGATGATATTTAAAAATTCTTCATAAGACATTTTTAAAAACAATAATTGAGACAGTACCCATGGCATTCATGGAGTGAATGATCATTTTCTATCTACTAAGCTAAAGAAAACGTGTATGATGATCTGTGAGGCTGTGGTGGCTGTCAACTCATATTCGTACAAGAGATATTTGTATGAGGTGGCATTCTTTATAATATTTACTGAATTGTAAATGCTATTGCTCATATAGTAGCGAAATAGCTAAAGAACTTACATCAACAGTGCAGGTGTGGCCAGTTACATTGGTAACGACAACTCTCCAAGCACCATTAGCTTGCCCATCACACTCCAACAATAGCTTCACTTCCCACTGGCACACAGAAAGGCGATGCATCCTGACCCCAACATGTTCATATATATTCAAAACCATATGCTTCAAAAGTGTGCATGCAGTTGCTTCATCTTGACCAACATCATCCGTCATCCTGGCACAATGAGAAAACATGAACGAAGTGAACATCTATGAGCAAATTTAATGCAATCTATTTGTATGAGCAACATAAAGAAATAAGATGTTTTGACTGACCTTGAAAATGGAATCAGATCAAGCAATTGTTGTTCTCTCAATATGCACAGATACATGTGTGAATGGCCTGACCTCACAGCCTCATTATGAGCGTGTAGCTCTATTTCTTCTAGCGCTGCCATCAATGATCTGAGTATGCTGTTTGATGTGAAAGATGATGAGGCTTGAGCATGGGCTACTTCATTGTCAATACCTCCGGACAGAAACCCATTGGTCGCACTTGGTTGTCTGACTATGGTACGAAGAAACATCCTCTGGTCGTTTGATCTCTGATCTTTCTTGTTCTTGACAAGTGTGTAAATATGCCACTGGCGATCACGTGATGGGGTGTATTTCACTTCATTGTAACCTTCCAAATTCACTTTGTCCTGTATTTACAGACAAGTTGTTAGAGGTACTGGTATTGTTGAAGAGAACTTTACAATTTTGTTTTTTTTTTATAAATGAATATAGCTACATACCAACTCAAGAAATGTGGACAAAGGAGGTTCCACATGGCGGAGCATTGGGTCCTCCTCATAATATAGTTTGTCAACTGACCACTGGAAGGAGTGGCGCATTGGCGGACGCCCTTCATCTCTTTGGATAATGCAGCTAACAACCCTAACACCAGCACCATTGAGATGTGATGTTATAGTGTTATCCTTCAAAATCTTGGAAAGTTTGTTGATCCTTTCTTGAGCTTGATCCTCATCACCACTACAAAGAGAAAACAGAGTGAAAGAGGTAAGTAACAAAATCATGAAATTCACTACCAGTTCATAGTATCACTCTTGTGATGTTTTACATTTTCATCAAAATATTCACATAAGGATACAGAGAGTAAACGAACCTATCTTGAAGAGTACTCATCTGATTGTTGATACCAACCAAAGCAATATGCAGCATATTGCCATTGTTAGAATCTATGGGATTGCCATTTGGGGCATTTCCAACACCTGCTCTGTAATGTGAAGTCTCCTTCAATGCAGCTTCAATTGCAGTTGATAGAAACTGAAGAGACTTGATTACAACCATGACACCCCATCGGTTGTCAAAGGGATTATCTACTTGATGCTTTACAGACATTGGGTCTTGAGCATTTCTTTGTTCCATATGCTCTTCAGAAAACTCCCATAAAGCAATTAGACCAGACCTGTGCCATTGCATCCGGATACTGCCCCTTACGAGATAAGGCTGGAGGATGATTGTGAGTTAGCCGACATAAATTTGTTTTTATCAAGACAAGAGTGAAGTAGTTTTTAAATTTAGTGATACCTGATACAATCTACGTATGTATGTCTCAACCACTCTCCGCTGAAGAGTAGGATCGTTGTGATCAAACAAAGCCACAAGGGCGTCTTCAACTGCAAGTGGGGCACATACTAAGTCCTCCATCCTCTCATTGATGGCCATCTTCCTCCTAGGTGTTGACACCAGCTCTCCTTCCTCGGTAAACATCTCCAGCTCTGAAAGGCTTCTTGCTATGCTTGTGCGGAGTTCACTCAATTTAGTGTGCTCAAGAAGTTGGCTTGCTTTAAGTGCCAGCTAAATCAATTACAATATATCATATCATCTCTAGACCATAGCATGTGCATGAAAAATAGAATTCAGATGATTCAAACTCTTCAATTTTACCTCAGAGTATGTTGTATGGTTCAGGGCAGAGAAGCGAATCAACTGATCCCTGTAAGCAGATGGATTTGGATAGACCAATGCTTCAATAAGTCGTAGTATTAGTTTATTTTTGTTTCTCACACCCTTCAAAGAAACACAGATGGTCAGCCACACAATGCCGTTGCATACCAAGTAAATCACACCACACAGACATTACCTGGTGGGAGAACACAATGTATACGACCTTCTCAAGGTCTTTTGCATGTTGAAGTCGTAGACGTTCTATCACATCAGACTGAAAATACAAAACGAGAAAACACAAATATGTTTAGCACATTTCGGTGAGCGATTCAGCATTGAGCAATCCTTACGAAGTTATTGTAAAGAGTTACCTGAATGTTATCACTGAAGAGTTCTTCAACAGACAGATACTCCTCAAATAGAGACTTGACAACAACACGAGCATGGCTTTCTCTTCCACCCTCATACGATTTGACCAGACCCATAAGCGGCTCCACAAGCCTCTCATTGGTAACCCTATCCTTCTCGGAACAGTATGCAAGGTTTGCCTGCAGTAATGGTTTTGTAAGGAAACAACATAATACCCAAAAAGAAATGTTGCCAACTAGAAGTCTCAAACTGACCTCAATAACTCCCCTTAGCAACTTGGCAGGGAAATCCTTGCTCTTCCGGAAGTCAGGATTCATCTCATACTCCTTGTACTTACCATCCAACTGAGTACATGAAAATTAGTTAGATATTTGATATGCAGATAAAATGAAAGAATAATATATAACATGGCATGTAGCATAAAAAATTAACTAGAACACTTAATCACCTCATTCCTAAGATCTTTCGGAAGCCGTGTCGCCAAAACAGACATAAGTTCTTGCCACTGTAGAAAAGGGAGCTCAGGGCTGTCTAGGCAGTTTAGCAAATCTTGTACAACCTGAAACAAAGGTATAGTTAGAAAGGTATTGATTGAAGATAACACAAAGACCAGATCATTTTCCAAGAAGATGGAATAGTTAGCCAGAAACTACAAAGTTAGTTTTTCTTCGTAGATGAGAATAATGGCAAGGAGATAGAGAAGGGGAAAGAAAATTGAAAGTACAACTATATTCCGAAAGTTGCTGTGTCTTACTTCATTGATATTATGTTCATATCCTGCAAGGATCATGTGTGCAGAATTCACACTTGCAGCAAATTTTTGGTGAACTTTTCCAGAAACAGCAGTAGGAGGTCCCAGTTTTGGAAAGGTGCCATGAAATGGTTCAGCTCTCCTCACAGAAGAGGGGTCATCAAGATCTAACCTTGCTATCAGGTCATTCACCTGCAAAAAAAATAGATATTTCAGTTGTTAGTTTTTAAAAGATTATATTACTTGCATAAAGTAATAATACCCAGAATGTAAACACAGCTCTGCGTATGTGCAAGCAAGGGAGAGAGGGAGTAATAGAGAAAGGAGTAAAACCTGCATGGCCTGACCCTCAGGCATGACAAAGTGAATGACACCAGAAGCAGGCAGTAACAGTGGCATGCACATCTTCATAACCTCCACCTCAGCATATGGTGTATCAGCATCCACATGACAGCCATCCGCGACCAAGAACCGAAGAAGTTTGCAAGGTGTATCAGCAAACAACTTGGAAGGATCGTGTTCTTTCTGCAAAGTATCATTATGAGGAAAAGTTAATTTATGTATTTTTCATACAATCCGGTACTACTTAAATCCTTCAGTTAAAAATTCCCATAGTGAGGATTTCTTTAATAAGGTCTAATAGTATAACTTTTGTCTAGATCTATAGTAATTTGTATGTAAAAAGTATTGTTTTTAGTGTAAACATATAAGCGCCCTTGATGAGGAAAAATGGAGTTAAGGTTTATAGTTAGAGACCAAGAAGAGAATAGGAACAATGCTATCTTCACCTGTAATAAGCATGTTCTCCCATTGATGAGAAGGCGTGTACCAGCAGCCTCTGTCTCCGCATAAATTACATGACTGTTTCCATCCAACTGAAGAATTTACAATTAAGGATGGATCAGATCTTTTTCATATAAAAAAATCATACTCATATATCATCTTTGTATAAGAACTTGTAGAGTTGGAAATATTTACCTGCATTAAGAGTCCGCCATCTCGCAATGAATGTATCTCTGCTTCAATCTCTGATTCATTCATTCTTAATTTGTAGCTACGGGGTCCACCTCTTACTGTCTCAATCTACAGCAAAAATTAATCATGAGCAACTGTGATGAGAACACCAACTGGATTGGATGGCTATGCCATGGATGAGATTTAAAAAGAGAATAAATTACAGATAATTACTTTGTATTTGCTCCCCTCTATATTTAAAGTAACAGTCAAATTGACGAGAGAGATGTGCTGCAAAGGGCAAACAGTTAGACAGGTGCCAAGCATTTTTATTCAAATAGGAACAAGCATATCTGCAGTACTGCAGTACGAGTATTCATCATACAGTATGATACCTTTGGTGGTATTTGACCTTTGCTGAGATAACCGACATAATCGGTAACAACGCTTGAGCTCCTGCTTGATGCTTCCTGTAACATAAGAAATACAATATTTTAGTCCAGCAATGTTATCTGGCAGCTCATAACTACTTCCTTCGTTCCTGAATAGATGTCATTTTATATTCTTGCACTACTACTAAGGCACATCTACAAAATACTATATTGCCCCCTTTTCATTATATCTTTGGATGGTGTGTCTTACTCTAGTTTATGGTAGTAAATGACATTGAAAATAGTTAAAAGGGAAGAGTATAGAAAGAAAAGAATGGTAAAAAAATCACCTCGAAATTGTAGAATGACATGTATTTAGAAATAAAATTTGAAAGCTTAAATGACATGTATTCGGAAATGGAGGGAGTAGCTAATAAATCATAGTTTTGCAGTCCAAAAAATCATACATATAGAGCTCCTCCAACAACTGAAAGGTACCATGGGGGCCTCTCTGCTCTAACACGCATAGCTATTCTGCTGTCTAGCCAACCAGTGTGGATCTTATTTTCTCGATATTCTGCAGCCTGTAAATATGAAAAAGTGCAACATAAATTACACAAAGATAGTAAATGTACCACATAAAAAGAGATAATTTACTGTGGGGTTATCTTACATTCAAGAGATCCACTGTGTAATCAACATTTGTGTGTATCTCTCCACGAATTTGGATTTCTTTCAACCCAAGTACCATATTGGCTATAGCCAACGACCTAGATTCCCCAAATGCAAAAACATGTCCTGCAATAAAACAATACTGTATTTAAACAAAAGCATCAAGAGATATTGATAGGAAAGGAAACAGAAAACTATGTGATGTCACTTACCAAACTGAGAATCAGAAAATTCATGAATTGCTCCTCCAGACTGAAAATAAGAAGAGGACAATTCACGTCAGTTTGCCTCGCGACCAGATATATATTTTAGCCAGGAAATTTATCGAAAACAAAAAACAGAAAAGATCAGGAGTAATAATAAGCCGCCTCTGCTGTGACGTGTGATATTAAAGAAGCATTATAGATGCATGTATACTTGCCTTTACGGAGAAATACGCCCACACATTTGGTTTGCTTTTAAAGTTTAGCTCTTCCACTCTTCCACTAGTAGGCTTAAAACCATCATCTGGATCCTCGCTGGTAACTCTGACTGCTATGCAATGACCTTTTGGCCTTACAGACTGTGCTTTATTCAAATCAAATTTAGTTGCAACAGCTGATATTTTCCTCCAAGCATCATAACCACCTCCGTGTTCCATTCCATAAAAGCGCCTGATCTCTGCAATGATCCTTTTATTTGTCAGTAAGAAGGGAAAGAGAGAATCTCACCAACCATCAAGTTATTAATTAGGAAAATTGACATACCTGGAATGTTGTAGAGGGGTATGCCCATTCCTACTGCAACTTGAGCTGCAGGCAAGTTTATTTCAGCTATCCATTCAGTCACAGGGTGTTCTACCTGCAATCGTGGATTAAGCTCCAGGAAATAGTATTCGCCTGTTTCCATGCTGTACAGATATTCCACTGTAGCAGCACCCACATATTGTACACATTTAGCAAGCCGCCTTGCTGCCTGTTCAAGCTCTTTGACCGTCTCTGGAGGAGCAACTGTAATTGGCCCCTCCTCAATAATCTGTTGCAGAAGTATATGGTGAAAACTATTGTTTCATGAATCATAAAACAAATAAATTTTGGTAAAACTAGGTGCCAGAAGCCTGATTTGTTTTCTTTTTTCTTTCATCTTGCATTAGTTAAAAATAAAATATTTTTGTAGTTATGAAAAAACATTGTAATACGGCAACTAGAGCTTTACAATTTTTAGTTGAAATTAGTTCAAGTGCAATACATAAATCATTATAAAGAAAAGTTAATTCTTAGTTGAAAATGTGACATTCAACTATTTATAATATACCAGTTGCTATTAATTCATGCTTCAATTATTTATTTATTTTGGTAAAGACTAAAATTTTGTATAGCTCCTGCAACATTTTGCTAAACAGTAGATGACTGACACATACCATTTCCAAAGAGGTCTTATTTCAAGAAAGCTATAGAACTTCTACCGCTACTCAATACACCAATCCACATCTGAGACTAATTCCAAGAAAATTGACACTGAAAACTCCAATACTTCAAAAAAAAGAAGAAGAACAGCTAACCTTTTGGTGCCTTCTTTGAACACTACAGTCTCGACTGTGCAGTGCTGCCACGTTGCCATGCTTGTCACAGAGCAACTGAACCTCCAGATGTCGGCTCTACAAAGAAAGAACAAAATGAAAGCCTTTAGAAATATATCGGTACAGAAACACACACTGCATGCAGAGAACATTAAATGGTGTTCATGATCATTTTATACCCCTTACCCCCTGACATCCTGTTAGGGCCAGACCTCTTCAGAGTTCAGAGCAAGCGGGTGCGCATATTGGCAAGGAGAGTAGGGCAGGCAGAAGTCGGCAATGAGTTTACCGGTTGAGCGACTTCCATTATGAGGTGTGGACGATCGTGATTAGGTTAGGTAAATTGCTCATTAGGATCGAACGGTTGCTGTGGAGAGGTAGATTTGTCGGTAATTACTGTTGCTGTAAAGCTTTGCTTTCTCTCGGTTGTTTACCGTGTTACAGAGCGGGAAGGAGGTATATAAACTCATGTATTGAGAAACCGGAGAAATTGAGTAATAGAATGATATTTGATTTCTGCTTCTTCCAGTGCCTTCTTCATTCTCGTTTCTATCTTCCTTTTTCCCCATTTCTGTGTCGCCGACGATCTCACGCTCCGACGGGGTTCAGTGGCCACGGGACGTAACAAAGTGGTATCAGAGCACGATCGATCCAAGGTTTGGAGCTGTAAAATCCCAGAGGAAGGTTGGGGAACGCGGAATCGAGTTCGCTCGGTTCTGAGATCCTTGTGAAATTCTGGGAATCTGGTTGGCTTGGCCTTGCGATCCACCATGGCGCCACAAAAACCCTCAGTGCAAACTCGGTTTATCCTAGAGGCGATGGCCGAGGCCGCAGGGCGCACCGATGAGAAATTGATGTTGATCAAGGAGTTTGGATTTGCTATTTGCTCGGGTGGAGGGGATCGACACTGCACAACAACAATTACTGAACCGGACCGAGCTAACTGCAATGGCGGTGGAACAGAATGCAAAGGATCAGCAGTTGCTGGCAAACCAAATGGAACAACAGCGCAGGCGGTAGCGCGATTGGGGGTAGGTAAGGTGTTGGAGGAGAATCAGAAGAAGGAAGGAGCCAACTTAGGAGTAGCAGCGGGGAAGGCTTTGTTTACCTTAGTTGCACCAGGACCTTGGGCGCGAGCAGAAGGGGAATATCAATCCTCATCAGGTCGCGCGCCCACCAGATGTTCGATTGGAGGTACGCATGAAGCAGGAGGGGCGACGAGAAATTCCTTGCCCAAAATGAATTTTCCCAAGTTTGATGGGGAGAGCCCACACATTTGGAGGGACAAATGTGCTGATTATTTCTGGAACTCCAACATACCCGAAGCATTGTGGGTGCCCGCGGCGACTATGCACATGGGGGGAAATGCCACAAGGTGGTGGCAAGTGTTTAAAGTTAGGAAGGAAGTTGGGAATTGGGAACAGTTTATACAGGCCGTGGAGAAGTTTGGGCCATTTGATCAAAAGAGACTGTTTTCAGAATTGATGGAAACCAAACATATGGGCTCGGTTGCTGAATACAAAACACAATTCGAAGTATTAATGTATGACATCTCGATGCACAATCCCTATTATGACGAAGAATTATTTGTCTCCCATTTTATAAAGGGGCTAAAACCTGAATTGAGGAGAGTAGTCCAAGGACAAGTTCCTGAGACCGTCGATAGAGCAGCACTTTTGGCACGAGTGCAGCAGGACGTAATTGATAGAGGGAAAGAGTGGAAAAATAAACAGGGATATGTTTGAGATGGTGGTATGATAGGTAAAACTGAGAGCATCAAAAATAAAGTAAAGATAGGGCAAGGGGAGCTATGGAAGGCGAGGCAGTTGAAGGAATATCAGCGTGCTAATGGATTATGCTATCAGTGTGGGGAGAAATATGAGCCCAATCATCACTTGCAATGCAAAAAGGTGACTCAAAATCAACTGCATGCTATCACAGTAGAAGAGCAAGAAGAAAGATTGACACATGAAGTACTAGATATGTTCGAGGTTGAGGAAATGAAACAAGAAGCTTACTATTTGTCTCCATGCCATGTCTGTGGTGGAGGTGGAGACAATACGGTTTTTACCTCTAGTGAGAAACCAAGTCATGCTGATACTCCTGGATTCAGGAAGTTCACATAGCTTCATCAATGTGGGTTTTCTGCAGAAAATCGGGTGTATTCCTCAAGAAACCCAACCGACAGAGATCAGAGTAGCTAATAGGGAGAAAATGTATTGTGACAAATGGGTGCCAAATTTAGTGTGGTGGGCACAGGGTCACACCTTTCAAACCAATCTGAGGGTGATAGAACTGGGTGCTTATTATGCCATTCTAGGAATGGACTGGTTGAAGAATCACAGTTCGATGACTTGTAATTGGGAAGAGAGAATGGTCGAGTTTAGTCACAAAGGAAAAAGTATCAGATTGCAGGGGATAAATGGAAGGAAAGAAGCTGAACTGAGGTCAATGACGGCAGAGCAGTTTGATAAATGGAAGAAAGGAAATAATATTTGGGCAATGGCAGTAGTAGAACAAGTAGTACTCATCAACAACTAATACCTGAAGTCGCGGCTGTGATTGAACAATATGCGGACGTGTTTGCGGAACCAAAAGAATTGCCACCAAAATGGGAATATGATCATTTCATTCCACTCATTCCAGGAGCAGTTCCGGTGAACGCGAGACCCTACAGATATTCACCTTTACATAAGGACGAAATCGACAGACAAGTAGCTGACATGTTATCTGCTGGGATTATCACTCAGAGTATGAGCCATTTTGCTTCTCCTATGCTTTTAGTCCAAAAAAAAGGTGGCTCATGGAGGTTTTGTGTGGACTACAGGCGCCTAAACGACCTGACCATTAAAAATAAATTCCCTATGCCAGTGATAGATGAGTTAGGGTGCGTTTGGTTCAAGGGCAGAGGGTGGATGGGATGGGGCCATCCATCTTGGTAGGGATGCAGCCATCCAAATTCATGTTTGGTTGGAGGGATGAGAGATGGATAGGATGAGCCAAATTTTCGTTTGGTTCGCGGGATGATATTTGGATGGCACGAGGGGGGATCGGTATGGCCTGGGAGGCGTTGGCGCGGCCTAGGAGGGGGGATCGGGCCAGCGGCAGCCAAGGCCAGCGGCGAGGCCAAAACGTGCGGGAGGAGGGAGGAGCGCACCCGTCGGCGCCGTGCGGGAGGAGGGAGGCGGCCCATTGGCGCCGGCGCGAGAGAGGAGGAGGCGTGCCGTCGGCGCCGTCGAGGAGGGAGGAGGCCAGTCGGCGCCGGCAAGAGGGAGGAGCGCGCCCGTCGGCTCCGTGTGGGAGGAGAGAGGCGGCTCGTCGATGCTGGTGGGAGGAGGGAGGAGGGAAGAGCGCGCCCGTTGGTGCCGTGCGGGAGGAGGGAAGTGGCTCGTCGGCGCCGTGTGGGAGGAGGGCGCGCGAGTGCCGAGCGTGCGCGTGAGAAGCCCACCAGTGCCAAGCGCGCGAGTGGATGGCCTCATCCGGCCAAATTCCTTGGATCAATCCATCCAGCATCTACAAACAATATTCCCTTTTCTTGAATGCCCTCATCCACCCAAACCATCCAACTAAACAACGGGATGAGTAGAAAAACTGGGATGGGGCCTCCCATCCACCCTGTGCTCTTGAACCAAACACATCCTTATTGGATGAGTTAGCTAGGACACAATATTTTTTTAAGCTTGATTTGAGGGCTGGATACCACCAAATCCGCATGAAAGAAGATGAAAAAAAACAGCATTCAAGACACATCAAGGACATTATCAATTTAAAATGATGCCCTTCGGCTTGACCAACGCACCGGCAACATTTCAATGCGTCATGAATGCAGTTTTAGCACCCTATCTAAGAAAATTTGTTTTGTTATTCATTGACGATATACTTATATACAGCTCAAACCTCACTTCTCATATTGAACACTTGGGGACAGTTCTCAATACTCATGAGAGTTCATCGGTTTTTTGTGAAGAAGACTAAGTGTACCTTTGCTCAAAGGCAAATTGAATATTTAGGACACATCATATCAGATAAAGGGGTCTCCACTGATCCACAAAAAACGCAAGCTATGCTTCTGTGGCCGAAACCAAAGAACGGTAACAAAATTGAGAGGGTTTTTGGGGCACACAAGATATTACAAAAAATTTGTCAGAAATTATGGAGTTATAGCCAAACCTTTAACCGATCTGTTGAGAAAAAAAACATTCGAATGGAATGCTCATGCAGAGGAAGCCTTTTTTCACTTGAAGCAGGCGATGTCTTCGGCACCAGTCCTCAAATTACCAGACTTTGAGCAGACCTTCGAATTGGAAACCGATGCTTGTGATAGAGAAGTGGGTGCAGTATTGATACAGCAGGGTCATCCAATGGCCTATTTTAGTAAAGCATTAAACACCGCACATCAAGGTCTTTCAATATACGAGGAGTTTTTGGCCTTAATGTTGGCTGTGGAAAAATGGCGTTCCTATTTGCAACGCAGAGAGTTCACGATCAGAACAAACCATAGAAGCTTATGCTATTTGGAGGAACAGCAATTGCAATCAGAGATGCAAAGGAAGGCGATGACAAGGTTAATGGGATCGCAGTTCCTGTTAGCGTAATGTACTCCCCCCCTCTGGTGGTTAGTTGGTTATGTTTGGCAAGGATCTCCTAGATTAGATCTTTCCTATTCTTAGGGATATCCTTGCCATGGTTAGTTGGTTATGTTTGGCAAGGATCTCCTAGATTAGATCTTTCCTATTCTTAGGGATATCCTTGCCTATATGTACTTGAGCCTTGGGCTCCTCCTTAATCAATCTACTATTTTCCCACCATACTCTTTCATGGTATCACGAGGCCGGATCTTCCCTCTCGCCTTCACGCGCCCTGCGCGCTCTGCTAGCTACTGCAAGTATGGTCGGGACCCGCCGCCTCCGTCGTCGACCTGCTGAGCGAGCTCGCCACGACGCCGACGCCAAGCGATAGCTCGCCGAGACTCGCCGCGCCGCCCTCATCAAGCCAGCGGCGAAAGCGAGGAGGTCATCTTGCATCATCACGCAGACGCGACGCAGCCGCCGCCGCGTCCAGCCGCCAGATCGCCAAAGCGCCAAAGCTCGCCGACGCCATTGCTGCGGCCGATCCGCCGACTGGCCGGCGACGACCACGAGGATGACACGGACATCTCCGCGCCATGATCCTCCACGAGGCCGCGCCGTTCTCAACCTCCACACCCGGTGTCTCCGCGTAACGCGCGCGGCTGGTCCCTCGTCCTCGACACCTCCGGCAACTACCCACGTTGGCGCGAGCAATTCCTACCGCCGTCACGAAGTATTCGCCGCAGACCACGTCCGCAGACCCGCCACCTCGGCACTTCGATTGGGCTCGGATGAACGCCGTCGTCAAATCATGGTCAGACAAAGACGGCCACCGCCGACCTTGCCGACGCCGTGATCGACCACCGCGCCACCGCCACGGCTGGATCGCCATCGAGGATCACTTCCTTGGTTATTCGCCACCACAAGGGATACCGATGCCTTGATCCTACCACAAATAGAATCATCATCTCCGTCATGTTCTTTTGACGAAACCGCTTTTCCTTTGCCGAGCATACCTCCTCCCACCGCCGCTGCGGACTTCACCTTCCTCGATGAATTTCTAACCCGCGCCCCTTCCCATAGGTCGCCAACCGTGTCTCCTGCAGTCCTCCGGCGCCACCATCTGTTGCTATACGGCCCCATGCCGACGCGTCGGCCGCTTCTGCGCCGCCGATACCACCAGATTTCCGCGCTCCTCGACGGGTGGTGCCGTCGCTCTCGCCGCCGGCGCCGTCCGTCAAGCCGTCCTCCGCGCGCGCGCGCCACGATCCCGCGGCGCAGCGGCTTCTCCGCGCTCCACGTGCGGGTCTGCGCGCTGCGCGCTGCACCGCTTCTCCACCTAACTTCCGCGCAGCCACGCGCGGCTCGCGCTTTGCGCGTCTACTCCAGCGCCAAACCAGTGCGGTCCTCCGACAAGATCGCCCTGCAGCACCGCCCGGTGCTCGGGTGCCATTGCCGTTCCGACGGTGAACCAAAGACAAGATGACGACTCGGGCCAAGGGCGGTTTCGCGTACCATCCTTGTACCATCTTCGCGCCACCGCCCCCGGTTCAAGACCTTCCGTGGCGCCTTGCCGATCCCAATTGGCGGTCGCTATGGAGGAAGAACATCTTGCCTTCTCCGAACGGACTTGGGAGTTGGTTCCTCGCCCGCGACATACCAACATTGTCACGGGCAAGTGGATCTTCAAACACAAGTTCCACGCCGACGGTTCTCTCGAGCGCTACAAGGCACGTTAGGTCCTTCGCGGCTTCACCCGGCGTCCGGCATCGACTTTGCCGAGACATTGATCCGGTCGTCAAGCCCACCACAGTTCGCCTGATGCTCTCTCTCGCTCTCTCGCGCGATGGCGATTCACCACTCGATGTCAAGAACGCCTTCCTCCATGGCACCTTGACAGAGACCGTGTTTGCACTTCGACCCTCCGGATTCGAGAGGATCTGCCAGCCCAACTTTGTCCGTAAATGCGAACAAGTCGCTCTACGGTCTCAGCGAGCTCCCGTGCTTGGTACGTACCGCCGCCACGCATCCGGTCTTTCTTGGTTTTGTGGAAGCCAAGTCGGACACTTCATTGCTTGTCTACCGCCGTGGCACCGACACGGCCTACCGCTCCTCTACGTTGATGACATCGTCCTCACCGCCTCCTCGACACACCTCCTCGCGGCGGTCATCTCGACCCTCCGTGAGGAGTTTGCCATGAAGGATTTGGGCAAACTCCATCACTTCCTCGGGATGCGAGTTCGGTAGAAGATCGAAGTATGGTTCTCTCGGCAAGACATGATTGACATCTTGGATCGTCTTTGGGATGGCCGAGTGCAAACCATGCACAACGCCGTGGATACCACCCCAAGGTCTCTGCCGACTCGGGAGCTCCGGTTCTTGACCCATCCGACTACGGAGTCTTGCGCGCGCTTGCGATATCGACCTTCACACGGCCCGACATCGCCACGCCGTGCGCAAAGAGTTTGCCTTTACATGCACGACCCTCGAGAGCCCCACTGGCCGCCTCAGCGCATCCTTCGCTACATTCGGTACTCTACACTGGTCTTCATCTTCGACCGTCGACCGTGATGACTTGGTAGTTTATTCGATCTTGTTGGGTTGGTGTGTCCCGGTCGCGCAAGTCCACCTCGGGCTATCTTGTGTTCCTTGGTGACAACACGGTCTCCGGTCCTCAAGCGTCGAACACCGTGTCCCGCTCCAAAGATCGAGGTCGAAATGCACCGCATTGCCGCCAATGGTGTTCTTGAGGCTTCTTGGCCGGCAGCTTCTTCATGAGCTCCACATTCCGCCGCCGTGCTACCGTTGTTCTCTGCGACAACGTCGGTCACGATCTACATGTCCTCCAACCGGTTCAACATCAACGGACGAAGCACATCGAGATCGATCTTCGCCGTTCGTGAGAAGGTAGCCATGGGTGCCGTCGCGGGTTCTCCACGTTCCACGACATCCCGATTCGCGACATCTTCACGAAAGGGCGCCTTCTTGATGTTCTCCGAGTTTCGGTCGATCACGAATGTCCGTGGCTAACCACCGACGTTCCGATTGCGAAGCGTGTTAGCGTAATGTACTCCCCCCCTCTGGTGGTTAGTTGGTTATGTTTGGCAAGGATCTCCTAGATTAGATCTTTCCTATTCTTAGGGATATCCTTGCCATGGTTAGTTGGTTATGTTTGGCAAGGATCTCCTAGATTAGATCTTTCCTATTCTTAGGGATATCCTTGCCTATATGTACTTGAGCCTTGGGCTCCTCCCTTAATCAATCTATTATTTTCCCAGCCATACTCTTTCAGTTCCGAATTGTGTATAAGAAGGGTAAAGAAAATGTGGTGGCTGATGCATTATCTCGATCCGGGCAGTTAATGGCTCTGCAAAATACTACCAAAGTGCGCCCAATCAGGTTGCAGGAGGTAATTAATTCTTGTCTCAGACCAAGCAGTCCAACAGCGGCTAGCTCATCTTGCGATACACAGTCCGGATGAAGACGGCTTTTTTCTACAGCAAGGTCTAATTCGGCGCAGAGGTAAAATTTGGATAGGCCAAAATTCAGCCTTGCAAACAAAACTTATTGCAGCATTTCATTCCAGCGCAATTGGGGGGCACTCCGGAATACAGGCAACTTATCAAAGACTTAAAAGAATGTTTTGCTGGACCGGAATGAAACAAATGGTGGAAGATTTTTTGAAATAATGTGATACTTGTCAACATGCAAAGAGTGAAAGAACCAGACCGGCCGGTTTATTACAGCCTTTGCCTGTTCCTGATACAGCTTGGCAAGACATTACTATGGACTTTATTGAAGGGCTGCCTTTGTCGGAAGGGTGTGACATGATAATGGTGGTCGTTGATCGAGTCTCGAAATACGCTCATTTTCTAGCTCTGAGGCATCCATTCACTGCTCAAAAGGTAGCTAAACTGTTTTTGGAACAACTAATTAAATTGCATGGGGTTCCAAGGACAATTACTTCAGACCGAGACAAGATTTTCACTAGTATTTTCTGGAAAGAGTTATTCAAGTTTTTGGATACTAAGTTACAGTATACCACAGCATATCACCCCCAAACTAACAGGCAAAGCGAATGGGTGAATCAATGTTTGGAGATGTATCTGAGATGTGCAGTTCATGATTCTCCAAAAAAAATGGAAGGCATAGTTAGCCCTTGCAGAATTTTGGTACAATTCTAACTTCCATACTGCATTAGGGTGTTCTCCTTTCAAAATATTATATGGAAATGATCCCAATTATGGCATTCTGCCGAAGGAGTATAATAGTGCATCAAAAGAAGTCAATAACATACTACAGGAACGAGATCAATACAACGAGTTGATTAAACAACACTTGGCAAGGGCTCAAAATCGAATGAAGCTTCAAGCCGACAAGAAGAGGCAAGAGAGACAATTTCAGGTCGGGGAGAAGGTTTTTGCTCAAGTTACAGCCATATGCACAAATTTCATTGGTGAACCGGCCTTACCCCAAGTTGTCATACAAGTTCTTTGGACCATATACGGTGGTGGAAAGGATTGGTCAAGTGGCGTACAAATTGGATTTACCATCTGACAGTCAAATCCATCTGGTTTTTCATGTGTCACAAATGAATGCTTTTAATCCAAACTTTCCGCCGGTATTTACAGAGTTACCGAAAATAGCAGAGCTGGATACCAGTGCAACAATACTAGAGAAAATTTTAGACAGAAGATTAGTTGAAAAGGGCGACGCAGCTGTGGTTCAAGGCTTAATCAAGTGGTCAGGCATACCGGCAGAATCAGCAACCTGGGAGGACTTGTCTGTGTTACAGGAACGGTTTCTGACTGCTCTTGCTTGGGGACAAGCAAAGTTTGAAGGGGGGAAAGTGTTAGGGCCAAACCTCTTCAGAGTTCAGAGCAAGCGGGCGCGCATATTGGCAAGGAGAGTAGGGCAGGCGGAAGTCGGCAATGAGTTCCGGTTGAGCGACTTTCATTATGAGGTGTGGGCGATCGAGATTAGGTTAGGTAAATTGCTCATTAGGATCGAACGGTTGCTGTGGAGAGGTAGATTTGTCGGTAAGTACTGTTGCTGTAAAGCTTTGCTTTCTCTTGGCTGTTTACCGCGTTACAGAGCGGGAAAGAGGTATATAAACTCATGTATTGGGAAACAGGAGAAATTGAGTAACAGAATGATATTTGATTTCTGCTTCTTCCAGTGCCTTCTTCATTCTCGTTTCTATCTTCCTTTTTCCCCATTTCTGGGTCGCCGACGATCTCACGCTCCGACAGGGTTTGGTGGCCACGGGATGTAACACATCCATATGGTATCACGTTAAAATCACACAATAGGGGAAAAAATAAGGAAAAGCAATGTACTTCAAGCTGTTCTCACCTGAGATGCCACCTTCATAATAAATATAGGTGAGCCAGGGACTTCTCCTTGAACTTGCTTAAACAATGCTCTCACCTCATCATCATTATGTACCTACAAACCATGTGGATATCATCAAAATCATCTTTGGTTAATCTACAATATTTACATAAAGCTTAAAACTTCATTTCTTATGGACAGTGGATATTTCAATATCATTGTTTTTTAGGATAATATTTCCATATCTATGTGGTAGAGTTTAATTAAAAAGAAGACCAACCTTCCTTATTCCTTTACCACCACCACCCCATGATGCCTTGATCATGGCAGGATAACCCACAACCTGGCAACTAGCCACTGCTTCCTCTGTAGTGGAAACACAAGCATTCTTATAGATCTCCTCGGGTATTGACTGGCAATTTTCTGGCGGAGCTTTCACCTACAATGCATTTTGATTTAATTTTTAAGTAAGCAATATATCAGTGGAGAAAAAACAGGAGCAAAGCTATACAGAAATAAGATAAGGCATACATGTGATCCACTCCATGGAAGAGTTGGAACTCCTGCTGCTTGCGCAATAAGAGAAGAACCAATCTTGTCACCAAGTGCAGCCATTGCGGCTGCCGGTGGCCCAAGAAAAATTATTCCTTTTTCCTTCAGCGCATCTGGAAGTTCGGGGTTCTCAGATGCATGACCCCAGCCAGGCCAAACTGCAGAAACCCGAGTTCTCTCTGCTATCTGTGACAGGTGAGTTTACAATATTAAATAAAAAATTATCCAGAGTGATGAATGCAGAAAACTAATCCACAAGTAGGCGAAAAAGGCCAGGAGGATGATCAATTGTGCTAACCTCCACTATGAGCTGTACATTCGCATAGTTGTTATTATTTGTTCCACCGGGAACTTCTATGAACTGGTCGGCGATTCTTATGTGCTCCGCATTTATCTTCAAGTCCTCTGGTGTTGCCACAGCTACCAAAAGAATCTTCTTCTCATTTCCAAAGGACTGCAAGGCCCATGTACGGATGCTGCGCATGAACTTGACCGCAGCCATTCCATTGTTGGCAACTAGCACACTGTGTATCGGTGAGTCGCCGCCAAGTGCTTTACAGAATTCATCAACCTCAGATGGCGAGGTCTGGTGCCTCAAATTAAGCGTCCCGTTCACTATGGCGTTCATTTGGTAGGATTCTGCCATTATTGTGCCCCCCCCCCCCCTCCCCCAACACACACACACAAATCTTCAGACTTGCTGGGAAAAGCATAGAAAAAGAAAATTAGCATATCAATTATAATCACCAAACGAGCACATGAATATTGATAGATCGCTAAAATATATTGGGAATTTGCATATGAAACCATTTCTTTTTTTGAAATACATGTTAAAATCACAGAAACAGAAAATTGACTATTTAGCCAGATCATCAAATTTCCCGGGCAACATCGATTCTGGCAAGCAAAACAAGCACATGAATATTGATAAATCACAACTAACACTCCCAGTTATCATCAGATATATATTTGAAATTTGCATATGCAACTATTTCTTTTCTGAAATACTACTTACTACATGTTAAAATGACAGAAACAGAAAAGTGACTGTTTAACTATATGATCGAATTTCCCCAGCAACAGTTGTAAGAAAAGTCTGTAATTGTAATAGTTAGTAGCCAACAGCAAGACCGCAGATGTGAATTTCTCTTTCTACGCAAGTGAAAAATGGGTTGACTATGTGATCACAGAGGAGTCCACAGCAGAGGCGAGCCGAAGCAGGAGAGATGAATACAGCCCAAACAAAGGGAAGCTATAGCCTTTACTTGGCAACTCTGCTGGCCAACAGGCAGGAGAAGCCAGGATCTCCTCCGCCCAATCCCGTGCGCTCGCAACCCGCTCGACGGAATGCCGAGCCGAGAGCCGCTTAGGAAGAGGACGAAGGCTCCCACGGCGGCCGGGCCAGATCAAGATCCAAGGAACACCCCGGGCGCGTGCGCGGGGTAAGGCCCTTAAATGCTCGCAGCTCCCTCCTCCTCCAAGAGAAGCTACAGGCAGAGCTCGGTCTACCCTCTCTCTCCCCCCTGATGGAAGAGAAACAGGGGGAGGTGGTGTGTCCTGCGACGCTACGCTGGTTGCCGCGCGCGCCGGGGGGCACCTTTTAACTGCCGCTGCGGTGGTCGCGGCGACGACCCCATGCGGGCTGGGGGACCAAGGCCAGGGAGGTGGTAGAGAGAGAAGCCGGAATGCGTGAGGAGAGAGAGAGAGAGGGACGGAGAGGGGGTTGAATTGGGATTTTGACTGGCAGACGAGATGACATGGACGGATGGATGGTTGGGAGTTGGATCAACTAACCGCCAACCCCCAGCCCAGCCAAGCAGCAGCATCAACGGCGAAAGAGGACAAAAGTTGCCTGGCTGTGTAGTTTCTGAGTTAACTTTGGAATTTGGTTTGTTACTATCATCATGGTTTGTTAATTTTTTTAGCTCCATATTTCCCGTGTATAAACTCAGTTATTTTGCTAAACTTTTTTCACAGTTGTGACGGTAAATTTTGTTGTCAGAAAAAAAGTATGATAGACTATATTTATCTAAAATTAGTAATTATAAAATTGGCTTCCAACTAAATGTGCCCATTCTCTCTCTACTTATTTTGCATCCGTCCCCACGGGTAAGTCGGTATTTTCAGCCACGCTCTTTCTCGCGAGGACCACATTTCGTGCCGAGTCCCAAGCTAAAAGGCTAACTCAAAGGGTTGTTAGAAAAAAAAAGTGCAGTTCCTTTGGAGGAGTGACCGAGCATGTGAGTGACCAAACCAGCTGAAAAGGAATAGCTATCGAACGGAACGCTAAAGTTAATCGACAATAGTATACGATCGGCAATAGAACAACCCATGGCCATGGGCTTGATGTGAGATGTCAGCTGCATGCTCTCGCTCGCGTAAAAAATCGTGTGCGCGAGTGATGCGTGACTCGTCCATCAGCAAACTACTTCTACGAACTAAATGAATTGAACAAACGCAAAAAAAAAAAGGGTAACCCCGAGAAACGCAGAAATCTCACAGTAAACAGTTTAAGTTATGCAGAAATCGAAAAAACAATTCCGAGGGGAGGCGAACTGGCCGGGTCTCCGAGCCGAACAGATAGACGTTGAATTCTTCGCTTATTTGACCTTTCATCCCTTTGTTTCTTAAAAATAGCTTATTCTTGAAATAAACTGCAAAACTACCTCTCTCCGTGTTACAGTACCACAGAAAAGTGCCTTCCGTGGTACAGTACTACGAAAACGGCCTTCTGCGCTTATTACCGCGAAAGGTGCTACAATACCATGTGGAACCTCTGTTTTCCGCTGTTCTGGTGCGTGGAAGGGCCAGGTATCACCCATAGTCCTTCCACGGTGAGAGGAGGGTATTTTGCAAAAAAATAATTTAGGTATATAGCTATTTTTGTAAAAAAAAAAGAGGAGATGGCCAAATAAGTGCACAGTTCATACATGGCTCTTCTGACCACCCAACTTGTAGGCCCTAATGTAGAATTATTCTCTCTAGTCACAAATAGTTTGTCATTTTTGATATTGTTGTAGTTAAATTTTTGAAATTTTGATTATCAATATTATTTTAAATATCTAAATTGGATACATGAAAATCATATATATATTTATTTCGAAAAGTAATTTTATAATATTATAATTTTATAAAAGAAGTACTTTCATACTTTTCTTTTTGAGTTGTACAAATATTAAAACATAAATTAATAGTAGATAGTGATTACTTACCTTTTCGTTTGCTTTAAAATTTATGTAACTTGTATTGAGAGGAAAAACATTAAAGCATTGTTTATTTTATAAATATATATAATAAAAATTAGTGACTAAAGTTATATTTTTAACATGTATCGACGTCTAAAACTATAACTATCTGTGTGACCGGAGGGAGTAGCGGAGAGTGACGGGGCTAAACTTTAGGGGGTGTTTAGGACAGCTCTAGCTCCACCAAAATTCGTGGAGTTGGTGGAGCAGGATATTCCTAGCTCCAGAAATTTATGGAGCTGGAGCTGTGAGTACATTAAGAGTGATTAGGTGGGTCATCTTTTTTACATTTTAGACTAAAAATATAAACTTAATTCACTTTATTTTAACTTACAAACTTCATCTCTAAGATGGAACTGAGATCTAGAGCTCTGCCAAAACAGGGCCTTAGAACGGTGGATGATTACAGCATTGAGCAGGACTGCAGGAAGGATTCCTTGAATAGGAGCCGGCAGTCGGTGGAAAGTATGGCCCGAATGGACGCACACACCCACGCACACGACGTACTACACGCTGTACACTGGCTTGCATTGATGGGGAGGCAGGTAGCTGGTGTGGTGTGTGGCCTCCCTCACTAGCGACCCAATTTATTTACCTGGAGACGTGTAGTTGGGCTTCATGGCCCTAAATCGATGACGTGGGGCCCTGCCTTTGATGCACACCGCTTCGGTTCATACCTTTCAAATTAACTATTAGTATGTAAATATAAAAATACTCCCTCTAGTATAAATAATTGTCATTTTAGATATTGATATTGTCTCTAAAATGTAGTTTTGATCACTAATTTCTATTATTATTATTATGTATTTACAAAACCCAGTAAAATTATAATATTATAAAAATACTTTTCGAATAAAAAATAAAATAAAATAAAATTTAGGGTTCATCAGCAAAGCTTGTGTTGGTAGAATCATGTGAAAGCTGTGTTGGATGTGACCAAACGAAAGCTCAAACTGACTTCTTTCTGGAAAGGCCGCTCAAGAAACCACTACAAGTTTAAAACTTATCAATCAGCCAAACTGATCTCTTTATAGCTACTTAACAAGCTGCCTAGTTGAAGGAATATTTAGTTTGTTCAAACCAAATATACAATTTGCAAACATTTGGTACAAATGTCATATACAAATGCGATCCCTTTAAAAAGGCATAATTGATTATTTGCTACAAAGTTGATGTATAATTGATAATTTGTCACGCCCTGTATTACAGATATTTGAGCTCTGAGGCCATATGTCAATGAGATAAAGCATGAAAATCATTAATTACATCACTTAGGTGTGTCAAATAATCAAGTTCCCCCTTTATTTTTCGAACCACAGTTATTTGAAAATATGCTTCAAACCGCTTGCCGAAAGAAAGTGTTTCAAGCCATAAGAAGAACACATGGAAAAAAAAAACTACATGTGGTAGTGTCTAGTGATATTTAATTAGAGAAGTGTGTTGTTTCCCAATCATATGATTCTTATGCAACAGAACAAGCAAGTGATTCTCAGATAGGTCAACCTGCATTTTTCATAACATTGTTCACAAATCACAAGCTAGTGATGTGACATGAAGAGAGGGATAATCACCAGTCACCACAATATAGGAGCATAGGAGAGTTGGGACAGGTTCACCAGATTGGTGTGTGGAAGCTATCAACCGGGGTAGGTTTCAGGTAGCTGCTTGTAGTTTTTCTGCTACTAATGTTCACAAATCAGAACCGGTTGGTTGTTGATTTTTTTAGGGTGGAGAGAGAGACTGGCTGCAAGTCTTCCTAACTCTTTATGTGGATTCTAATCCTCGTTCAACCAATCGTACCTATCCTAAACATTGAAGAAACGGCGTCTCCTGGGCGCTTTGAGCCGGGAGGGGCCGGCTCGGCTCGAGCCGAGCCGGCCAAATTTTTTTCCCGGATCCTTTTTTAAAAAAAAATTACGGATAGGTCCTTTTTAGGAAAAAAAATTATGATTTGATTCTTTTCCCAAAAAAAGATTACATATTACGTCCATACCCTTTTAGCGTTTTCAACAGTAGCGCTCGGGTCATTTTCAAGAAAATCGAAATTACGTTTAGATCCTTTTTGTAAGAAAAAAACCTGCTTCTTTTTTTTAAAAAAAATATGCATCGCATTTATGTCATTTTTCCGGTTTTCGAGCATTACGTTTAAACCCTTTTGCAAAAAGCAAAGTCTTATTTTTTTATCATTTTCGCGCGTTTTCTCGATTTATTCGTGTGTGGAGCGTCAGTCGCGCGTTTTATCGATTTTTTCGCGTGAAAAGTAGCGCCCGCGGCGTGGCACGCAGCACATAAATTTCTAGTACCATCCTATACAAAGCGGGTTTAACATAAAAAAGAGGTGCAAAGAAAATGACACCTTTAGGATAAATTCGAATTATCTAGAATCTCATAGCGAGAGCAGTTATTTGTGCTACCTAAAAATAAAAAGTGGTGATGACGACGATATGTTACTCCTCCCAACTCCCCGTTCTACCTACCTAAACAATTTCTAAAGAAAATAGAAAAAAATAATTTAATAACATACAAATTCTATCATCCTAAAAATTCTGTAACGAAAAAAGAAACTAGCTCTAATAGGTGCGAAGACGTGACTCAGCCAATTACGGAGGCAGAACTGAGCACGTGAGACGAGAAAAACCATCACATTGATGTTAACTCAACGTGACGGTGTTATATTATATTCTTTTTATTCATAGCAAAGCGTAGATATTTAGTTAATATAGAAAATAATAAAAAGTCGGACGTGTGTTTAGCGTGTCTCCAATGCTTGCTTCTCTTCCTCTCTTTTCCCCTCTTAATAATTAGTTTTTATAATGGGTAGCTAATTGGGTAAAATTTAGGTATTATATTGTTCTCCGAGCTGGTGGGTAGATGGTGCATGCCTATCTCACCTCAACGCCAAACAGTGGGAAGTTGGAATCTCAAGAAAATAAAATGGAAAATAGCCGCAACACACAAAAGTAGATTAAAGAAATATTGAATTGTTTAGTGAGTGAATTGCAACTAGTAACGAGAACACAATGAATTCTAATCTTTTGAAGGTTAAAGAGGTTGTTTTGTCCAGCACTTCCATTTTAGTCGAATTGATTTTTTTTAGACCTTCTAGTATATTTTTCACGTTCATAACTGCTTGTTTAGAAACACTAATTTGTCCATATATTGGAAACCATAAGTGTCCCCTACTGAAGAAATAAGCACACTACATTTTTTTTCGGTCAGCCTAATACCACTTGCTCTCTGACTATCTCTAGTTCAACAAGACATTCCCTATCATGCTGGCTGCACAACTGAGATGTATGCAGTAGCAATAGGTGTCTCTATACAATGATCTAGTGCCGGGATCCGAATATGAAAATCCGAGCCTTCTATGTATTATGTACTAGTTTAGGATCACGCTAGTGTACACAAGCTCAACATAGATGAATATCACAATCATACACAACGATAACATAAATAAGACTTCATCAAATTAACTATAATTGTTAAACGACCTTATGGTCCACCTTACGTGAGTACGTCACACAGCGCTAAGACTGAAAATAAATGAAATAACAGCAGAAATAATTTATTCATAGCAACTCTTCAATTTGCCACAGGCAACTGACAAGGTTCGCACCCTAACCGGTCATCTCCTCCTGGTACTTCTCCTCGTAGGCAGGCGTAGCCTCTTCTCTAACTGATGATTTGTTGTTGCAAGGGGTGAGTACATAAAGCACTCAACAAGTTGTGTACAAAATGCAAGTCTATTATACTATATGCATGGCTTATTTCAAATGAATGGCTAACATGGTTATTTTGCAATAAAGCAGTATTTACAAAAGAATAGCATAAATAGATTATAAAGACAGTAAAACAAATAATAACATTAATAAATTTTTCATTTATTTTCCAAATAATCTAATTCACAACCTTAACCAAATTCCATACTTCCGTAGGCATACAGCCTCCATCCCCACATTTATTTTATTAAAATCAAACCCTTAACTGTAATCACCGATCAATATTCAATACCACGAGCACGACTATTCGAATATGTTTGACAATCCGCAGAGGTTATACACTTTACCCACATGATACAATCATACACCACAAAGGTGAGTGATTATAACAAAGCTTTTTCAATTCTCTGTCTAAACCCAGTACTACCCGCTTAGGTTTTAACACTAGTGGGACTGGTTACCACATCTAGGACACCCCTCTCGCGCCATGTGAGTCTACCTGTATACCCAGAACTCACACCACCATGACAGTACCAAAGCCTAGATATAACAAATTAATCAGCTAGGTCTGTCCCATACTAGATATGTGGTTGTATAAATGACTTAGTTCAAATGCTTGCAAGGTTAAGTCTTTAATTGACCAATGCAAGACTAACTAAAAATTCACTATTACCATTACCATCAATTACCAATATAAAAAACAATGCGACCACCCAAATACCACATTGGCCCACCATAAAATCACAACTCTTGCTACTTTCCTCAGTCTAAATAATTTTACCACCCTAGTTGATTACCATGCACCACGTTATCACTGACAGTTGCTCACAGACGGTTTGCAAAACCATCTGTGATGACCCTTACGAACCCTCTGTGATGTGCTTGTGTGGAGTAGTGTTACCACCCCAGTTGATTACCATACACCACGTGCCATCAACAACATTGTGTGACAACACCTGACACACATATACATAAACATGTTCCATACTCCATTAAGTAAGATTAACCTTTACACATAAAATATATCAATAACTCGTTCTATGGCTAAGCAAACTATTCGTGTTCTAACTATCCCATATTGGCACTTAATAGGAGTTCGTATGAGGGAGAACGAGCTAAACAAAGTTTGAAATAAAAGAAAAATACTAAAAAAAAACCGAATTAATAGAATTTTTTTTCTACTGGAAAATCCGATTTATTGCATCACTAACACGTGGACCAATCCCTGACTGAGGTGTGGCACCGGCACATGGACCAGTCCACGGCCGCACCGAGTCCACGATGGACTAGCGACACTGTGCCTGTGCACCGGCTGACGCAAGCCATGGCGTCATTAGCACATGTGGCTTGACGCGGGCACGACACATGGCAAGCACCGATTCGGCCAACACGCGAGGCAATCTAGACTATTGACTCCAGATCCGACTACTGAAATCTACGGCCAATGCCTGCGGCGACATGGCTATGCCACAATCGCTTGATCTGATCGAACGATCAGGGTTTACCTGATGAGCTTGCTATGCGAGACTGCTGAGATTGCAACACGCGGCAAGATCCTCACCACCCTTCCTCGATCCGATGGTCAAAACGACGCGACAGTTCGGTTCATGACGCAACACGCGGAACGATCGTGACCACACGATTTGAATATAACGGTTGTAGATACTCACGGGTAAACCAGGCGACACGGACATGTGGCGACCATCCACCAGCTACCCTAGATCTAGCGTCTACAGCTTGCGCACTGACGACAGATACGTGGCGAGATCCTGAACACCCACACTTGATCTAACGGCTGACGAAGCTTGCAAAATGGGCGATGGCGTGGCGGCGCAAGACGGCGACCTCCTCACCGGATTTGAAGACGACAACCAAGGCGATGGTATTTCTGAGCTCCTCCGGCGACATTATTACTCGATACCGATGCGTCTCATTACGACGAACACGATAATGGTCTCAGCGACGGCGGAGAGGGTTTGACGGCGACGGAATCTCGCGTGAAAGGAGTCTTGAGGCAAAATGCGTAGCACGAGATGGATATCACATTGAAGTAGGTGGTGCAATTTATAATGCCCTCGGCTTTCGTGTAGAGCGCAGAGTCCAAAGCGGAAAGGCGGTAGCAAATTCTGTTGAGATACGGCGAGACCGACGTGGCGCATCTTGGCCCTCCACGCGGTAGAACGGACGTCGCGATGCGGGTGAGCGCGGCCTAATCCGAGTTGGAGACTGATGGTGACATGGCACGATTGCGACCCACCACGTGGCGACAATCTGAAGCACCAGATGCAAGATGCGATGTGGCGAGCTCTCCTGCGTTGGATCCTAATCTGATGGCATGGAATCAAAGCGGCTAGGGTTTAGACGAAGCAGGCCATAGTTGGCTCGGTGACACGAGGGAAACGGGCCGAGTTTGTTGGGTTTCGGCCCATCACCACTCATTGGCTTTTTAAATCATTTTTCGTTTAAAAATAAATCTAGAAATTAGATATAGCCAAAATAAATAACAAAAATACTTGAAAAATTCCAGAAAAATTCTAAAAAAATTCTAAAAAATATTTTAGGGCATTTAGAGTTCAAATAAAATATTTCCAGCAAAATATTATTCAAACTTTTCCAATCTTTAAATAAAATTTGACAAAAGGCTTAAATCAATAAATCCAAAATAAATTAAATAAAATCCAAAAAGTTCACATAAATATAAAATGCATAATAAATCAATAAAATGCAAAAATTAGGATATTACATCTAGACGACGGTTGTCTGTAATACACCTTTAGCTCATCTATTGACATGTCTAAAGACAACTCGTACAACGGATTGTCTATATATTTGTATGCAATAAGTCTCTCATAATAGATTGTCTATACAAATGTACACATAATACAAAACCGTATATAAAACTGTCTGTTAAATAATAAACATCACCTTTCTTCTCGTGTCTATCACGCAAAATGAAGTATATAGTATAGGATTCCACAGACAGCTGACGTATATACATGTCCTTAGGTGAGTCTACTTTATGGGTGTTCATTGCCGTGTCAAAATGTTCGGGACCAGAGAACTGCATGGCATGCAGGCTCCCCCCAGCTGCAAGCAAGTATGCATGCAAAGCTTATGCACTGGACTGGTTAGAACGGGTTTGGAAAACCGGTTTTGTTCAACCCTATCTACTTCAATCTAAAAATAACAAATTTGTCCAATCATAAGCACTGCTACAGCAAATACAATAGACAATAGACAAGAAAAGACACTAAAACATTTTTTTTCGAGAATGCACGGAAGAATCGCGTATCATTTTTCATAAAGGCAGAAAAGTTTTGCAGCCAAAACATACACACCGAATTACAGCAAGGGAAAACAACAATATGCAGAAAAAGGAGAGCGAAGACATCAAACTTCTATATCGACTAGCTTGAACTTTTATAACCGTGAACCTCCCAAGTTAGAGGACCTGTCAGAGTGCGCTAATTTTATAGAATTCGGCGTAACTCCTACAGGGTTACTATGCAACTTTCAAAATAGAGTCTAAAAGTTTGAGAGGTGATTCAGAAGCACCATCCGAAAATTGAGATCTTGGCATGAAACTGCGACCCAAAAGGAACTATATATTTGGCATCTGATTTGACAGTGCACCAGATCGAAGTCTTTTGGTGAAACCAGCTAGCTAGGCAGTGAGAGTACGTGGACGCCGGAGGACCGCACACGCACGCCGGTCGTCTCGATCCACTGTTGGAAGTAACAGAAAAAAAATTCCTAGTTAGTAGTTAGTACCCTCGCTGTATTTTTCTTAATACATAAATCAAAAAAATATTAAAAATAGCTATATTACCTCTAATTATTATTACTAAGTGCTGTATTTAATTCATGTATGTAGATAATATAAAGTAAATATAGATATTTATTATAAGTATAAAAAAACATTACACTAATTTTATATTGGGTTTTGATAAACATCATCCGGATGTTTTCTTAGTAATACGAAATATGTTCTGTATTTATATTTACGGAGGATAACATTCAAAGACGGAGGGAGTAAGATTGCGAGCGCGCGCGCGTGCTACTCAGCTGCTCACCTAATCGCACAATCAACCACCCAGCTACCAACTACCAAGTACAAACATATGCACGCATCGAGATTAGCGCTGCGATAACCTACCATGTGACGATGGTTGAGGTCACGTTTAACTCGGTGAACCAACGTTAATCAGGAAAGTCCAGCTATATATGGAAGGCTAAACTGGAGTTGTCATGACTTCCACTCTCTCTTGACCTCAATTTTTTCTTCTTCTTTTTTTAAAAAAAGAAAATCAGGCTTCACTCTCTCTCTCTCTCTTTTCTGTCGCTTTCCTCTGTGACTGGAGACAATTCATAAGAGCTGATTTGGTTGTGTATATCATTATTAATTAGGTGGATGGCGGCATTCATTGCAGCGTTCGTTCTCGTTAGCGTTGGTGAGCTTACTCCACCTAAATGCCGCATGCTTCTGTGTATCTTCCGGCAGGCAGAATATATATAGTTGGCGCATAGTAACTGTTCCTGAAAGAGAAAAGAAGGATCCAAGCAGCAGCTAGCCAGCAACAAAAATGATAGTGACAAAGAGTAAATACACTGCCTGCCGTTTTTTTGTCGAAGTTCGAGGGGAAAATGGCAGTAACTTGTTGCAAATTAATCACTTGGTCCAACTGGTTTACCATCCGCTGGTGTATCTAACCACTAGGGTTTATGGCTTACCAGTCGTTAGGAGCCTACCGAGCGAGACGCATAAATAATTAAATCATTCGTGGTACTAATCGTGACTGCTCAGACGTTATGAGCCTAGCTTGCAATTGGTCATGGGCGAGTCAATCTGTGACCTCGAATATGGACCCATAGCAACTCCAGATAGGACAAAGGTACAGACGTTTTTGACAGGGCTTGTAATATCGTCTATAATCGCTTAAATATCGTGATTATTAATCATATCGAGTCGGTACGGTATATAATATCGGTCGGTAAGCCGATTAAATTTTAAAAAAAATTGAAAAATTGAAAAAAAAATATGCAACGTAAATATCGCGATAATCGCTCGATTTTCGATGAATATCGAGCGAAAATCGCTCACAAAATATACCGCCAAAGAACATAAGTTCACAAAATCTCTCACAAAAATTTCAGTCGGTTATCGAGGCATATCGAGCGATTATCAGTGAAAATCGATGTCGGGACCCGGATTTGCAAATCCGAAACCCTCTGTGTATACTGCACTAGTCCAGGATCACGCTAGTGCACACAGTGGAAACATAGATGAAATATCATTCCATACAACGAATTAACTAAGAAGAAGCAATTTATTATTAAATAAAGCAAACGACCTTATGGTCAATGTTTACACCATTACGCCTTAAGGGCTTAAGAAACAAATACTACTGCAGCGGAAAAGACAACTTGAGCCATTCGACATGCCACAGGCAATCGTCTGGAAAACGCCTTCCTATTCTACGTAGTCTTCATAGAATTCCTCCTCATGACATTCATTATCTCCTTCAGCAACTGATCAACAAGGGCATAAAGCCGTGAGTACAAAGGTACTCAGCAAGCCGTAGGGAATTGATGCAATATATTTATGCACGGCTTGACAAGGATGGCTATATAGTTCATTTGCAGAAAGCAATACTTGATTTGAAATACAATAAATAGATTGAAAGTATATTTATGAAAACATAAATAAATAACTGGTAGATCAAAGATAGACAACAAAACAATAGTGAACTCCCCATTCACAACCCAACAATTCCACATTCCATATTTTATGAAACACTCTATACCCCGTGTGAAATTCCCGGGCTTGTCCATGACCGCGGACGCGGCTATTCGAATAGTTTTACACTCTGCAGAGGTTGTACAACTTTACCCACAAGACATGAATATCTCTTTGTGCAAACGTTACTAACACACTTCCTTTGGTGTGTCGCGGAGATATCATGACAAAGCCTTTACAATGCAATTGCCTAAACTCAGATCGCTTCGCTAAGGTTTCGCCCATTAGGGCCCCTCTTGCGCCTTGCGAATCTACCGTCCATCCCGGAACCCACACCACCAATTGGCAGTACTCAAGGCTAGACATTGCAAATTAATCAGCTAAGCCTGTCCCATTCCAGATATGTGGTAGTACGGTTAGACCCAGTTCAATGGCGCATAAGATTAAGTCCTTAAATTGTCTCAGGCAAGACATCCACATCCCAATGTGCTAGAAAGCACCCCCTTTACTGCACGATCACTTGCCCGAGGGAAAACAATTCGTTCAACCAAGACCAATGGCAAATCCCCGCCATGGTACAACAAATTTTACAACAGTGGCTACCGGCCACGATTCAATATCTCATTAAGTCAATATTATCATTATTCACATGTGACATGAATCCCAACGTATATGTAAGCATGTCTAAGCATAGCTACGATAACCCAATGTTGGTATAATGATTATGTCCAACTAGTAATGTCCCAACCTAGGTTTAACAATGGATACATGGCATACAACCAATCAAGGTGGCATAATATCAACTAGGTATACATCTACTCCCATTAAATAAACATTGATACGTAAATAGCATGCAAGTGTATAAAATAAATTACTTTGCAAATATAGGATCAATATGATCAAAGGTTACGACTTGCCTTGCTGATCTAGTGTGAATCTTGGTCTTGAAGTCTTCGTTCGCTCCCCTGGATTAGCGTCTCACGGAAAAGAAAGCAACGAAACCAAATAAATACAAAACAGAGACTCAAACAAGCTCAAAACTGAAAATAAATGGCTCTGGAAGATAGATCTTGATTTTAGAAAATTTAGAAACTTGAATCGCCTCAATCGTAGTTCGTATGAGGAGAACGAGCTTCAAAGATTAAATTCAGAGAAAATACGTAAGAATCGTAAAATCGAATTTCGGATTTATTTTGTATCTTGAAAAGCGATTTATTGCGCAATCACGACGCCACCGCTCACGGTGGACTCGATCCACGGCCTGGCTCGGTTCACCGCGGCACCCGCGGCACGGCCGACGCTTGCGCGTCGGCAAGAACGGCCGAGTGGCGGTGACGCGCACACCGCGCGGGCCGACACGGCGCTACGAGGTTGTCCACGCGTCGCGCGATCCGATGGCGACACACAGATCGAGCGGCGGGACGCAAGGCTCGGCGGTGAGGCGTGGCGATCCAAGACGCCCAAAGCAGATCGGGTGGCCACGATTCGGTGAAGGAGGACGGTGGCGAGCGGCGGTGCGGGGCTTACCGGAGGCGAAGAAGAAGACGCGGCCAACGGCGAAGACGCGACGGTTCGGACCCGGGACAAGGCGGATTGGAAAGGGGGCGACGCGGGCAAGACGGAGAGGCCAACGACGGCGGCGGAGATGCACCGGTGGCGAAGAACACTGCGGCGGAAGGTCTCGGCACGGGGAGGAACTTCGGCGAGGTCGCAGCGACGGTCGGCGAGATCTTGGGCGACGCAAGATGGGGCGACAGTGCGGCGGAAGACGGCGGACCTCGGGGCGGCGCGTATTGCATTTATAGCCCTCGGAGGCGTGTAGAGCGCGGAATCGAGAGCGCGACGTCTGCGCGAGGACTCAATGGCGGCTAGGGTTTCTATTTGGTGGGCGCATTGGTTACTGGGTCATGAGAGCGAGCGAAGCGGGCCGAGGCGATCGGGCCGAGGCAACGCGGAGGAATGGGCCGTCGACCAGTGGAAAGGATTCTCGCCGACAACGATTTGGAAAAATAAAACCATTTTCCGATTTTATATAATTCCAGAAATCCGAATAAAACCAAATAAATTCAAATAAATATCAAATAAATTCAGAAAAATCCCCAAAAATACAGAAAATTCCTTGGAGCACAAGGAACCCAACTAAAACTGAAATTCTTTAGTTTGATGAATAGTTTAGCCAAATTAAATTCTTTCACTATTTAGAAATTCAAATTAAGCTAGACTTAATTCCAGAAAATGCAAATGGTTTATTTTTGAATTCAAACATTCCAAAACTCAAATTTTGGGATGTTACAAACCTCCCCCCCTTAAATGGAATCTCGACCCCGAGATTCAGGCTGGTTAGGGAATAGGTGGGGAAACTCGGACTTCAAATCTTCTTCTCGCTCCCAAGTTGCTTCCTCTTCTGAATGGTGGCTCCACTGGACCTTGCAAAAACGGATGATCTTGCTCCTCGTGATACGCTCTGCTATATCCAAAATTTTCATTGGTTGCTCTTTGTAGGTAAGATCCTCTTGCAAATCAATAGCTTCGAATGGCATCTGTTCCTCTGGCACACGCAGACATTTTTTCAACTGCGATACATGGAACACATCATGGATTCCGGCAAAAGACTGAGGCAATTCTAACTTGTAGGCAACTTCTCCTCTTCGTTCCAAGATTTTGAATGGTCCCACATATCTAGGGGCAAGCTTTCCTTTTACTTGAAATCTCTTAACTCCTTTGAGAGGGGTGACTCTGAGGTAAACATAATCATTGGGCTCGAAACTCAAATCTGCGACGATTATCGCATAACTCTTCATGCGCTTTGAGCTATCTTCAACTCATCTCAATTAATTGGACTTGTTGTTGGCTTCTTGCAAGATGGCGTGGCCAAACAATTGTCTTTCTCCTGACTCCTTCCAGTTGAGAGGGGTTCTGCACTTTCTTCCATATAAGGCTTCAAAAGGCGACATTTGCAACTTGGCTCGACTCGACTCGAACTCGTTCCTTAACGAGTCGAGTCAAGCTAGATTTTGAACTTGTTAACAAAACGAGCGAGCTAACGAGTTTAACGAGCTTTTAAAAAACAATGTATATCTCTGTAACCCTAAGTCCTCAACGCGCCTAGAGCCCCAGACCTAATTCCCCTCCCCTCCCCTCAACGTGCCGCAGCCCGCAAGTCCCCTCCCCTCCTCTTCGACGCGCCGCCGCGCCTACAGGCACCTCAGGGCCCAGATCCGCCACCCCGCCACCAACGCGCCGCCTTCACCCCGCCCGCGCTGTCGCCCTTGCTCCACCGCCGCCGCCTCCGCCCCACGCCGTCGCCCTTGCTCCACCACCGCCGCCTCTGCCCTTGCCCCGCTTCGTCTTCACCCCTGCCCTGCCCCGCGCCGTCGCCCTTGCTCCACCACCGCCGCCTCTGCCCTTGCCCCGCGTTGTCGCCCTTGGTCCACCACCGCCGCCTCCTCCCCTGCCCCGCGTCGTCTCCCTTGCTCCACCGCCGTTGTGCACTCCTGCACCGTCCTTCCCATCAAGGTATGTTGTGTTTCTCGCCCTTCCTTCAAAGGTTACATCCAGTCGTTGAGCACTCATCGAAGAATTTCTTTTGGACAATTTTAGGGTGGCATACTTTTCTTCGTCGTCTTATGTTCGACAAAATGCACATTAGTGTAATTGCTGGTTGCTTGATGATAGGGTAGTTATAGCCACTTGCTAGTTCTTATACTACCTCCGGAAAAATTGCTCGGACATACCATCTGCCTGGTCATCATTTGTCTCCTTTATTGGTTCGGTGGTCCAAAGAACAAATCCTTTTTTAAGTGTTTTTTTCCTGTTGATCATGTAGTTCATCTGTGTACTTATATGTTGCAATGTTCCGGTGAATCACTTGTGGGAAGTAATTTTTGGCTTTTAGCGATTATATGTCTAGCGCCTTTGGAGAAATTGGTTGGATATGTTGTGAATTGAGGAGGTCTGTACTCTCTACCACTACCCACTAGGAATACCATGTGTTGTGGATGACCTGTTGTGCTCTTTTGTGTGTAGGTGCATAGAGATGAAACAACAGGGAATATATTGAACTTGGTCATGGTGCAGGCAGATGAGGCAACAATGCTGAAGATTATCTATTCTTTACCTTCTCATCAAAGTTGTATTACTAGTATGGTAATTATCTGCATTGTGGTATAGCCTTAGGCCTTAGCAGGAGGATATTTGGAAGTTGTTATTAAAAGCTCAAATGCTTGGGAACAAACTGATAAAGCTGAGAGTCAAATTCTTTGGAATATCAAGAACTGATTACAGTATAAGTGAATTTACAGGCTTCTACAAAGACTTTCATGATTTCTAAAAATCTGCAATTGACAGTGTGTGTTGGATAGTCAAACTGAAACAATGGGTATGCAAGGTTTAATCATGAATGATCTGCCTATATGAATCAATACTTTTTTAATATGCAATCCAGTAGAAGTAGTGCAACCTTTAGAAATGTTCATCTGTCTACCTTGCAATTATGTTACAATATCTCAGTGTGCCCTTGGTTTGGAGATGTAGAATACACAAAGGCTCAGTGCTTGCTGGTATTGCTAAATGTTTAGCATTCTTCATTGAGACAGCTAGAAATGAGAAACCTAAGGATATCTCTCTGCTTTACAATTTGACATTCTTTTAATCTTTCAAAGTTCAAACTGTTTGGTATGACTTTGATAGCACACATCCATGGGCTATCTAGATGCATAATTTTTTTCCAATAAATGGAGAACTACTGTAGATGCAAAAGGAACTACTGACATGTTCTTTCTGTTCTAGTTGGGATTTTGTTCTTTCTGTTCTAGAACCAACAGGATTTGCTTGAAAAAAGGATTGTGACAAGTCATTTTTGTTATGCTTTTGTGTCATAGGCTCATGGCTCAATTTCTACCAGAAGAAAGTTGGCTACGTAGTTCCTGGCCAATCTGGAGGTGCTGGACTGCTGGTGTTGTGCCTCATCTTCTCAGAGTGGTGGCTGTTGCAGCTAATGGAATAGAATGGAATTATGTACAAAAGTGTCTATCATGTGTCATGTGATCTTGCATTATCTTCATGTGTCTGTTGTCCAGAGTGCTTTGTTATTTACAAATTGGTACTACTGAAAGACTATGTGGAGGTCTACTTATGTTGGTGATGAGTAATTGACTAAATTTGAGCTTGGTTTACTCTGATTTCAGTTTGATTTGAATTGGATTTTCAATATGAAGTAATTTGAGTTGTGTCTGCCAGGAGCGGCACTACCGGCCATGTGGGAGCGGTAGTGCCGGTCGAGCGGCAGTATCGGCCGGGGAAGCGGTAGTTATATTCCAGGGGGAGGTGTTCGCTGGTTCTTCAGGGGAGCGGCACTACCGACCATGTGGGAGCGGTAGTGCCAGCCGAGTGGCACTACCGGCCCCAGGAGGCGGTAGTGCCAGACAATAGAGCGAATGTTGAGTTTGAATTTTGAAATTGCGTGAGATTTATTGCATATCAATTTGGACATTACTATGTGATGTGTTTCCTTATTTTTGATGGTTGCAGGATGACTGTGCTAGATCATGGTGAGGCAAAGGATGATCAGGAATAGACGAGGTGCACCGGAGGTTCAAACGATCGGGGATCATCGAAAGATGATCGGAGACGGAGTTGTGGCAAGCCTGAAGACAAAAAATGAATGAGATGCTAGCTAGG
The DNA here is from genome assembly GCA_036346275.1 of Otatea glauca. Taxonomy (NCBI): domain Eukaryota; kingdom Viridiplantae; phylum Streptophyta; class Magnoliopsida; order Poales; family Poaceae; genus Otatea; species Otatea glauca. Next base: position 23,461,300 of record CM070730.1, on the reverse strand, counting down.
CGCTGCATGGATCAATGAGGGTCATTGGATCTTGCTCTAGTTGATAGGTTAACGGGTCTTGTTAGTGTGCTTTGAAAACCATGCAAGAAAACCCATAATGTGTGTGAATTTTGGGTGAGCCCTTGCATGGCTGGTTGAGTGGGTTAATCCTAGCACTTGATGAGTGCTCTAGGGTTTAGAAGCTCATCCAAGGGTGGTAGGTGGCCCAAGAGTAGTATAAATAGAGGGGTAGGGGTAGCCTTCCTCCTCTTGAAGGTTTTGAGGTTGTTGTGCTCCTTTGAACTTTGACCACTTTTTTATGAGGCTTTGTAAACCTTCCTTCCAAAAATGAAAGTTTAATCCATTCCTCTCAATTCCGAATTTACTTTCCGCATTTACATTATGCTTTAAATTCGGTCTTTAAATTCCGCAATTTACATTCTTGCAATTTACTTCTTGCACATTTGGATTTGCCTCCCCTCCTTCTAAATGCTTGTGGATCTTGTGCTGAGGATGTATGATTGATGGATGAGTCTTCTTCAGACCATATCCTAATCATCTAGGCAAATCTTGTGTTCTTCTTTGCAAAGAAACTGATTTTTTTGTTCTTGAGAGGATGATTCTTGGAAGATCGAGTTTTTGGTGTTCTTGACTAATGTTCTAGCTTGCTATGACATGTGGGAAGCCATCTAGGATCATCTTGATCATCAAGAACCCACGAGCTAGCTAAGGGCCAAGTTTTTGTTCTTGAACCCGTTTTTGTGCACCCTTCCTTAAATTTGAAAAAGGCCAGAACTTTAATGTCTATTCTTGCAATCGACGGTTGGAATATGTTTCTAACATCCATAGGAAGGTGTTCACAAAGTTTCATTGAGTTTGGATCAAAAGATTCCTCGATTTTTCTTTTTAAACTCGTGCTGAAATCACTGTTCATATGCCTATTTTTACTGTAGCAACAATACTCCAGTAGTATCACCCCTACATGGGTGGTAGTGCCGGCCGCAGCCTGAAATTTATGAAAACTGATTCTTCCGCCTCTATTTGATACCTAAGTATCTTGGCTTGGTTTCTTTGGGTGAAGAATTGCATTTGTGATCTTCTTTAGGGGATAAAATTTAAATTGGGATCATTCACCCCTTCTGATCGCCATCTCGATCCTTCAATTGGTATCAGAGCCAATTTTGCTCTTTCATAGATCTTGACCGGTCTCAAGAGCCATGATGATGAATAAGTATTCCACCAAGCCTCCTATTTTCTCAGGAGTTGATTTTCCGTTTTGGAAATCGTAGATGGAGTCATACATCACTTCCCAGGGCTTCCTGATATGACAGAAGGTGAAATTCCCGTATGAGGTTCCTGCTGATGAAAACGTCACGGTCGACAATATGGCTGACATTGAGGCAAACGCTAAGGCAAGGAACATCCTCATACAGGGTCTTAGTCACAGTGAGTATGATAGGATCTCTCACCTCCGTTCTGCTCACCAGATTTAGGTGACCCTCGATGTTTATCATGAGGGCACTACCCAAATCAAGACTGTGAGACAGGACCAATTCAAGCGTGATTACAGGTTTGAACAACATGCTGGTGAGAGTCTTGATGAGTGTTTCAGTCGTTTTACCAAGATTTTGAGCGATCTTCGAGCAGTAGGTTGCATATACTCTGACTCGGATAATACTCATCATTTCTTAACTGCACTCGATCTTAGAGTTTGGGAGATGAAGGTAACCACCATCAAGGACACCACTAACTTGTCGACTCTAACTCTTGACGGGCTTTATTACCGTCTCAAGACTCATGAGATCGATGTCGTCTCTCGGAAGACAAAATCTCAGTCGATGGCTTTGGTCACCGATCCCATTGGATCTTCTTCTTCCGATTCTTCTGTTCGTTTTTCCCTCTCCACCCTTTTCGAGCTAAGCGATGACCAACTGGAAAAATTTCTAGAAAATGAGCTTGCTCTTCTTGCTCGCAAGTTTTCTTATACCTACAAGAGGGTGAGAGAGAGGAAGAGAGGTGGCATGATCACCTGCTTTGAGTGTGGTGGCCCCAACCACATTCGAGTAAATTGCCCCAAACTGGAGAAGGCAAAGAACGACACCACCGGTTCGGCAAAGAACGATTACATCGATAAGAACCACAACAAGAAGCTCTTCCACCGCGTCCTTGCCGCGCTTGATGACATCAACCTCTCCGACACGGAGACATGGAGCGACGAGGGCGAGGATGAATCGCAAGAGAAGAAGGGCGGCAATGACTTCACTGGCATGTGCTTCATGGCAGACACCAACGGCATCAGCGACTCTGAGCTCTATAGCGACTCGGATGAGGTACCCTCTTATGACCAACTCAATGAAGTTTTCTGCAAATTAGGAAAATTCCATGCTAGAGCTAGAGCTAGGTGTATAGAGCTAGAGAAAGAAGTAGGTATCTTGACTCGGGAGTTAGCTTCTCTTAAATCTTCTCCCTCTCGAGTCATTGATGACTGTTCTTTGTGTGATGCCTTGCTTGAGGAGTTAGAGAACCTAGGGACCATACATGATAGTGTGGTTGCTGAACTTGATGGTCTTAGGTTGAAGAATGCTAGCACTATTTCTGTTGATGCTATTCCTGTTGAGGCTAGTTTTCTTCATGCTCACTCTACTCCCTCATGTGAAAATTGTCCTAAATTGCTTGCTAAAATTAATGCCATGAGCGATCACCTTAGGAAGCTTTCTTCTAGAAACGATGAACTTGAAATTCATGCTTCTAAGGACTCAGTCAGCTCATGTGAGGGCTGTAGGCAACTAAAACTTGACAATGAATATTTAAATATCAAGTGTGCTAATCTTGCTAAGGACTTAATAGCTAAGTCACAAGAAAGTTACTTGTGATGTGCTGAGATTGAGGGGGACCTGGATAAAATCCATGTCAAACTTAGGAAGAAGCTTGAGGCCCAGACCCTTAGGATTAGAAATATCCCTTGCGTTTCGTGTGAGGCCCTCAAAATTGAGGCAGCCGTGCTAAGGGAGAAAAATGCACGTGCTGGTAGTTCTTCTCTTTCTGGTTCCTCTTCATCTTCTCTTCCCTATTCTTCATGTCCCTCTTTCTTCCGAGAGTGTGAGTATCTTATGAGCACTCTCGAGTAGTTTGTTGGAGGCAAGAAGAAGCTCAATCTCATTCTAGACCAATCCAAGATTAGCCGATTTAATTAGGGTCTAGGGTTTGACTACTTAGAGTACGCTAGGGCGCATCCTCCCACCATTGTGCGTGGCTCCAAGAGTGGTGAGATCGTAGTAGCTCTTAGGGTGAGTACCACTGTGTTTAGATCTGTCGGGTTGTCCATGGGATCTCTGCTCAGAAGGTTGCTCCTCTTGCTACTTCTGCCTCTAGCAAGGCGAAGTATACTTGCACCTTTTGTCAAAAGGATGGATATTTTAGCAGATTTCTGCTTCAGGCGCGCCAAGATTATAAAGCGTGAGCGTGTGACTGCTCTTAGGGGTATTCAGGGTCATCCCCAAACTCTGAGTGCTCCTAAAGCACACACTGCTTCTAGACAGGTTAGAGAGTCGCCTGTTTTTGGGCAGCATTCAGGACTCGGCCAGTCGTTCGAGAGAGTTTTAGTCCTGGAGTTGTTCGTGGTCAGTCTTTCTGCCGTCCTCTTGATATTCCTCGTTTTTCCTATTGAGGTAGATATCAGCGGCATGAGGTGTTTCCTGGTAGGAGATTCAGGCAGCCTAACTAGGATGGTCCGGCCTTTGCACCACGGCGGGCCAACCTAGTTTCAGCTCCTAGATCTTCTGCTATTGCTAGTTCTGATCTCGTAAAGGTTGAGCGTAAGAGAGACGCTAGAGTCCATTCTTCTTCTTTGGCTGGTACCTTGAAGCGTCATGTGATTCAGTTTTGGGTTCCTAGGTCTTCACTTTATCCTAATACCTAGTCATCTCTTTCTTCTATGACTTGATCAGGTTCGTCAGATGGAGAAGGGAGATGTTTAGATTGTCATCTCCGGTTGTTCTCGTCATATGAACGGAGACTCTCGTTGGTTCTCTTCCTAGTCCGAGCCCCCGGTGATGAGTTGATCACTTTCGGGGATGCTTCTTCAGGTAGAGTCATTACTAAGGGTACCATTTGCATTAATCAGAATTTCATTCTTAAGGATGTTACCTTAGTAAGTAAGCTGCAGTATAATTTGCTTTCTGTTTCTCAGCTTATCGATGACACTTTCGAGGTAAGCTTCAAGAGTAGTGCCTGTAGAATCCTTGATTCTTCAGGAGGGTTAGTTTGCGAGATTTCTAGATATGGGAGAGTCTTTCGTGCTGATTTTTCTGCTTCTTCTGGAGACTCTCTCCGTTGTTTGATTGCTTTAGAGTCCCGTGATCTCTCCTTCTGGCATAGGAGACTTGGTCACATTAGATTTGATCATTTGACCAGAGTTAGCAGCCATGACCTCATTCGTGGTTTGCCTAAACTCAAGATGGTCAAAGACTTAATTTGCTCTCCTTGTCGACATGGCAAGATGGTTGCTGCTTCTCATCACTCAGCACAATGACTGATGCACCAGGACAGCTTTTACATATAGACACTGTTAGTCCAGCTAGAGTGCAGTTAGTGGGTGGGAAGTGGTATATTCTTGTCATTGTTGATGATTTTTTGAGGTACTCTTGAGTGTTTTTCATGGCCTCGAAGGATGAGTCTTTTACCCATTTCAGGTATTTGGTTCATAGGTTGTCTTTTGAGCTCCCTGGTGCCTTACGAGCTATACGCAATGATAATGGTACATAGTTCAAGAACTCCTATTTTGAGAGTTTCTGTGTGGAGTCTAGTTTACAGCATCAGTTCTCCTCTCCCTACGTTTCTCAGCAAAATGGCGTAGTAGAAAGGAAGATAGGACCCTGGTAGAGATAGCCAGGACGATGCTAGACGAGTATAGCACTCCTAGGAAGTTTTGGGCTAAGGCTATTGTAAGTTCAAGCTCCATTAGTTTTGGTGATTGGTTTAATATTAATGTTTAATCATTGTTAAATGACAAATCTAATCATTATGAGACTAACATGTTTATTAAGCTATATTCTTATTAGTCTCATAATTGGATGGAAAATGGAAAAACCTAAGGTATGCACTTGTCACCACTACAGAACAGCATATCACTGCCGGTTCCAAAACCCCATCACTGCCGGTCATTGGCGCCGGCAGTGATTGGTCGGCAGTAATACTCGAGGATTATCACTGCCGGCTCGAGGCGGCGGTGATAGGATTATCACTTGCCGGTTCTACCTACAACCGCGGTGATATTGAACTATCACTGCGGATCAAACCAAAATCCGGCGGTGATAGGACTATCACTGCGGATCAAACCAAAATCCGGCGGTGATAAGGATTATCACCGCGGTTATATCTACAACGGCAATGATGATAATTATCACCGCCGATTATATATAAAACCGCGGTCTTTGGGTTGTACCATAATCCGAAACGATGATATATACATATCACTGCGGTTTTCTCAAGAACCGCGGTGACAAGCTTGCATATTTTTGTGCAATATATATATATATATTTATATAATTGTTTACAAAGTGTCCATATGTTAGTATATAAAGCATCGTTCAAATCATAATTCAAATATATGCATGTATCGACTAAGCATCGTTAAAATCATAATTCAAATATATTAAATTACGCATCACATAATTTGTTTTTACAATGTAGCTCGACTACATGTCATCCGTTCGCTTTGATTTTACAAAAGTCGAAGTAGACATGTCACGCGTCTAGGCCGTAGGAATGAGGCGATGAGGCTACTCGTGGAACTCGCCGTTTGGATTGGTGATCTCATCATGAATGAATCCGCGATCTGTTCTTGAATTGCTATAATTTACAAGAATAACTTATTGGTTCTCAGTTTGGAGCGCTGTTTTTGAACAAAAAAGGAAGTTACTTAATGATGATATTTGTTAAATAAAAAAGGGCATTAAAGTGTAATTACGTACCATGGCTTCGTTATAGCCGACACTCTCCGTGACAATTGAATGCATATTTGTACATACATAGAATGCACATAAATTGTTTAGGGTTCTGCTTCATGCATGGAAAGTCATTTATTATTTCAAAAATTTTTCGGTATGGACGATCGAACACTTTTTTCTTGCAAGATCGCAAGTAAAGCCACGTGAATGATTTTGAATAGTAATTAAACTTAAATGCAATAGAATGGAATTTTGCTAGAGTAATAACGCAACGATCGAGTTTACATTCAAACATGTCCCAAAGGTCTTGGTACATATTAGTTTGTTTTCTCACGAGTCCAAGACAAAATCTCGCTAGCATCTAAGCTGGATGACGAGGAGGACCCAGTGAAACACGCACATATATGTCAGCGTAGTCAATTACTCCCACATCGTGCGTGTTACGCAAAAATAGTAAAGCGATATTATAAGTCGAGATACGTGCTTGAAGTTATAGGGTAAAAATACGGAGGTTTTGTATTGCGACTTCAAAAAGTATTAAATAAATAGTCTTCAACGAATCGTGGATTATCGTTCACAAGTTTCTCGTTGTGAGCCCGGATCTAGGAATGCTAGATTGTCATTGTTATTTCTTCTACATGTCCGTACCTCCATTCTACATAAGAAAGAAGTTAGAGATGCAATTAAGCGATGATGTAAATGCTCAACGATATCTTGACTGGACTTACAAAGTCCATAGTCTAAGTATGTTCACGTCCGTGGCATCTTCTTTGGTACAACATATACTGACTCGTGAAAAGAACCCAGCGGATGTTATCCCCATTGTGAAAATCTTGCTCGTGTATCCGAGCGAACCTCCATACCATCGTTGGATCGCTTTGCATGTACCAGCGATGGGCCTTGCAGATTGAGTTGTAAGGTTGTCGAAATGAGTGGTTCAACCAGCGGTTTTCCCATAACGAACTTCCACGAGACCTTGCGCGAGCATCTAGTTGAACATCATCCGCTTGAGCATCCCGCTTTAGCGATGTCGGCACTAGCCGCCGCAAGTATTGCTTTACGGATATGCGCTCGTAGTCCGATATTTTGCAAGGTTCAGAAGCCTGCCCTGTCTTTTGCACTTTTGCCATACTCAAGAAAAACTTTTGCGCGTCAGCATCAACTTTAGTCTTCTTACTTGATGGCACCTTTTTAAAGTGAGATGCTACGCAGCGCTTACATGCTTTTTTCCGCTCTTCCTCGGTCATGTCGGTGATAGTTTCTTTTGTGGTTGTCACAGGGTTCACAGATGGTTGAGATTTCTTCGAGGACGGTGCCGACTGCCGAGATGTTCCCGTTGTTCGATTCTTTACAGTTTTTGGCGGAGGAGTCGGGCTTTTTCTGGTTGGTGCCGACGGAGGAGTTGGACTTTTCCTGGTTGGCGGCGAGAAGGCGGGAGGTCTCGTGTGGAAGTGCGGTGATCATCATCGTCGTCGCCCTCATCGTCCGAGCCAAACTTAATCAAGCTCTTGCGCCACGCGAGAAGTCATTCACGTTTTCTCCTAGCTTTTGTTCCCATCCTCGCCAGGATCTCTACCTCCATTTTTCGGTATTGGCGGATGACACCGCCCACGCCGACCTGGCGAATCCTGCGGTATCGGGCGGCGATTGCAAAGTCCGTGACTCTGGCATGGCCAAGCCACGCCCTCGGCCACCTTTATGGTAATGCCATGTGCGCCAAATGTAGCTTGCGGTGTCGGTTCTTTGATGTCATCCACAGAAAACGCATCCATGCTCTTGAGAATCCACGTGGGCCTTGCGTTGCTCTTACGAGCACCGGACCGATGAGCTCGGGGCTTTCACGGGTGGCGGTCGTGGTGAGAGCTTTACATGCGGCTTGCTCCACGGCCTTATCTAGTTCCGATCTTTGTTCCTCTAGCGCCTCGCGACGGCATCTTTATCGGCGTTCAATCGATCTTCTCTTAATCTCTTTGAGCGTTTGTACATCCATGCGTCTGCTGGGAAGGCTTCTTTCCACGTGACCAAACCAACCCCTCAGTGCGACTGGATGCTCCTTGTTACCCGGGGCTATGGTTAGCTCGTCATTCTCCTTCGTGGCGCGAAAGATCCTTGGGAAGGCTGCGTGTGAGCATCGTGATTCTCGCGCGGCACTTCACCTCTCTCTATCACGAAGCTTAAGCCGCCATCATCGGAGATAGAAGCACCCTCCCAAGCAACGGTGCTTCGATCGTTAAGCTTAAAGCGGCCGTTGCGAGAATTATACCCTTGCGGGTTATTTCTTCTTGGACCGATCCCATCTTGGTATTTTCTTCACGTACCCTCCGGTTCCTAGTTTGTGAGGGTGAATATTCTTATCCGCGTTTGCTTTGTTCCTTTGACTTACTATGTGAGCTTCTTGAGACCTCTTATACGCCACAAATTCATCCCGAACTCCCTTAACTTTGGGTACGTGTCAAAATTGGCGTTTCATTCTTTTTCACATAATTCTTGTTTAGTGTTGTCTTCCAATTCTTCCATGCGATTGCACATGATGCAGAGTGCTCGTTTCTTTGCAACCATTTCGTCCCTTGGGGAACTGGAAAACTTGTTTCAGCTTGTCCCATAATGAGTTCTTCAGTCATTGGGTACCACCATGGGTCACCTCCATGCCAATCCATGATCTATAGGCGATGGGCACATCATCCCTAGCAATAACCCCGCAGTGTCTGTCTGGCCCCAATGATGACTCGGTATAGCGGGTTCCCGATTGCCGAGAGCTCCACTATGTTAAAAATTCCCTTAGGCATCTTGTTGGGACCACGACTTGCGGCGCCTTCGTTGATCGGGCGCCCGAGCCTACAAATTGATCTTCTAAATTATTAGTAAATGCGGGCCTACCATGTTTTGGGAACCACAGTGTACTAAAACTTTACCTCGCTTACGTGAGTATCGTCGAGTAGGTCCATGTTGGATCCTGCGAGTTGAGATAGGACGTTGGGCTATTATTGGGCTACCCTTCCTCCTTCGTCCATATTTGAGGCCCAACTCCTCGGCACTTGTCCTTCGTCGGAGGCCATTCCGCACTTGTATTTCACACGTAGTAAGAAAATGTTGCGATGATCCGGATCGACATTTCTCTGTTATTGAAGGAAAATGAGACAACCAATAAACTTTGGTTATATGAAAGATTAACTAAAAAAATAATATAGAGGACAAAAGCATCCCTTGAAGGATCGATATTAGTACATAGCATGCATCTGAGCTTCAGTTGCTTATTTATCCTCCTCCAATGCGTACAAAATAAGAACATTTCACAGTCACCTATGCTAATCTGAAGCGAGATTAAACCATTCATTCTGACTTACAATTGAACATGTTCAAAATGGATTGAATAATGGAATATAAGAGGAAGCATAGCGTATGACACAAAAATAAAAAAGAATATATGACAGACTTACAGAAAAGGGATATTCTAAACTTATACTAACATCAGGGTAAAGCACTTGTGAGTTGCACTAATCATCTTGAACTACTACTCCCCCTGCTTTACCAACTTAATATTTGCTAAGTAGGCTATTTAAATCTCAAGAAAAATCTATCCAGTTATATTTGCCACTGTACTCCACAGACATTGAGAACAATCTCTAACACGAGTGGCTCATTTGTGTCCCCAAATGGACAAGGTCCTCAAACAATTCTATCCTAACAAACAAGAAGCAGAGACAACCAAGAAGATACTATTGAACTCAAAATAGAATCCTAAAGCGTAAAGCAGAGACGACCATTGAAGGTTTTATTTTCCTCCTTATCGATTAGATTCAACAAATTTATGTCATTATGTGTACAGATCATGTGTGTGGAGCGTGCATGTAAAAAGGAGTAAGAGAAAAGTAAAGAACAATGATGCAACAATACAGAAATCACCTAATAAAGTTTGCATTGGATGCAATATAGGAATCACCATTAATGAATCCACGATTACACTAGAGGTTCAAGCAAATTTAAATTAGAACATCAACAACATTGCATGCACAAAGCATCTTGGAAGCTAACATAAAACAAGCATGCATTTGCACCTTGACAAGAATTTCTCTAGTGTTAGCCTTTGGGAAAAAGTTAATGCTACTAAAATTACAGTGCATTCATTTTCTCTAGTGATTGTGGGAAAAGTTAATGATACTAAAATTACAGTTTACACCGCCAAGTAACATTTGCACCTTGACAAGAATGCTCAGTATAAATTCATTGAATGACAAGAGTATCAAGAGATATAACTACCCAAGCTACAGATTAATCTTATGTCAAAACATAGTAGATTGGGCACTAAATTGTCTTGATAGCATGCTAGTATATAGCCTTTTATAGGTTAAATTCATCCTAGAAAAGCAAATCAAACCGGAGGAGGCCGGTGGGGCGTTAGGTGGTGAGGTCACGGCGGCGGCGGCGGTGAGGTCCGGCGGCGGCGGGCGGTGAGGTTGAGGCGACGGCGGGCGATGCGCGGGACGACGGGCGGAGGATGCGAGAGACGGCAAGTGGCGGCGTCGGTTGAAGTGGAAATGAGGTCTTTGAGTGGCGCGGCGTTCAATTTATAGGGTTAGAGTATCACTGCCGGGTCACAACAAAAACCGGCAGTGATACACTATCACTGCCGGATAATAAAGAGAACCGGCAGTGATAGGTGAATTATCACTGCCGGTTCAAGCTCAACCCGGCAGTGAAAGTATTTATCCTCGCGGTTCAATCTCAACCCGGCGGTAATAATACATTATCCTGCGGTTTTATCTACACCCGGCAGTGAAAGTATTTATCACTGCCGGTTCAATCTCAACGACAATAATAATACATTATCACTGCCGGTTCAAAACAAAAACCGGCAGTAATAAAGCACTTCACTGCCGGCTTAATGAGACAACCGGCAGTGATAAGCTCCAGACAATTATGTCAAAGTTTTCAAAGGATGATTGCTTTGGGAGTTTTAAATCCTATCAATTTTTATCCAAATTTTCTGCAAATTTTAGAGGAATACTTCAGGACATGTAATATTTGATTTAAATATTTCCCCTAAGTTTTGACAAAGTTGTAAAATTATAAAAATCCAGATTGCTCACTGTTTTCATAGTTTTAATATTTCAAAATAAAAAAATTCAAATTGCTCACTGTTTTGAAATCCTATCAATTTTATCCAAATTTTTGAAATTTTGGAAGAATAATTCAGGACATGTAATATTTGATTTAAATTCAAACAAATGCAGAGACCAACCATCGCTTCAAAAATTCACACAAATACAAAAAAACACAGATGAAGTTGAATTCACACAAATTGATACATATGACAAAAGAATACATTAATTGTTACATATGAGAAAATAAAATGTATTTAGTTAGGACAACTAAGCTACGATTCGACCTTCGTCATGATCGCGCGTATGTATGTAACCGTCCTCACTCTCTTCCATGAGACCGAGGTCAACGTCCTCTCCGAAAGGAGGAAGCTCATCGAATTGGTTGTACTCTTCCTCGTCGACAACATTCTCAACCCCGACAATCCTTCTTTTCCTTGAATAACCACGTGGCGCTCCTTGTTAGTGGATCGGTTACAAAAAGATTTGTGTAACACAATTAGCAAGTACGAATGGTTCTTCTCTCAGATCAGACCAGTTTTAGGTCCACGGTAGTGATACTGCACTTGTCGATGTTCATGCCCTTGGAAGTCTTACCCATTGGCACCGAAAGAGAGGGACCTTCAAAGGTCCGTAATCAAGCTCCCAAATCTCTTCTATGAATTCGTAGTAGGTTTTCCTATCTCCGTTCTTTGTCGTGGCATCAATACGGATACATTGTTTTGGTTGGTGCTCTTTTTATCTTGTGCTCTTGTATAAAAAGTAAATCCATTTATATCGTATCCTTGGAATGTCCGAATTGTAGTGGGCGGTCCTCGAGCCAACACTTTCAATGGCGCACTCTGTCTCAGTATGCATCATGTGCCTACGCAACCAATCGCCGAAGTTATGTCTATGCTCTCTTGCGATCCAACTCTCTCGACTTATTTGGGTTTGTTCTAGATAGCATGCTCTTGTGCATGTTGACATACGGGCCACCACAACCGATTGTCCCAGGCTGCGAAATGTGCTTGTGTGAATGAAGCTAGATTGTTTGTCTGGAGTGATTTCTCGATGTGTCCTTTTCCTTGTAGCCTACCCTCATGTCGTGATGTAGGCACACCAATCGGTTTGAGATCCATGTAATCAACGCAGAACTCAATGACCTCCTCGGTTCCCCAACCATCTGCAATGCAACCTTCCGGCCGATGTCGGTTACGAACATATTTCTTTATGACCCCCATGAACCTCTCAAAAGGATACATCTGATGTAGAAACACGGGACCGAGAATCCGTATCTCTTTCACGATGTGAACAATGAGATGGACCATAATATCAAAAAAAGATGGAGGGAAACACATCTCGAGCCTGCAGAGAGTGTGGACCACGTCTTCCTGTAGCTTATCTAGTTTCAATGGATCGATGGCCTTCTGTGAAATCGCGTTGAAGAATGAACACAACTTCACAATTGGGTCTCGGACTTTCTCTGGCAGAACACCCCTAACTGCAATTGGAAGCATCTGCGTCATCATCACGTGGCAATCGTGAGACTTCATACCAATTAATTTTAAGTCTTTCATTGAGACTAGTCTCTTTATGTTGGCAGAGTATCCGGACGAAACTTTCACTCCGTGCAAGCATTCGCACAGGATAATTTTTTCTTTCTTGCTCGAGTGTAGCGGTCGGGAAGGTACTTTTTCCTGTATCCATGTCTACGTGATGCGGCTCCTTCCGAGTTTCATATCCGAAAGATCGAAAAGGCGACTAGAGGGGGTGAATAGGAGCCAAATAAAATTTTGAATAAATTCTCCCCTAGAAATCAATCCACCAAAAGACCGTAAAGAGAGAACCATCGATCGGGCAATTTCAAAGCAGAGGCTTCACCGGTTAAGATAGGGTGAGCGAAAAAGCGACTTTGGTCGGGTAGCTCTGATCGGATGAAGCGATCGCTTGCCCGGTCGTTAGTATTGGTCGGATGAAGCAGATACTCCCGACTGAAGTGGTCGGATGAGCAGTACTCCCGGCCGGAAGTGGTCGGGTGATGTAACTCCCGGCCGGAAGTGGTCGGATGAGCGATGTTCGGGTGAAGCAGTACCAGACCGGATGAAGCAGTACTCCCATTGCGGAGGTCGGTTAAGCAAGTACTCCCGGCTGCAGAGGTCGGATGAACGATTTGGGTGAATAGTGTTGAAGAAGAGCGACGCCCGACCTACGAGGTCGGATGAGCGAAGACTGGTCGGATGAGCGATAAAATCAGCACGATCTTAAAAGCAAATCGATGTAACTTTTGATGGTGATCCAAAAAGTGAAAATTGGTGTGCACCTCCCTAAGGATGTCAGAACCTATTTCAATCATCAATCGAAGGAATTGATACCAAGGTTCCGTCCTTTTCGATTAAACAAATGCAACACCAAAAACAGAGTCACAAACACAGACTTCACCTAACTTGTGGTGGGAGTTGATGGTCGAATATCCTTGGATAACTCTCCACAAATCACAGCAAGTAAGTACACGAAGAAACAACCCTTCAAACAAATAGAAACACTATCTGAAAACTAGTCACAGAAATTGGTTTCTTGCAAAACTGAATAGAAGAGGTTGTAGATTGCCTAGATGATTGGGATATGATCTATAGAAGATTCATCCAGCAATCTTTCATCCTTGGCAACAAGAACCAGAAGCCAATCAGGACTAAAGAACTGCAAGTCACACGTTTACGCACTTCAAGAACACACAGATTTACAAACTTGCAACAAGAGCGCAAGGATTGCCTAGATGATTGAAAGCAAGAATCTAGAGAAGAGTTCATCAATCATGAATTTCAACAAAGACTCAGAAGCATGTAGAAGGAGATGAGGCAAATCCAAATTACGTAAAGAAAATTGCAAGTAAGTAAATGCGGAATTTAGATAACAGAATTTAAGTGCGTAATGTAAATACATAAGAGAAATGAAACAAGAATATAAGTGAAGAACATTTCATTTCTGGAAGGGAGGTTTACAAAGCCTCACAACAAAGTGGGCAAAGCTCAAATGAGCAGCAAAAACCTCAGAACCTTCACAACCTTCACCGAGGGGAGGCTGCCCCTACCCCTCTATTTATAGTGACCTGGGATCAATTCCCACCTTTGGATGTTCTGCTTCAATCCTAAGCCAACATCCAAGAGCCAGGATTTGATCCTTACACTGTCACTCTCAACAACTCTCAACTACTCACGTAGACTTTCCTCACCTGCTCACCCCCAAGGAGACACCCCTCTCCCTGTCTATTCATAGCAGGCTTGGAACACCTACCACCCTTGGATGAGCCTCTAAACCCTAGAGCACTCCATCAAGGGCTGAGATTTTACCCACTCACAAAGCTATGCATGGGCTCACCCGAAACCCAACAACCCAACGGGTTTTGCACGCTTTTCAACTCACACTAACTTGACCCGCTACTCTATCTTCCTGACCGCGATCCAACGGTCCTCCTAGATCAGAGCAACTCCAAGTTAGCATCTCATCCATTCCTTTGTCTTCTCGGCTTGCAGCTACTCCCTGGCCTCAGTCATCTTTGGCGACACCTTGATCATCTGGACCTCGGCTCTCGGCCTAGTCACGATCCCCTTCGCCTCACCATGACCTAGCTCCAAAGTCCCGCAACCATCATAGACAAGGAAACCACATCACATAGCAATGTCCAACAACACATATCCATCTCAACGAGAAAGATATACACTATCTTGACCAAAGATAACCCCGACCACACGTGGTATGACCACCGGTCTCCATCCCGACCAACCAAGGTCGACCATCGGTCTCCATCCCGACCAACAATGGTCCGACCATCGGTCTCCATCCCGACCACTCAAGGTCGACCAGCGGTCTTCATCCCGACCAACAATGGTCCGACCATCGGTCTCCATCCCGACCACTCGAGTCGACCACCGGTCTCCGACCGGTGAGAAACCCGACCACTCGGGGTCGGGACGGCTCGACTCCGACCAGCCACGGCCCGGACCCTCTGGGTCGGACAAGCAGTCTCCGACCAACCAAAGACGACCACTCGTGGTCGGACAACCGGTCTCAGACCACCAAAGCCTGACCTCTCAGGTCGGACAACTGGTCTCCGACCAACCAAAGACCTGACCACTCAGGGTCAGACGACTGGTCTCCGACCAGCCAAAGCCCAGACCTCTCAGGTCGGACGACCCGACCACTCGGGGTCGGACGACTGGTCTGCAACACAGCCAAAGCCCCGACCACTCAGGTCGGACGACCCGACCACTCGGGGTCGGACGGTCGGTCTCCAACCAGTAACTCAAATTGCTCTAGCTCGAAAAACAATCCAAATCAAACTCAAACTTGAGCACACCTTGCTCAGATAAAGTCAAATACTCATCACAAACATGGATGGACCTCCACATGGTCCTTCAATCTCCCCCTTGATGAGTATATTGACAAACCACACAAAAGGCATAAATTTGAGTTTGAATGAGACAAGATGAAAGCAATTTGATTGCAAAGCCAAACTTGGTCCAGAGAGAAAGATATAAAATTATGACCAAGTTGGCAGAAAGAATTTAGAGCAAGACCATGAAAAGAGCAAGTTTTCAACAAAAGCTCTAAAAACCAATCATAAGTGTCAAATGTGATTATGATCCATAAGAGATAGCAAAGATTTACAAAAATCATAAGAACCAACATGCTTTCACATTTTAAATGATGCCTTTTTCTACATTTTCTCCCCCTTTTGGCAATATAGGCATCAAAATAGAATTTTCTCCCTCTTTTATGTATGCATGAAATGCAACCTAAGGGAGCTTTGAAGATTATCCAAATGATCATAATGACAAGATATGACACCAAGCTTATTAATCTCAGATTATAACCAAACTAAGACATGTCCAAGTGCAAATAACAAATTTTGCTCATCAGCGAAGTTTTGAAAATGTATCATTTTTAGCAAGATTTGACAAGTGCAAAACTTAGCAAAGTTTCAAAACTAGAAGCAAAACCACTCAGGGATCAAATGGAAAACCTAGAGTTCAACCTACTCAACACTTTGGGGAAATTTGAAGTGCATATAAGGTCCTTCGAGCCCATTTTTTTTTTTCAATTTATGCAAATTTTCTTTAAGACTTCGAAAAACATAGCGGGGTGCAAATGTTTGACATTATTTGCATTCTTTACCCACTTATGTGTTTGATATTTGCATTTTTTTTTGTTGATTGACTCAAGCCATTTTCGATCATCTCAAGAGTTACTCTTAAGAGAATGATCTTGGTCATACACAATATATTCCAAGTTCATCCCAAATGCAATGGGAGGCGTCTCGAGAATATAAAGTCTTGAGATCAATTTTGCACAAAAGAGTCAATTTTTTTAATTTTCAGTTTAGCACATATAAGCAATTCTGAAGGACTCAAATATGGATCAAGCAAATTTCACCCAAGTTGCTATAGGGACTCTAGAGAATTCCAAAATTTCACAATTTATGGTAAAAGCTCTTAGAGAAGAAACTTAGTAAGTAAAAGCAACATGTTTCATCAAGTTTTCATTTAAAGCTTTTAAGTTTTGATTTCAATGAACATTAGCTTGATAAATGAACTTGGACATATCTAAGCTAGTGATTTTCTTGAAAGATATAGCATGATGTATTTCACGAAGATTGAGTCAAATGCATAATAGACAAAGCTCATAAAACGAAAATGCAGTCTAAATGCAATGCATGAACAGATTCCCAAACTCCCCTCAACAATTGAATCAATTTTAAGCTCAAATCTGGTTAAAGTTGGGTTATTATCAAGATTAGGCATAAAGAAAACCCGAATGAACTCAATAATAACGAGAAAAAGCAGAATGAGGAGAAGAAGTCGAGAAAGCGCAACCTTTGGATGGCTATTGAGCATAGATAAGATAGAAGAGATTCACTATGGCTCGGACTCGCTCTTATCTTCCCAGAGTGACATAGGGAAGCTAACTCTAGATCTCAACTAAGGAGTGCACAGCACCCTGTCTACCAGGAGGCCACAAAACCTACTAGACTTATAAGGCGTGAGGGAACTCAACCTAGAGAGAAGAGAGAACGACTAATCACGCATGATAGCAACCTAAAGCACAAGATAAGAGGTCCATGCGAGGCATGCGAGAAGTCTAAGTGAGTGAACTCAACTCAAGAAAACAAGCCCAAAGTCACCCTGGAAGAAGAAAGGAAAATCTGGAAGAGAATATATAGTACATAATATACAAACCAGCTCCCCTCAAGATAAGCTATATGAGCTCATAAACCCAAGCTCAAATCCCCAGAACACATTCTAAAACTCTCTCCTCACAAGAGATAGGTAGAAAGCTAGAGGAAAAGAGATAAGATCGAAAACCACATGGTCTCTAAGGAGCAAGGCGGCTCAAGGTAAAAGCAACCTAATTATGCTAGAAGTCCAACCAAAAGACTCTAGACAAAAGGACACAAGCTCTACCTACAAAAGAACCACAACCTCCTAAGAGATCCATCATTATCATCAACATTTTCAGAGGTACTTACCTCTGCGGTGTAGAACAAGTAGTGGCAAAGGACACAGAAGTGGATCCTAAAAGCAGAGGAAGAGATATTCCTAGGATGATGGTCTCCTCACCAGAAAGCCTACACACATGCATCCAACAAATCTATGCTTTGGCAAATCAAGCGGATCCGGTTTCCTAGGCACGAATGGACAAGATACATGAAAAGTGTGGCAAATGATCATCTAGAGCATGAACATGATGCGAGAAGGTAATGTAAGATCATGTTCACAACCAAGCTAAAGATAGCATCAAGATCCATATATCCATAGACAACGGTGAAAACATATCCACATGATAAACAACGACAAGGTGCATCATAGCTTTGTCACATTTGGCATAAGAAGCTAAGCAAGGTGTATCACAGCAACAAAATGCTAGCAGGATCATGTGCAAGTCTAGAAATACATGGATCAAGATACTACCTAAACATGGCAATGACCATGTAAATGAAGAAATACCATAATGAAGCACAACAACATGCTACTAGATATAACATGAGCAAGATAAATAAAGACAACCAAAGAGGATCATGCATAAAACAAACCAATTAGCAACATCAAGATCCATTTATCCATAGTCTCAATAACAATATTTACATCTTTGCGAAAAGGCCGTCAAAGAAGACCAAACAAAAGGTCATGAGGACACGAGGCGATGAAAGTAAATGGTGACCATGGACACAAAGATGAGAAGCTACTTATGGCAACACTCTATGCATGATGATGAATACATGCCATGAATGAAGAACACAAGCTCATGCAAAATAGGTATGAAGCATATAAGCATGAAGGACAATAAAGGTGATCATGAACAATATAAGTCATACAGCGGCAGCTAGATCATATAACCCTAATCTCATGAAAGGCACTCACATGTAGCACAAAGTCTGACAAACAAAGTCTAAACAAGGCTAATCATGGATGTAATAGAAAATCAGGGTCATATAACCTAGATACTACTCATGACAAAATAAAGTAAATGATATATAGCACGTGCCCATAGTTAATACAAATGCTTATACCAAATGAACAATATCATGGACAAGATAAAAACAAGAAAATCACATCTTTGGGAAAGAGCTCATGAATTTAGGATATAATACATGAAGCACAAAGATGGTTGGGGAAAACATGCTATGGCACAAAACAAGACAGACAAAAACTAACAAGACCTAGCAAAGTACATATAATACACATGGGAGCAAGAGCAATCACAACATGTCATGGAAATGATGATCACAAATATAACCGACATGAGGGTATGAGATAGCTCACCATGGAAGTGAAAGACCCCAATGCTGTTATCATGAAGCTCAACACTTGTGGAGCGAAACACGAGGCAAACAAAGTTGAAAGTACATGCAGGTTAGCATGATGCTCATGATGGTCATGCAGGAAGATCCAATCCTCTAGAGACAAGCCGCAAAGGCCAACTAGGAATTCACATCGAGTGCAAACATTGAAAAGCGACAAAACGATCCTAGATGAGATTAGTAAGGATCAACATGACCAACATACTTACCTGCAACTCTTGCCGTGAGTGGGTACCTCGAGGAAAAACGAGGTCCACTACTTATGCACGGCGAAGATGATGCTTTAGGACAACTCATGGACTAAGAATCGAACTAAGAAAGGACAAGTCCACAAGATGACCCAAATCCACTCCACTAGGCAGTGATCATATCCTCAAGCTAGCCTCAAGCGACTCATGCCATGAAAAAGGCAAAAGGCACTTAAAAGCATTATTGCATAGACATGACACAAGGAATTGACACAAGAGGGAAAGATGACTCAGTACTGGGATAGAGAGAAGATCTGGGAACCCAATACTGAGCCACACGATGCCTCAAAGTACCAGTCACAGAAGAAGACTGGACTTGAGTGTCTCTCTGACGCTCAACTCTCACACGATCAGGAGCAACTCTGGTAGATAATCTAGGAGTCAAAACTGGGTTGGCACGCCGTGGTGCAAAAGCCGCACCATCCCAGTAAGGCTGCCTGGATCTCCTACCAGAATACACCTCACGCCGCTGATATCTACCTCGATGGGAAAAACGAGGAATATCAAGAGGACGACAGAAAGACTGACTACGAACAGCTCCAAGACTAAAATTCGAAGAACCAGCATGAAAACAAAGTCCTGGGCGCTGCAAAAAAAGCAGCGACTCTCTAACTTTGTCTAGAAGCGGTGTGTGTCTTAGGAGCACTCAAAGTGCGGGATGACCACGAATACCCTAAGAGCGACAACACGATCACGCCGAGTGATCTTGGCGCGCTAAAGCGTAAATCTACTAGGTGACCATCCTTCTACGGAAGGTGCATGTATACTCGCCTTGCTAGAGGCGAAGCAATAGGAGAAGCATCCTACGGTCGGAAGTCCCATGGACCACACCAGTGAGACTGAACACGGTGGTGCTCACTGCAGGAGCTACCACAATCTCACCACTCTTGGATGCACGCACAAAGGTAGGAGGATGTGCCTAGCGTGCTCCAAGTAGTCAAATCCTAGACCTTGATTAAATCACTGATCTTAGATTGGTCTAGAATGAGATTAAGCTTCTTCTTGCCTCCAACAAACTTCTCGAGAGTGCTCATAAGATCTGGCAATCTCGGAAGAAAGAAGCACAAGAAGAGCGGGGGGAAGAAGAAGAACCGGAAAGATGAGCTCTCTCGGACGTGCATTTTTCTCCTCAAAGACGGCTGCCTCAATCTTGAGGGCCTCACAAGAAAGCGCAAGACGCATTTCTAATTCTATGGGCTTGGTCTTCTAATTTCTTCCTAAGCTCGACATGGATTTTATCCAAGTCCCCACAATCTCAAAGACATCATAAGCAATATTTTTGTGACTTATCTAGTAAGTCCTTAGCAAGTTTAGCACACTTGACATTCAGGGTTTCATTGTCAAGTTTTAATTGCTTCTGACCCTCACTTGAGTATTGGATCCTTAGAAGCATGTGATTCAAGTTCATTGTTTCTAGCGTAAAGCTTTCTAAGGTGTTCGCTCATGGCATCAATTTGAGAAAGCAATTTAGGGCAATTAGCACAAGAGGAGTAGAGTGAGCATTAAGAAAACTAGCTTCTCTGAAATATCATCAATAGAACTAGTGCTAGCATTCTTCATCCTAAGACCATCAAGTTCGGCAAGCACACTATCATGTATGGTCCTTAGGTTCTCCAACTCCACAAAACGACATCACAGAGAACACAGTCATCGGTGACTCGGGAGGAGAAGATCTAAGTGAAGCTAACTCCCGAGTCAAGGTACCTACTTCCTTCTCTAACTCGAACACCTCGACCTAGCCTTAGCATGAAACTTGCCTAATTTCTGAAGGCGACATTTAACTCGTCGTAGGTGGGTACCTCATCCGTGTCATTTGTCTGGCTCGAGTCGCTTACTTCAATGGCGCTGCCATGGCGCACATCTTGGAGAAGTCATCGTTGCCCTTCACCTTCTCTTGCGGATCGTCCTCGCTTGCATCGCTCCGATTCTCCGTGTCGAGAGCTCGATGTCGTCGGTCTGGCGAGGACCGGTGAAAGAGCTTCTTGTTCTTGGCAAAGTCGCGGTACTTCTTCTTGCCGGCTCACGAGTGGGGCCTTCTTGTTGCGGTTCTTGTCGGTGTAGTCGTTCTTGCCCGAACCGCCTTGTTCGTTTTGCCCTTCTCGGCTTGGGACGGTTTGCTCGAATGTGGTTGGGGCCACCACACTCAAACAGTGATCATCCCACCTCTCTTCCTCTCTCTCACTCTCTTGTATGCATATGAAAATTTGCGAGCAAGAAGAGCAAGCTCATTTTTCGAAAATTTTCCAGTTGGTCATCGCTTAGCTCACAAAGGCGAGAGAGAGAAACCAATGAAGAATCGAAAGAGAGGATCCAATGGGATCGGTGACCAAAGCCATCGTCGAGACTTCGTCTTCGCGAGACGACGTCGATCTCATGAGTCTTGAGGCGGGAATAAAGCCCGTCAAGAGTCAAAGTCGATAAGTCGGTGGTGTCCTTGATGGTGGTCACCTTCATCTCCCGCACCGAAGGTCGAGTGCGGTCAAGAAATGCCGAGCATTGTCCGAGTCGGTATATGCAACCGATCGCTCGGAGGTCGCTCGTAATCTTTGTAAACCGACCAAAGCACTCGTCAAGACTCTCACCGTGTTGTTCAAACTTGTTGAACTCACGCTTGAATTGGTCTGTCGAACCGTCTTGATTTGGGTAGTGGCCTCATGGTAAGCATCAAGGGTCACCCAAATCTCATGAGCGTAACGAAGGTGAGAAATCCTATCGTACTCACTGCGACTAAGGCCACAGTATGAGGATGTTCCTTGCCTTAGCATTTGCCTCAACGTCGACCATATTGCCACCGTGGCGTTCTCATCGGCAGAACCTCATACGGAGCTTCACCTTACGCCATATCGGGAAGCCACAGGCGATGATGTACGACTCCATCCGAGATTTCCAAAAGGAAAATCAACTCGGAGAAAATAGGAGGCTTGGTGGAATACTTGTCCATCGCCATGGCTCTTGAGACCGGTCAAGATCTAGAAAGAGCGAACCGGCTCGATACCAATTGAAAGATCGAAAAAGCGACTAGAGGGGTGAATAGGAGCCAAATAAAATTTTGAATAAATTCTCCCCTAGAAATCAATCCACCAAAAGAAGAGAACTGAACCATCGATCAGGCAATTTCAAAACAGAGGCTCCGACCAGTTAAGATAGGGTGAACAGTAAAAACTGCACTGGTCGGGTAGCTCTGGTCGGATGAACAGTACTGCGAACTGGTCGTTAGTACTGGTCGGATGAACAGTACTCCCGACCTGAAGTGGTCGGATGAACAGTACTCCCCGACCGGAAGTGGTCGGGTGAACAGAACTCCCGACCGGAAGTGGTCGGATGAACAGTGTTCGGGTGAGCGATACCCGACCGGATGAGCAAAGTACTCGATCTGCGGAGGTCGGTTAAACAGTACTCCCGACTGCAGAGGTCGGATGAACAGTACTCGGGTGAATAGTGTTCGGAAGAGCGATGCGCCCGACCTCAGAGGTCGGATGAAGCGATGCGGGTCGGATGAGCGATAAAATCAGCACGATCTTAAAAAGCAATCGATGTAACTTTTGATCGGTGATCCAAAAGCAGTGAAAATTGGTGTGCACCTCCCTAAGGATGTCAGAACCTATTTCAATCATCAATCGAAGGAATTGATACCAAGGTTCCGTCCTTTTCGATTAAACAAATGCAACACCAAAAGCAGAGTCACAAACACAGACTTCACCCTAACTTGTGGTGGGAGTTGATGGTCGAATATCCTTGGATAACTCTCCACAAATCACAGCAAGTAAGTACACGAAGAAACAACCCTTCAAACAAATAGAAACACTATCGAAAACTAGTCACGTAAATTGGTTTCTTGCAAAGCTGAATAGAAGAGGTTGTAGATTGCCTAGATGATTGGGATATGATCTATAGAAGATTCATCCGGCAATCTTTCATCCTTGGCAACAAGAAGCGAAGCCAATCAGACTAAAGAGCGCAAGTCACACGCTTACGCACTTCAAGAACACACAGATTTACAAACTTGCAACAAGAGCGCAAGGATTGCCTAGATGATTGAAAGCACCGAATCTAGAGAAGAGTTCATCAATCATGAATTTCAACAAAGACTCGAAGCATGTAGAAGGAGATGAGGCAAATCCAAATTACGTAAAGAAAATTGCAAGTAAGTAAATGCGAATTTAGATAATGAATTTAAGTGCGTAATGTAAATACATAAGAGAAATGAAACAAGAATATAAGTGAAGAACATTTCATTTACGGAAGGGAGGTTTACAAAGCCTCACAACAAAGTGGGCAAAGCTCAAATGAGCAAAGCAAAACCTCGTAACCTTCACAACCTTCACCGAGGGAGGCTGCCCTACCCTCTATTTATAGTGACACAGGATCAATTCCCACCTTTGGATGTTCTGCTTCAATCCTAAGCCAACATCCAAGAGCCGGATTTGATCCTTACACATCACTCTCAACAACTCTCAACTACTCACGTAGACTTTCCTCACTGCTCACCCCCAAGGAGACACCCCTCTCCTGTCTATTCATAGCGAGCTTGGAACACCTACCACCCTTGGATGAGCCTCTAAACCCTAGAGCACTCCATCAAGGGCTGAGATTTTACCCACTCACAAAGCTATGCATGGGCTCACCCGAAACCCAACAACCCAACGGGTTTTGCACGCTTTTCAACTCACACTAACTTGACCCGCTACTCTATCTTCCTGACCGCGATCCAACGGTCCTCCTAGATCAGAGCAACTCCAAGTTAGCATCTCATCCATTCCTTTGTCTTCTCGGCTTGCAGCTACTCCCTGGCCTCAGTCATCTTTGGCGACACCTTGATCATCGGACCTCGGCTCTCGGCCTAGTCCACGATCCCTCGCCTCACCATGACCTAGCTCCAAAGTCCCGCAACCATCATAGACAAAAACCACATCACATAGCAATGTCCAACAACACATATCCATCTCAGCAGAAAGATATACACTATGTCGACCAAAGATAACCCCGACCACACGTGGTATGACCACTGGTCTCCATCCCGACCAACCAAGGTCGACCGCGGTCTCCATCCCGACCAACAATGGTGCGACCACGGTCTCCATCCCGACCACTCAAGGTCGACCGCGGTCTTCATCCCGACCAACAATGGTGCGACCATCGGTCTCCATCCCGACCACTCGAGTCGACCAGCGGTCTCCGACCGGCGAAACGACCACTCGGGTCGACGATCGACTCAGACCACCACGGCCCAGACCTCTGGGTCGGACAACCGGTCTCCGACCAACCAAAGACACGACCACTCGTGGTCGGACAAGCCGTCTCCGACCGGCCAAAGCCTGCACCTCTCGGGTCGGACAACCGGTCTCCGACCAACCAAAGACGACCACTCGGTCGGACGATCGGTCTCCGACCGGCCAAAGCCCGAGACCTCTCGGTCGGACGACCCGACCACTCGGGGTCGGACGGACCGGTCTCGCAACACAGCCAAAGCCCGACCACTCGGTCGGACGACCCGACCACTCGGGGTCGGACGGTCGGTCTCCAACCCGTAACTCAAATTGCTCTAGCTCGAAAAACAATCCAAATCAAACTCAAACTTGAGCACACCTTGCTCAGATAAAGTCAAATACTCATCACAAACATGGATGGACCTCCACATGGTCCTTCAATATCTTCAAGGTCCATCCATGCTTGGAGAGTATCTTTTGTTTTGCGGTATATCGATGAAGATACCAAGCAAGTCGTCACACACGTTCTTCTCTATGTGCATGGCGTCGATTGCGTGTCGCACTTCTAAGTCTTGCCCGATGGTAGGACCCAAAATCTCGATCTCTTTTTCCACAAAGGAGCCTTATCTTTGGAACTCGGGATAGATGTCTTGCTGCTCCTTTCCGTGGATAATTTTAAGATCCCTTACAGCTGCAAATATCTCTCTCGGTGTGATTCTTTGGAGCTAAAGCGGTCTCCTTTGTCCCATCAAAAGTTTTCTTATTATTGCGGTATGGGTGATCCTTGCGGAGGAACCTACGATGCCGCATGTAAGACATTTTTCGACAGTTCTTGACCACCGACTAGTTTGTACCATCTAAGCATTGGACGCATCCCTTGAAGCCTTTTGTCGTGCGCCCGACGAGTTACCAAGAGCGGGGTAATCATTGATGATTACGAACAACAATGCGCGCGTAGGATAAAGTTATCTCTTTTATACTCATCCCATACCCGTACTCCATCGTTCCACAAGATTAGAAGATCTTCAACCAATGGTTTGAGGTACACATCGATATCGTTGCCAGGTTGCCTGGGCCCTTGGATCCAGTAGTGGCATCATAATGTACTTCCGCTTCATACAAAGCCAAGGAGGAAGGTTGTAGATACATAGAGTTACCGGCCAAGTGCTATGACGACTGCTCATGTTACCGAAAGGATTCATCCCATCCGTACTCAACCCGAACCTTATATTCCTTACATCATATGCAAAGTGCTTCTTATATTTTCTGTCGATGTTCCTCCATTGCACAGAGTCAGCAGGGTGTCTGAGCATTCCATCGTTCTTACGCTCTTCGGCGTGCCATCGTAGCAATTGGGCATGCCTTTTGTTCGCAAACAATCGATTCAGACGGGGAATTATAGGAAAATACCACACCACCTTATGGGGAGATCTCATCTTCTTACGCTTCACCCCGACATCTTCATTATCGATGTCATCATCGTTGCCCTTATACCGCTTTGCTTTGCAAACAAAGACGACCATCCAAGTCCGCAAACTCATTGCGATACAACATGCAATCGTTTGGACATGCGTGTATCCTTTGTACTTCCAATCCCAACGGGCGGACAACCTGCTTGGCCGATGCGCACTTGTAGGCAACACGTTACCCTCGGAAGCAAATCCCCAAGAGACATAAGAGCTCGGTGAAGCTCTTATCGGACCAACAATTGCTTGCCTTCAAGCTGCGAGAGTGTAAGCACGGTCGCAATTTTTGTGCTCCTCCTTGCGTACTGGGTACAATGGTGTCGTGGAGTCTGTACCATATGTTGGAACTTTTGAAACTCTCTTTCACTCGTGAAGTCTCCTCCCCATCACGCAACATTTGATCCGGATCGTCGTCGTGGGTGTTGACAAGCGTATCTTCAATCTGCCGTCATACCGTTGTCTCCGTCATCTTCAATAATGTGTTGGCCTTCATGTACAATCTCATCTTCGCCGTGCTTGGTCCAACAGTATAGCCGACCTTGAAACCTCTTGAAGCAAGTGTGCGTATCGACTCTATGGTAGAAAACGACACGATTTTTGCGAGTCAACGCATGGACAGCACATGTAGTCCGTAAGATTCTTCGACTTAGCGCCGCATACGTTTAGAAAATAACTCACACCATTAAAAACTACGCCCCACAACGGTCCGTGTCATACATCCACCTTGGTCCATCTACAATTAATTAAATCAAACATTACATACGCATATAATTGCAAATAACAAATAATTGTAAACGATTAGATTTAAAAACATATGTAGCAATTTTGACTATATTAAAATACATCAACCTTTTTCCGTTATGTAAATATCCATATAGCAATTTTTAGTATTGTAAGAAATGAAAATAATTGTAAATAGTTAGGATATATTTAGACTATATCAAAATATATCAATCTTTTTTCATTGCGTCAATATCCATCTTGCAATTCCTTATTATTTACAAATTTGGAAAAATTGTAAGTACTTAGGATATACTTGAGTACATTAAAATATATCAACATTTTTTATTAGGTAAATATCCATCTAACAAGTTTTTATTATTTCAACATTTGAAAGTACACCTTTTTAATTATGTAAAAATCCACATGGCAATTTTTATTATTTACAAAAATAGAGATCAAATTACTAACCTCAAAAGAAGTACAATACAAATTTTAACAAATTTTTCACAGCAGATCGTTGCAATCTACAAATCGAGCAAAGGCAGGCGCCTCTCTGTCTTTGCTCGATCGGCTCGAGGCGAGGGTCTCGTTATATAAAGACTTATCACTGCGGTTCGCGCGAACCGCAGTGATAAGCTTTGAATCTGTGAAAAACATATTGCGCGGAAAATAATATCGCTGCCGGTTCTCGCTTTAACCCGGCGGTGAAAATGCAAGTATCACTTGCCGGTTAAAAACGACCGACGGTGATATATCTCTGCCGTTGTTGTCTCAAACCGCGGTGATATCTTGCTTTTACCGCCGGTTAGTTGCATGAACCGGCGGTGATAAGTTCTCCCCCAACTTAACTTTCGAACCGGCAGAGATACGTTATCACTGCCGGCTCGGTCCTAACCGGCAGTGATATGCCAGCAAGGATTAGCTGTTCTGTAGTAGTGTGTATTCACTTTATTATCTTAATTCATACTTAGGATTCAAGTTAAAATATGAACTCTTCCATTGCCTTGGTCCAAATATGTGCATTATGTTCCTAATTCATATATTACATGAATGCACACATCTAGGGGAGTTTATAATTTAACTTGTTGTTTCAATAGTATTGATCCATGTCTTATTACTAAATAACATATAAAGGATCAAGACATTGAAACAATCGTTTGAGTATATATAACTTGTGTAGTTGTAGTATACTCATGTAAATATAGAATAAACTCATATGCAATCTAAGATTGATTATGTGGATATTGGTTCCATGTTGAATTATCTATATGCACATATCAAATGGAGTTTATTCTATAGTTGATGGTTTAAATGTATTGATCCCATTTCCATCACTCAAACATATGTGGATCATTACTAACCATCATATTGAGTATATGAAACTTGTGTAGTTATATATATACTCATATCAATTTAAATGAAATTTAAATTGAGTTCGACTGTCTTTCAATCAATAAAAGGACATTTTATCATGTGTTGATGGTGTTCCTTGTTGATTAAAGACAAGCGAAAAGTTCTTGAGTATAATGAAGCATTAGTTTCATCAAAGTACTCAAGACAACAATTAATCATTCAAATTGATTTGGGTTGTGCTCAACCGATCTTGGAGGCATCCATTATGTGTTAATGGAGTGCGGTGATGATTGAGACAATCGTATTTGTTGGACTAGCAATCTTCTATGAGTTGTGAAGCGGGTTGAATCCAAGATAATGAAGATTCGGGAAGAAGAAGAAGTTATCATGTGTTGATGGGCTTCAAGAGGTGATTTCGAAGTAAAGAGAAGAGCTAGAAGGTTCATCATGTGTTGATGACCAAGAAGAAGAAAAGGTGATCCTGAAGAGAAGATGTTTGGATATCATAAAAGCTCCAAGTGGATCGCTAGAGGCAAAGGTATAACTAGCCAAGGCTAAGGATGTGTTCCTAGTCTTTTACCGGTCTCGGTGTTTGGATGGGAGACCGGATTGCTAGTTAGGTGCCGTACTATTAAGAGGGTTTGAGTCTTTTAGCTTGAGCTTCATCATGTGTTGATGAACTCAATCCGGTTCACACTAGCTCACTCTCTTATTTCGATTTTGCATGGAGCTAACCATTTGGCATGTGTTGCAAATGGGTGAAGCTCGTGTGTTGGATTTTATATGAACTAAGTATTTGCATGTGTTGCAAATAAGAGTGCTCATGCTTGCATCTTATTTGAATCTTATCGATTTGGTTTTTGCATGAAGCTATGGATTTGCATGTGTTGCAAAAAGGGAGACAGCTTATGCAATGTTGTTTATGTGGTTATTGCTTGGAGCTAAGTTTTGCATGTGTTGCAAAAGGAGAGAGCTCAAGCGATTTTGGTTTAAATTGGTTGCATGAAGCTAGAAACTTGCACGTGTTGCAAATAGATAGCTCATGCACTTAAGTTTGAATTGTGGTTTGCATTGAGCTAGAGATTTGCATGTGTTGCAAATAGAGAGCTCATGCTTTGGTGTTTTAGCTTGTGATGAGATCATGTGTTGATCATCACAAGGCTAAGCTTGGTTTGTGTTTTGAGTTTGCAAAATATGTTTTTGCAAAATGATTGAATGGATTTGTTATTTGCAAATGTGTTTTTGCAAATAAGCTCGAAGTTATGAGTTTCGATCCTAGAGCATGTGTTGGCATTTGCAAATGTGTTTTGCAAAGTGCCGGGATCATGTGTTGATCCTTACATGGTTAAGAGGACTGATCTTATGGGTTCGTGGTTTATTTGCGAATGTGTTTTTGCAAATAAGTTGGAGTTGTTATTTGCGAATGTGTTTTGCAAATGAACTTGAGATTATGGGTTTCAATCCTAGAGCATGTGAATAGGGTTAGCAAATGTGTTTTGCAAATTGCCTTGATCATGTGTTGATCATCACATGACTAAGAGGATTGATCTCATAAGTTCTTGGTTTATTTGCAAATGTGTTTTGCAAATAAATTAGAGTTTAAAGTGATTCTTTGGAATATGTGATAACATGTGCAAATGTGTTTTGCACATGTGTGATCATGTGTTGATCATCCTGTGGGTCAAAGAATCAATCTTCGAAAGTTTGGAGAAATGTTTTTGTGAAAAAATTGGTTCTTCTCCTTTGGCCGGCACTACCGACCATGTAGGTGCGATCTTGCCAGTATGGGCGGCGATGCATCGCCGGATGGGCGGTAGTTATATTCCAGAGATGTGTGTGGTTTGGGGTATTGCACGGCGGCGATGCAGACCAGTTGGCTGGGCGATGCTCGCGGGCCATATAGCCAACGACTAGTTTTGCGAGCTTTCGACCGTTGAGGCCGAGGCCGGCACTACCGGCCCTAGTTGGGCGGTAGTGCCGGTCGTGCTGTTTTTTTGCCCATTTTTCCCCCAACGGCTAGTTTTCGTGTGGGGGGCTATAAAAGGATGCCAAGGGCTGACATTTGGTTGTTGCTGGTTCTATTGAGGTTTTGGGTGAGGTGTTGCATGTGTTGCACACTCACATTTGGTTTTTGAGCTAAGAGTGAGCTCTAATTGCATGTGTTGCAATTAGAAGTGGATTGAGGGCCTCTTGTGCATGTGTTGCACCTGAGGAGGATCCTAGTGCATGTGTTGCACTTAGGAGATCACCATTGTGCATGTGTTGCACTTGGTGAGGTTCAAGCGGACGGCTTGATTTGTTACTCTTGGAGGTTGTCGCCTCCTAGACGGCGTAGAGCGTCGTGCGCGGTGAGCTTCTCAACGAAGGTTGTGAGAAGCCCCAGCAAAGTTTGTGAAGGTTGGAGCTCGCCTACCCGGGAGGGAAAAGGAGCTACCACTAGTGGATTCGAGGTGGGTGCTCAATTCGTGGAGCCGGTCCAATGTGTTTGGGCTAACCTCAACGTGGATTAGGGGAGACCGGCAAGTCTCCGAACACCACAGTAAAAAGTATCGTGTCTCTTGTGCTTGCATTGTGTTTGTTATTTATGTTCAAGCAATTTATATTCATAGAATTAAATTGATTGATTGCTTATATTTAGAATTGCATATTCTTGTTAGATACATAATTAGTTAGTACACATAGTGAGCCTAATTGATTTAGGCTTTAATTGTCAAAACTTTAGTTTATCGCTTCCGCATTAATATTTGTTAAGGTTTTGGTATTAAGATAATTAGGGCTGAATTGCTTTGTAGAAATTAGAGATTTTTTTAAAAGCCGCCTATTCACCCCCTTCTAGCCAGCATCCTCGACCTTACAGCTATAACTACTGTTTGCCATATTTCTAATCGCGTATTCTTGAGAGCACATTTGCACCGCACTTCTTACGAGTTGAGGTATGAGCGAAAGCCCAATGTTTCTCATTTTCGTGTGTTTGGTTGCAAGTGTTTCATTTTGAAGTCTGGTAACCTGGATAAGTTTGAGTCTCGTTCTTTTGATGGTATCTTTCTGGGTTATTCGACTTCTTCTCGTAGATATAGGGTCTGGAGTTGCGATGCTCATAGGATCATAGAGACCTGCGAGGTGACCTTTGATGAGGCTAGCCCAGGAGCTAGACCTGACATTTCAGGCTCTTATTCCACCTCGAAGACCATTTTCGTAAAAGATGAGGATGAAGGAGATGACGGTGTTCCACCTGATCTTGTTCCCTCTACATCTAAGGTGCCACCAGTTTCCATTTCTACACGTTAGGGAGACCAGCCCTTACCTTCAGACTTTCATGCAGCTAGTGGCTCTGCTTCTACCTCTTCTGTGCATGAGGTAGAGGCCTCTTCTGCTTCTGGACCTCCCCGTCATATGCAGCGTTCTCATCCACCTGATCAGATCATTGGTGATCTGTTTGAGCGAGTCACTCGCTCAAAATCAGGTTTGTCCAGTTTCTGCCTCCACTTTGCTTTTGTTGCCTCCTTTGAGCTGAAGGATGTTTCTCATGCATTATCCGATGAGTCATGGATTAATGCTATGCATGAGGAACTTGAAAACTTCGAGAGGAACAAGGTATGGCAGCTTGTCGAGCCCCCATCTGGTCATAATGTCATTGGGACCAAGTGGGTGTTCAAAAACAAGCAGAGTAAGGATGGGGTTGTCATTAGAAACAAGGCTAGACTAGTTGTACATGGCTTCTCTCAGGTTGAGGGTCTTACTTTGAGGAGACTTTTGCCCCTGTAACTAGACTAGAGTCTATTAGGATCCTGTTTGCATTCTCTGCATTTAAGGGCTTCAAGTTTTATCAAATGGATGTCAAGAGTGCATTCCTCAATGGGTATATTGAGGAAGAGGTGTATGTCAAGCAACCTCCAGGATTCGAGAACCCCAAGTTTTCGAGTCATGTACACAAACTTTCAAAAGCTTTGTATGGACTCAAACAGACCCCCGGAGCATGGTATGAGAGGCTCAAGTCTTATCTTCTTAGCCATGACTTCAAGATGGGCATAGTAAACAAGACTCTGTTCATCAGATAACATGAGTCCCATTTTCTTCTCGTCCAAATTTATGTGGACGATATCATTTTTGGTGGCTCATCTCATTCTCTTGTGTCTCAGTTTTCAGACGAGATGAGCAGAGTTTGAGATGAGTATGATGGGCGAGTTGAGCTACTTCCTTGGCTTCCAGATCAAGCAGACTCGGGAGGGCACTTTCTTGCATCAAGGCAAGTACACACGGGACCTCCTGAGGCGCTTCGACATGTCTGACGGGAAGCCGGTAATGACTCCTATGGCCACCACTGTTGTCCTCGAGCCGGATGAGGATGGTGAGCCTGCTGATCAAAAGGAGTTTCGGAGAATGATCGGCTCCCTCTTGTATCTCACCTCTTCGAGGCTAGACATACATTTTACTGTGTGTCTGTGCGCTCGATTTCAGGCTTCTCCTCGCGCTTCTCACTGCCAAGCGGTGAAGCGTATCTTCAGGTACCTTCGTGCTACCACTGATTATAGTATTTGATACTCCGCTTCTTCTTATCTGTCAATTCGAGCCTTTTCTGATGCTGATTTTGCTGGCTGTAGGATAGATAGGAAGAACATTTGTGGCACTTGCCAATTCATTGGCACTTCTCTTGTTTCTTGGTCGTCTAGGAAGCAGTCTGGGGTTGCACAGTCCAATGCAGAGGCCGTGTATGTTGCTGCAACGAGTTGCTGTAGTCAGGTACTCTGGATGCGCTCGACTCTGCGTGACTTTGGGTTAGCGATAGCGGGTGTTCCACTTTTCAGTGACAACACTTCTGCTATTTGCATTGCTAAGAACCCAGTGCAGCATTCCCGAACCAAGCATATTGATGTTAGATATCACTTCCTTAGAGACCATGTGGAGAAGGGGGATATCACGCTTCAGTTCGTAGAGAGTGACCACCAGATAGCCGATATCTTTACCAAACCTTTGGATAGCTCCAGATTTATTGCCTTGAGGAGTGAGCTTGAAGTCGTGAGCTCTTATGGCCTTTTGTGAGGGGAGCTGATTTGTATACTATGTATTATATATATTTCCTTCCAGTTTCTCCTTTCTTTTGCTTTTTCTAGGTGATTATGGGCTTATTTTCCTGAGTTAAGTTTACTTCACTTAGAATTCTGGCATGCTTTGCATGGACCTCTCATCTTGTGCTTTAAGTTGCTATCATGCGTGATTAGCTATTCTCTCTTCTCTCTATGTTGAGTTCCCTCAGTCTTATAAGTCTAGCAGGTGTTGGGCCCCCTGGGTAGACAGGGTTTGTGTGCACTCCCTAGTTTGGGATCTAGAGTCAGCTTCCCTATGTCAGTCATTGGGGAAGATAAGAGCTAGTCTGAGCCGTAGTGAGTCTCTTCTATCTTTTCTATGCTCTATAGCCATCCAGTTTGTAGTTTTCTCGACTTCTTCTCCTCATTATGTATTTCTGTTTTTCATTGAGTTCATTTGGGTTCTTCTTCACCTAATTCTGCTAATAACTCATTTTAACCAGATTTGTGCTTAAATTGATTCACTTGTTGAGGGGGAGTTTGGGAATATGTTCATGCATTGCATATAGACTGCATTTTCTGTTTAATGAGCTTAGTCTATTATGCAAATGATTTAAACTTCATGCAATACTCCATGCTATATCTTTTGAAGAAAATCACTAGCTTAGTTATGTCCAAGTTCATATATCATGCTAAGCTTGTTAAAATTTGAAAATTGAAACCTTTGAATGAAAACTTGATGAAACATGATGCTTTTACTTGCTAAGTTTCTTCTCTAGATGTATTTGCCATGATTCATGAAATTTTGGATATCTCTAGAGTCCCTATAGCAACTTGGATGAAACTTGTTTGATTCATACTAGAGTCCTTCATTTGCTCATGAATCAATGTGCTAAAAATGAAAATTAAGCAAAAATAACTTTCTTTGTGTGTATTAGACTTAACACTTTACATTCACAAGACAGTTTTCCATTGCACTTGGGATGAACATGGAATGCATCGTGTATGACCAAGACCATCCTCTTAAGAGTTCTTCTTGAGATGGTCGAATGTGGCTTGAGTCAATTGCTTCAAAAACAATGCAAATAAAAAAAACATAAGTGGGTAAAGAATGCAAATAATGTCAAACATTTGCACCCCGCTATGTCTTTCAAAGTCTTAAAGAAAAATTTGCATTAATTAAAAAATAAGCTCGAAGGACCTTGTATGCACTTCAAGATTCCCCAAAGTGTTGAGTAGGTTGAACTCTAGGTTTTTCTTTTGATCCTTAGAGTGGCTTTGCTTCTATTTTTGAAACTAATGCTAAGTGTTGCTTTTGTCAAAACTTGCTAAAAATGAAATATTCAAAACTAAGCTTGTATTTGCACTTGAATATGTCTTAGACTAGTCTAATCTAAAATTAACTAGCTTAGTATCATATCTTGTCATTATGATCACTTGGATAATCTTCAAAGCTCTTTAAATGCATCTCATGCATACATGTTGAGAAAGGGGGGACAATATGAAATCTTGATACCTATATTGCCAAAAGGGGGATAAATTAAAGAAAAGGCATCATTAAAAATATAAAAATTTAAAATGTCTTGGATCTTACGATTTTGTTGAAAACTTGCAAGTCTTAAGAATCATAAACTTTTATGATTGTTTATTGGACTTTAAGAGCTTTTTGTGAAAAACTTGTTCTTTCTATTACCTTGCTCTAAAATATGTCGTACCAACTTGGTCATGTTCTCAGCCTCTTCTCTCTGGACCATTTTTGGTTTTGCAATCAAATTGCTTTCTTCTTCTCTCATTCAAACTCAAATTTATGCCTTTTATGATGTGTGTCAATATAGTCATCAAGGGAGAGATTGAAAGACCATATGGAGGTCTACTCTTGTTGGTGATGAGTACTTGACTAAATTTGAGCTTGGTTTGCTCTGGTTTGAGTTTCATTTGAATTGGATTTTCAATATGAAGCTATTTGAGTTGTGTCTACCAGGGGCGGCACTACGGGCCATGTGGGAGTGGTAGTGCCGGCCGAGCGGTAGTACCGGTCGGGGAGTGGTAGTTATATTCCAGAGAAAGGTGTTCGCTGGTTCTTCAGGGGAGTGGCACTACGGGCCATGTGGGAGCGGTAGTGCCGGCCGAGCGGCACTACAGGCCCCAGGAGGCGGTAGTACCGGACAATAGAGCGAATGTTGAGTTTGAATTTTGAATTTGCGTGAGATTTATTGCATATCAATTTGGACATTGCTATGTGATGTGTTTTCTTGTTTTTGATGGTTGCAGGACGATGGTGCTAGATCATGGTGAGGCGAAGGATGATCGGGACTAGGTGTGGTGCGCCGGAGGTTCAGACGATCGGGGATTGCCGGAAGATGATCGGAGACAGAGTTGTGGCAAGCCGTGAAGATAAGGAATGGATGAGATGCTAGCTGCATGGATCAATGAGGGCCATTGGATCTTGGTATAGTTGATAGGTTAGCGGGTCTAGTTAGTGTACTTTGCAAACCGTGCAAGAAAACCTATTATGTGTGTGGGTTTTGGGTGAGCCCTTGCATGGCTGGTTGAGTGGGTTAATCTTAGCCCTTGATGAGTGCTCTAGGGTTTAGAAGCTCATCCAAGGGTGGTAGATGGCCCAAGAGTAGTATAAATAGAGGGGTAGGGGTAGCCCTCCTCTTGAAGATTTTGAGGTTGTTGTGCTCCTTTGAGCTTTGCCCACTTTGTTATGAGGCTTTGTAAACCTCCCTTCCAGAAATGAAAGTTTAATCCATTCTTCTCAATTCTGAATTTACTTTCCGCGTTTACATTATGCTTTAAATTCAGTCTTTAAATTCCGGAATTTACATTCTTGCAATTTACTTCTTGCACATTTGGATTTGCCTCCCCTCCTTCTAAATGCTTGTGGATCTTGTGCTGAGGATGTATGATTAATGGATTGAGCGATTGTTGGAGGCTAAGTTTTTCTTTTTTGTTGATATGCTGAGTGGGTCTCCATATCATTCCCGTAATGAAGAAAAATGGTAAACTCAAAGTGTGTTGGTTTCAGAGATTTAAATAAGGCCACACCAAAAGATGAGTATCTGATGCCTAACGCCGATATGCTTATCGATGCTTCATTGGGGAATAAGATTATTATCTTCCTTAACGGTAATGTTGGCTATAAACAAATATTCATGGCTGAAGCCGATATCCCTAAAACAACTTTTAGGTGCTCTGGTACCCTAGGTTTATTTGAATGGGTGGTGATGACATTTGGCTTGAAAAATACTGCTGCAATATATCAATGTTCTATGAATTTAATCTTTCAAGATCTAGTCGGCCATATTGTGGAAATTTATATCGATGATGTTGTAAAATCTAAGGAAGATTTTTAGCATCTAGCCAATTTGGAAACAATTCAAGAAAACAAGGGCACATAGGTTGAAGATAAATCCATGTAAATGTGCTTTTGGTGTGTCGACTGGACAGTTTTTAGATTTTATGATTCATGAAAGAAGAATTGAAGTTAGTCAAGAAAGAGTCAAAGCTATAGCCAATACTAGCTACCAGCTTGCAAAAAGGATTTGCAAAAGTTGATCGGCAAGATTAATTATTTATGGCATTTTATTTCGAATTTGTTAGTCGAATTAGTTCATTTACCCTATTGCTGAAATTGAAAGAAAATCAAGAATTTGTTTGGAGAGCCGATCAACAGAAGGCTTTTGAGAGTATAATGGAGTATTTATCCAAGCCTCCAGTTTTAGCCACCCCTCAAAAAGGTGTACCATTCAAATTATATATATCGGCTGAAGAGGCGACAATTGGAGCTATTTTGGTACAACAATTAATGGCAAAGAGCAGGTTATTTTCTATTTAAGTTGACGATTAATTGATGCAGAAACCAGGTACCCTTTTGTGGAAAACTTTGCTTGCAACAAGTTAAGATATTATATTTTAGCATCGGCTTGTAAGGTTGTTTGTAAAACCGATGTTATAAAATATATGTTATCAGCTCCAATTTTACGAGGCCGACTTGGCAAATGGGCATACACGCTCATCGAGTTCGACTTAACATATGAATCAGCTAAGGCCATCAAGGGTCAGATAATTGTCGATTTTATAACACGACATGAAACCGATATGAATGCTGAGTTAGTATCTGTTGCCCCTTGTCAATTATTTTTTGATGGATCGATATGACGAGAAGGTAATGGTATCGAGGTAGTTTTAATTTCGCCAAAAGGGTATAATTTTGAGTTCGCATTCAGGCTAAATTGCAGATGTTCTAATAATCAAGCCGAATATGAAACATTACTTAAATGCCTATAGTTGCTCGATAATATTGGAGTCGACTCTGTTGAGGCCTGTGGTGATTCTTTATTAGTAGTCCAACAAGTTAGAGGAGAATATAATTGTTTGAATGAATGCGTTGAGTTTATCAACTCATTTATTTCTTTTGTAATTCATCATGTCCCTCTTGAGATGAATACTAAGGCCAACAATTTAGCTCAACAAGCATCGGGCTATAAGATATTTAGCCATGCAAGGAGTTATGAGCTGATAGACAAAATGGTCTTACACGCTAAGATAATGTGTGTCAATACAGCCGATTGGAGGACAAAGTTAATTGGCTATTTGTTTGATACATCACGACTTGCAGATCGAAAAATAAAGAGACAAACCCTGAAATATGTTTTGCTTGATGATACATTCTATTATCTTAAATTGGAAGGTTTATTATTAAGATGTCTTGGGACGGAGGAAGCCAAAGTAGCCATTGGAGAAGTGCATGAAGGAGACTTGGTTCTAAGGCGCATCTAAAATCAGTCTAACTTAAACAAGTTATCTCCTAAATGGGAAGGTCCCTTTATTGTAATATCTATTGCGCAACCAGGTTCTATTCGGCTTGCTATGGAAGATGGAAGAATTCTGTCAAACACTTAGAACATCCAACATCTTCGCAAGTTTTATGTGTGAATAAGTTTCTTTTTCATTTGCATAGGATATCTCTTTAACGGTTATATATTAAAATTGTGTCTATTCTGATAATCCTCTGGAATTCACAAGAGTCATCATTTGACCGACATCTCTATAAACAGCGTACAAGGTTGTTGGTCGGATTGTGAGATAACATCTAATAGAGACTTTTCTTTTAAGCCAGTTCTTGCTGCATTGAAACTTGTTAGTATGACCTTATCTCCGATCTGCTACCAGTTAACACCAAATACTACGTGAAAGGAACAGGTCGTCACTCACATAACTGTTTGTATTCCGAACACATTGCTGTCCAGTACACAAACAGTTGGGGGCTAGTGATATACTCAGAAAAATATGTACAGAATGAACACAAGATAAAATATGACACAAAAAGAGATTCTTTTTCATTCACTTGAATAGATCATACATTTTGCTTGTACATAATCTTTACATTGCTCATGTACGTCTCAACGGCAGAAGCTACTTCTGCACGTTTTCTATTAATCTCTTCTTGAGTACTAAGCTTCAGGTCGGGCGCCAGTTTCTCCAGCTCAACCACATCCTTGTAGAAATGCCTCAACTTGACGAAGAGGGTACTTACTTGGGTGGTGATTGAAGCTCGGAGTGCTACATTGATAGTATGATCCATGATGGGGATCTGGTTCTAGATGATCTTTAACTGGTCATTCACCCCCTCAACCAACTCATCAACTGACGGATTAGGATTTGTAAGTTTTACTTCTTTTCCCTTTAAATCCGTGGTGATTTTCTGAAGCTTTTCAAAAATAAAGATAAGAGTAGATTTCCTACATCTCTGAACTATGGCCAAGTCTTTTATGAAGATCCTTAACTGGTCGGTGAGTCTGTCTATTTCATTCTTTATCACCGACCTTTGCTCTTCAGCTTTTATCCTCTCTTCTTCCCATGCAGAATGTTGAGATTCTCTGGCCTTTATTTTGTTTTTCAACTCTACAAAGTTTAAATTCATATTTGAATTCAGTTTTCCCAAATAAAATTGAATTTATGGTAGGTCGGAATTCTATTCTTACCTGCTATCTTAGACTCCTTTACCTGAAAAGTATTTCTGTACTCTTCGAAGAGCTTTTGAACCTTTTCTTCATCTTTCTTGAAGACCTCATGAAGTCTGGTAGCTTTTTCTTCATTATATTTGACGTTGTCGTTAGACGTGACAAGATCAAATTCATAACTCCTGGGGGTATTCTAAGCCACCAGGAGTTGCTTCTCCATTTCTTTTATTTGTTTTCTTTGTCTGTGGCAAAACAGTAATGTCAGAACAAAAAGGATAGAGAAAAGAGAATAGCAATAATTTTTTTCTTACTATTTTACTCCGGCTTTGGCCAAAATCTTTACTTGCTGGCTTAATAAATCAATCAATTCTTGCAAATTCACCACTAGCAGTCAAAGGATTTTCACCCTCAATGCTAGATGGGTTTACTTGCCCACTGTGATGAGGATATCACTCTTTTGGATACGCGCATATCATGGTTCTATGATAAGAGCTCGTGCACGTAAATTAATTCATGAGGTGAGCTCGTTTCTTGCTGTTCATAATAATGATATTAAGGATGGGATGCTACTAAATATTTGTGATGTTTTACTACTTAGGAACATGGGAGAAGCACCTCCACACAACCACATCTCCAGCTGGACTCTACCCTTGCCATACCAAATCAAGCCGGACTCCAAGTCGTCCACAATTCGGGCTTTGTGTTCAGTTCGGAGTCAGCAGACAGCACTGCATTAAAATAGGCATATCTCCCTCATAAGGAGTCCAATTGAGGAGTTCTTGTGCTTGTTAGAAAGATAAAGAAGAGATCTTTCCAATGGATCTGTCCTAGTCCCAGATTCATTGCAGATCATTCGAAATCATCGAAATAATGTGTCATCTTGCTGTTTTGAGCTGTTTCGGACCTTGTAGGGTGTGTTTGGTTGAAGGGCAAGTCCTGGATGGGATAGGGCGTCCATGTTTTTCACTCATCCAGGCATTTGGTTGGATGAACGGGGTGGATGAAACTATCCAGGAGATAGGTATATTCTCAAAAGATGCGGGATGGGTTGATGCGACGAATTTACTCGGACGAGGCCATCCACTCGCGCGTGACTCCTTCGGCTGGACGAGGCCATCCCATTCCCGTGACTC
The DNA here is from genome assembly GCA_036346275.1 of Otatea glauca. Lineage (NCBI taxonomy): Eukaryota > Viridiplantae > Streptophyta > Magnoliopsida > Poales > Poaceae > Otatea > Otatea glauca. The sequence goes on along the minus strand of CM070730.1, from coordinate 23,421,314 downwards.
GTCGGTCGACCCCGAAAATCTCGCCTCTTCTCGCCTCCCAGGCTGCTATTCCCGTTCATCCCCACCATGCAAGGAGCGCACGGCGCCGAGGAGGGCAGGCCGCCGGCGAGCCCCCAGGCTCCTCTCATGGGGCACGATGCACGGGGCCGAGGATTTGACGGCGGCTGTGCACGGGCGAGGAGGGCACGGCGCCGACGAGGAGGGCGCAGCGCCGAGGTGCAGCAACATCTCTGTGTCTTGCTCTTCTTCCTCTGCATCTAGTGTGAATCTCCCCCAAATCAGAAGGTATAAACCCTAATCCATTAGCTTTAGGTCCATTAGCTTCAGATCTGAATGATCTTCATGTATTGCTTCAGATCTGTTGGGCTACTCGAACACTGGCAAGTTGCAGAACAATTCAAGCTCAAAACATCTTTAGAGGTATAGATCACATCTCTTCGAGCAGTGTTTTCTTACCCGGTGAATTCATGTCATATGTAGGTTTGTGCATGTCATAAGCAAATTATCCTTTCAGTTGTCACGTTTCTGTTAATAATATATACACCACGGCAGCAATTTTTTCATCACTCGGCCTTGTGAAATACACACCGCTTGTCCGCTTCCATATTGGTCTATATGATGGCCTTCTGAGATCCCTTTTGTGGATTCCCGTATATGCATCTTTTGATTAGTATACTACTCCACAAAAGAATAAACAAAAGAAAGAAATAGTTGGTTGCTACTTGCTAGTGATCGGTTTCTGGTTTACCATTTGGGATGCTCCTTTTGGCATTAGTCCTGAGCATCATCAGTATTTGTTTCCGGTTAAAGATCCCATCTTTCATGCTTTGGTGCTCCAGTAGAAATCAACGTGAAGATTAAATTTTGCATTTACTTTGAATGATGCTAGGAGCTCGAAAAATGGTTGGACCACCTCTTTTTGTTGTTAATACACTGACATGTATAGGAAAAGAAACCTCACTTGTTTTTGTACCATTTACACTAAACTTGTTAGTATAATCTTGTAGCTTCCAGGTTTCAGAGTCAGAGTCAGTTGCATTGGAAGTTTTGTGTTCTGTTTTAGAAGTCAGCATTACACTCGGTTGAGTCAGTTAGCGTTTTTGTCGGATAGAGTAATAGTATCCGGATCGGTAAAAGTAGCAGGGAGTCACTTTTCAGTTTCTGTTTTGTATTGGTAGAAGTAGAATCAAACTCTGTATTGCTCGGTATAAATAGAGATTAATAAACAGAAAAGACGTGCTGCCTCTCACGTCGCAAAAGACTCTTCTGTTGCTTGGTTGATCTGTTGCCGTATTTGGAGTTCTGAACTTTGGTTTCAGACCTTGCTTTGCAGAAAAGTTTTGCAGCCAAACGTGTTTTGTATTCAGAGGCAACTATCGACAGGGCTGAACTTGTTGCTTCAGTTCTCAGAGGCAAGGTTCAGAGCGTGATCTCTGTTCGCAGAAGACAAGTTTACAGGAAGAAGCAGGAGTTTTGTTCTGTATTGTCTTGCTCATTTTTGGTTCTGGCTTGGTCGGTTACAACAAAACTAGCCCCCCTGGTTGGTAATCTTGGTGAGTTATAAATGTGTAACATGTTTTTATCATCCTTATCCACCCAACCAAACAGCCATCAAGATGGCTCCATTTTGGCATTGTGTAACATGTTATAAATGTGTAACAAAAAATTGGTTCATCCTTATCCACTCAACCAAATAGCCATCTAGATGGCTCCTACCCATCCAGGCTGGATGGCCATATCCCATCTAACCTCATCCAGACAACCAAACACATCCGTAAGCGTGTGGGGGGTCTAAGCCTAGGTTGTGTGCACCTCTCTAGCCGCACGCAACCCTAGCCGCCGCCTCCCTCTCATATATTCAGTAGTCGTCATCTTAGACACTAGGGTTTTGCTTCGATTACAACTAGACACTTTGTCAGTTTTTCGCCGTACATCGGTTTGTGGAACCCCAACTCGTGTGTTTAATACAATTTGCAATTTCAGATTGCATCTTCTACGTTCTTGCTTGTGTTCTCGATTCGTATGCAGGGATAATCCTTTTTGGCGAGGTCAACCGTGTTTTTGCCTGGTTGATAACCAACGGAGCCGTGATGTAGCGATTGCAGGGTTCGAATTAGTTCTGATTGAAAGCCAGATCGTCAATGTCGAGTTCTAAATCAATTGATTTACTACTACCTGTCGGAAGATCGGGTCACCGTTTGCATCAAGTGGTATCAGAGCCTCGGTTGCCCAATAGGTAATTCTTGTATCCCCACTTCTGCTTTGCCATCATCCTAGAGTCCAGAAAAATTGCCCCACAAAAAGTTCCATATCGATTTCGCTGTCGTACAACCCTTTGTGCCTTTGCAATTTTCGTTTTCAGTTTTGCTTTGTTGAATTTGTGTCCATTGTCGTCGTCTTGTTGCTGGTTTGAAGTCGTGATCCTAGTTTCTAGTTGTCCCCTTCCGTTGCCCTAGTTCTTATTTTGCACCGTTAGTCATTCCAGTACCGCCAACCCCTAAAACCAAACTGAGTCCTACTCGGTTTGCCTCTGCCACCGCCTTGCATTATATATCCCGCTCCACAAGCCATAGATAGTTCGTGAGCCGCCTTGTGTCAATTGCCCTGCACCGCTAGCCACCCTTTCTCACCCGTGATCCTATTGCTATTTCAACCCTAACTGGAAGGAAGAAGTGTAGTCGTAGGCAATTCTAGATTGCGCAGTGTTCAGTAAAACGAGCATAACTTTGGCATACGAACTCCGATTGGGGCGTACTTTTTTTTGTTTTGAATAGGACGATAAGTCACATCTGAAAAATCCACACATCTTTAGACCTGTGCAATTTTTGACCCTCAAATTCGGCCTCTAAGACCGAGTTCTGGACCCTAGAAGTTTGCTGTGCTGTTTTTGCTATTTTTTCGGTCATCTGTTCAACGATCTCTCTCATTTCAAAACGTAAGATTTTTGTTTTGCTTTTGAGTTAAAAGAAAGAAAAGTGAAAAAAGGCAAGTGCAAAAAAAAAAGAAAAAAAAGAGTCACACTGAAAAAAAATCAGAGAGAAGAAAAGATGCAAAAAGAGAGAAAGAGAAGAAGATAATTAGATTGCTTGCATCCTTTGAGTCCTATGTGCTTTGATATATCCTTTGCTAGATTGAACTAGTTCTAAGAACACGTTTAGGCCAGCAACTGTGACAAGTACGTTGGACTTTTTTTCAGCTTGCTAATCTGATTTCGATATTTCTTATTCCTTGCTACTAAATATTGCCTTCCGAGCTCCACATACTTCTTATCAATTCAGGTTCTCCTTTGCAATCGCATCACTCAAGCTCCAGTTACGGTATCACGAACCAGCCATCGGTTGTACCACCCGCTGCTTTGGTAAGAACATTTGTAAGGGTGTGGTAAGACGCTTGATAGTGCGTGATTCCACCTTCCATCACCTAGTTAGTTGATAGGGATAATACTCTTGTGTTGTCTTTTGTCTTCTACTAACAATGACAGGTTCGCAAGTTAAAGCTGTGGATGGAGAGGAGTGTATTTCGAGAAAAGAGTTCAACAACACGCTAAATGTCATTAATGCAAACATCTCAAAGATTGGTCGAGACAATGAGCATAGATTGGAGAGAATAGAGCGAAGCATTGCCAATCTTCTCACAAGGATGGAGAACTTTGAGAGACAACTGCTTCTCAATGGGGCTCGAAGAGTGGAGGAGAATGAAGAGTCTGTCGCGGGAGATGATGTGGATGGAAAAGACCGCGACGCCTTCACTGCCCATGTCACTGCACAAGATGTACGACAACAACGACGCCTGAATCACAACCGTCATGGTATGGGAGGTAATAATTTTAATCAACGCAATGGTCATGGATATGATGATCCTTTTTCTAAAGTCAAATTTACCATACCATCTTTTTCTGGTACATATGATGCTAAAATTTATTTAGATTGGGAAATGACTGTTGAATAAAAATTTAACTCCCATTTAGTTCCTGAAGTACATAGAGTCAGACAAGCTACTAGTGAGTACAAAGATTTTGCTATCATGTAGTGGAATGAAGTAGTTAATTCTGGCTTACAACCTGATACATTGGATAGGTTAAAGCGAGCTATGCATAACAAATTCATTCCTCCATCTTATAAACGTGATTTACGTAAGAAATTGTAACGCTTGAATCAATGTAATAGATTTGTAGAGGAGTACTATCAAGAACTACAAATAGGCATGTTGCGTTGTGAGGTATTTGAGGATGAAGAAGATAAGATGGCTCATTTTTATGGGGGTTTATGACGTGAAATTCAAGACATCATTGATTACAAAGATTATAATGATATCAATATATTGTTTCAGCTTGCTATGTTGGCAGAAAAAGAATTGCAGGGAAGACAACAAAGGTCAAGAAGCAACTTCGGTAGTACATCTACACCAAAATTGACGTCGGGGCAAGCCAAATCAACCCTGTCTTTTGCTAATCGGCCTGCTGCCCCCTCCATGAGTAGGGCACATTCAGCAACACCGCCACCACCGTCACGTGCACCTGAGGTGAGTAAATCTACTACTGTGCAGACACCAACGAAGAGCTCTTCATCGGTTGCTTCCACGGGTCGTACGATTGGCATTGTGTGCCATCGTTGCAAGGGAATGGGCCATGTCATGAAGGATTGCCCAAGTCAGCGAGCTTACATCGCCACGGAAGAAGTGGGTACATTAGTGCTAGTGATGTTTAGGATGAATGTGCTCTTGCAACTAACCTTGCAGATAATGAAGATGACATGAGACGGATAGTGATGGTGAGGAGATTTTAGGGACCGTTGCCACGGAGAATTACAGGACCATAATTGTGCAGCGAGTGTTGAGCGCTCAAATGGAGCAAGCGGAGAATCTACAATGCTATAATTTGTTTCAGATTTATCTCATCATCTAGGACTGTCATGTTCATGTGATAATTGATGATGGGAGCTGCAATAACTTGGTGAGTTCAGATCTGGTCAACAAGCTTTGCTTGACCATACGAGCGCGTTCTCATCCATACCATATTCATTGGTTCAACAATAATGGTAAGGTGAAGGTAACACAAACTGTGAGAGTGCATTTTCCATTTGAACATACCATGACTTTTGCTAATTTCGATGTAGTGCCTATGCAAGCATGTTCTGTTTTATTAGGTCATCCATGGGAATTTGATATTGATGCAACTCATCATGGTAGAAGTAATAAATACACTCTTATGCACAAAGGAAATAAAATCACTTTGCTTCCTATGACACCTACTGAAATTGTGCAATGTGATAAAGAGAGAGCTCAAAATGAGAATAAAAAGAGTGCACTAGAATCTGAAAATCAGCAAGTAGCTAAGGCCCAGTTCGTTTTAGCTTTTGGATTATGGATTTTGGATAATGGGAGAAGCTACATCTGATTGTAGGAGAATCGGACCGGACTGACTGTGACTTCTAGATTTTGGACTAAGCCGGCGAGAATCAGCAAGAATCAGGTTTCAATCGGATTCTAATTCTATGTAGAGGGTAGCTTCTGATTGTGAGATAAGTTGTCCAGAATCCTCCTGTTCGGCAAACAATCTGCTGTTTTTTTAATCAGAAGCTGTGCAAAAGCAGAAATGAACGGGGCCTAAGAACGTTTTCCCACATAAGAAAAACAAGAAAGCACCTTGTTCTAAGTCTGAGGGAATTACATTGAAAGGTAGTGTTATGCTTGCTACAAAATCTGATCTTGCTGAAATTAATGAGAATGATGCACCATGCCATACTTTAATGTGCAAAGAGGCTTTATTTTCACTTAATGATATTCCTAGCTCTTTGCCTCCTGCTGTCATTAACATTTTGTAGGAGTATGAGGATGTGTTTCCAGCTGAGTTACCCTCGAGGCTGCCACCTATTAGAGGTATTGAGCACCACATTGATTTTATTCTGGGCGTGACTTTACCAAACCGTGCTGCGTACAGGATCAATCCAGAGGAGACTAAGGAAATTCAGTGACAAGTTCAAGAGCTTTTGGACCGAGGGTACGTACGAGAAAGCCTTAGTCCGTATGTCGTTCCTGTTCTTTTGGTTCCTAAGAAAGACGGTAGTTGGCGTATGTGTGTTGATTGTAGAGCCATTAAACATATCACAATAAGTTATCGTCATCTTATTCCTAGGTTAGACGACATGCTTGATGAGTTTAGTGGTTCTATTATTTTCAAAAATTGACTTGCGTAGTGGATACCACCAGATTAGAATGAAATTGGGAGATGAATGGAAAACAACATTTAAAACTAAGTTCGGTTTATATGAGTGGTTAGTCATGCCTTTTGGTTTAACTAATGCACTTAGCACTTTCATGCGTTTAATGAACGAAGTTTTACATGTTTTCAATGGAAAATTTGTGGTGGTATATTTTGATCTATAGCAAGTCACATAAAGAACACATAGGACATTTGCATGCTGTTTTTGATGTTTTGAGAGATGCACGTTTGTTTGGTAATCTTGAGAAGTGCACCTTTTACACGAATCGAGTCTCTTTTCTTGGCTATGTTGTTACTCCACAGGGAATTGAAGTGGATGAAGCAAAAATTGAAGTCATCAAGAGCTGGTCAACCCCTGAGACAGTCACACAGGTGAGAAGTTTTCATAGTCTTGCAGGTTTTTATAGGTGTTTCGTGAAAGATTTCAGCACCATTGCTGCCCCGCTGAATGAGTTGAAAAAAAGAGCGTATCTTTCCAATGGGGACCAGCACAAGAACAAGCTTTTAACACGCTGAAAGAGAAGCTTACACATGCACCTGTACTCCAACTTCCAGATTTCGGTAAGACGTTTGAATTAGAATGTGATGCTAGCGGAATTGGAATAGGAGGTGTGCTACTACAAGAAGGTAAACCTGTTGCTTACTTTAGTGAGAAATTGAATGGGCTTACTTTGAATTACTTCACTTATGATAAAGAATTGTATGCTTTAGTGCGAGTATTAGAAATATGGCAACACTATCTTTGGCCTAAGGAGTTCGTTATTCATTCTGATCATGAATCTTTGAAGCAAATTAGAAGTCAAGCCAAACTGAATAAACGACATGCTAAATGGGTTGAATTCATAGAGTCGTTTCCATATATCATTAAACACAAGAGGGGTAAAGACAATGTAATTGCTCATGCGTTATCAAAGTGATATACTATGTTATCTCAACTTTATCATAAAATTTTTGGTTTAGAGACAATAAAACAGTTATATGCTACTGATTTGGACTTTAAAGATGCCTTTAAAAACTGTAGAGAATGAAGAACATGGAATATCGTCAACCGTATGTCGTCAACCATGTTTAGGACTATTTTAAAGAAGAATTTGAAGTTGTGGGAAGAGTGTTTACCACACGTTGAGTTTGCTTATAATAGGTCGGTACACTCTACCACCAAGGTAAGTCAATTTCAGGTAGTGTATGGGTTTAATCCTCGTGCTTCAATTGATCTTATGCCCTTGCCTACTTCTGAAAAGGTGAATTTAGATGATAAGAAGCGTGCTGAATTTATTTTGAAAATGCATGAAACAACTAAGGAGAACATAGAAAAGATGACTGAAAAGTATAAGATTGCTGGTAGCCAGGGTAGAAAACATTTATCTTTTGAACGGGGTGATCTTATTTGGCTACATTTGAGAAAAGATAGGTTGTCGATTTGAGAGTCTAAATTAATGTCTTGAGCTGATGGTCCTTTTAAAATACTTGAAAAGATTAATGATAATGCATATAAGCTTGAGTTGCCTGCAGATTTCGGGGTTAGTCACACGTTTAATATTTCAGATTTAAAGCCATACATGGGAGACGAGGATGAGCTTGAGTCGAGGACGACTCTAATTCAAGAGGGGGAGGATGATGAGGACATCATTCTTTTGGATACGGGCATACATCATGGTCCTATGACAAGAGCTCGTGCACGTAAATTAAATCATGTGATAAGCTCGTTTCTCGCTGTTCATAATAATGATATTGAGGATGGGATGCTACTAAATATTTGGGATGTTTTACTACTTAGGAACATGGGAGAAGCACCTCCACACAACCACATGTCCAGCTGGACTCCACCCTTGCCATGCCAAATCAAGTTGGACTCCAAGTCGTCTACAATTCAGGCTTTGTGTTTAGTTCGGAGTCAGCGGACAGCACTGCATTAAAACAGGCATGTCTCCCTCATACGGAGTTCAATTGAGGAGTTCTTATGCTTTTTAGAAAGATAACGACGAGATCTTTCCAATGGATCTGGTCCTAGCCACATATTAGTTGCAAATCATCCGAAATCATCAAAACAATGTGTAATCTTGCTGTTTTAGGCTGTTTCGGGCCTTGTAAGTGTGTGTGGGGTCCAAGCCCAGGTTGTGTGCACCCCCTAGCCGCACACAACCCTAGCCGCCGCCTCCCTCTCATATATTCAGCAGCCATCATCTTAGAGACTGGGGTTTTGATTAGATTACAACTAGACACTCTGTCAGTTTTTCCCCGTACATCAGTTTGTGGAACCCCAACTCGTGTGCTTAATACAATTCACAATTTCAGATTGCATCTTCTACGTTTTTGCTTGTGTTCTCGATTCGCATGCAGGGATAAGCTTTTTTGGCGAGGTCAACCGTGTTTGTGCATGGTTGATAACCAACAGAGCCGTGGTGTAGCGATTGTAGGGTTCAAATCAGTTCTGATTGGAAGCCGGATCGTCAACGTCGAGTTCTCCATCAATCGGTTTACTACTACCTGTCGGAAGATTGGGCCACCGTTCACATCACACTGGTCGGAGCCTCTTCAGTCGGAACCAAGGCCTGTTCCACACTGGTGTTGCCAAGGTGACTAGTGGGTTTGCCTTAGCACCAACCTGGGCTATCACATACTGATCCATAGAGGGATTTGGAGCAGTTGCCTTGGGACTAAGAAGGAACAACAAAAATTCTTAGATTCTAAAGACAAAGTACTCAGAAATATATAAAAAAGATATATGCAAGAACATTACATACCTGCATTGAAGTCCTAAGTCTTTTTCCCAGGATTGTATAAGTGATGACGTCCCAACATCCTGGTCGGGAGTTTTCTTCTTCCTCCTTATGATCAGAGGAACATTGTCCTCTGAGTCCTTACTCTCACCATGGACAAATGGGAAGGTCGAAAGATGTCTATATGGACGATCCCAATTGTGGTTGAACCATTTTTTCAGGTGCACCTGGGATGAGGTCCTTGTCTGTGTCCTTGCAGCAAATGTAACCCTCTTATCTTGCGTGTGGGACCGATCGTGCGCACGCTTGGAATGTGCATCATCCGATGGTACCAAGGCTTGACTAGTGTTGGTCGGATCAGCACTAGTCCCAGAAGTGGTAGAATCCACCACCTTTGAAGCACCTCTGGTCTTCATTTTCTTGGTTGGAGGAGCCAAGGCTGAGACCTCGAGCTGCTTAGTAGATCTTTTACGGCCATGCATATAAAAGAATAAATTTAGTTGTTAAGAATACAAGACAATTAGTGTTACAAAAAAAAACCAAAGTAACTTCTTGGTACTTACCATGATGCGTTCATTAATGAACTCATCGGTTGATGGTTGCCTGTCCAAGGTAGCCAGGTCGGACCTGTCAAAGGAGATGTGTAGCATAGACGCAACCCTTGACCAGGCCTCCTCAGCGGTCAGAACTGACAGGAGAAATGCCCACAAACGTCAGTAAAATTCTTCAATAAAAAAAGAAAAGAGGTCAATAATTGAGAATGTACTAACCTCTAGGTTCATCCTTGGTCGGATCATGGTCGCCTTCCATCCACAAGGCAAATCTGAACTATCTCTTCAAAGAACTTATTTTATGTATTTTATGTACAAAAAATCGAAAATGATCCTATGCCCCATCAAGCCTCCCTGCACCAGCTTGCTAATGATCTTGACGATGTCCCTCTCCTCCTCGGTGAGGACCAGCGAGTCCTTCTCTCTCTTTGCCTCGATCCTTGTCCAATTTGGGGCCGCCTTCCCACTAAATCGGAGGTGGCTACCCCCCAAAATTTTCGAATAGAACCACTCCTTTCAATAATTACGCCATGTATTCTTGGTCGGGAGTGGGGGATATTGGAAAGCCATTTTATCTTGGAGCTTAAAATAAGTGCCCCCAAATAGATCTTGGCTCTTGCTATTCCTAGTATATTGATAGAAATAGCGAAAAAGGCGAACTGGAGTGGGAATGCCAAGAAAAGCTTTGCAAAGATGAGAGAAAATACTCAAAATAAGAATGGAATTGGGGGCAGGTGTTGCAACTCAATCTCATAGTGATCAATCACATCGGCCAAAAACTCACTCTCAAGGAGGCGAAACCCTAACCTCACCAAAGCAGTGAACAAGACAAGGCGCCCCTCCTGAGGCACTGGCTTCGTGTCTTCCCCGCTGGGGTCCCATTGCAGCATTTCATGAGGGATCAAACCTTGATCTTCTCGTTCCTTAATCCTCCCCTCGGTAAGGATCGACTTATCCATGGCCATTGGTGTTGAGAAGAAGAAAGGGATTGAAAACAAGAGCTCAGAGGTCACAAAGGGCTTACAAAATTACTTCTACACTTGAAAGTAGTAAGGGTGTGAGAAATCCAAGAGAATTTACCCCCTTTTTATACAGCCTAAATTGTGTCAGTTTTGGACACCGTTTCAGTTTCCAAGAAAGAGTAAAACTACTTTTTTAATAAATGCTAACTAACACTGAAATGATGTTCTCGAAACTCCTTTTCAAAAGAAATCAAGAGATGAAATCCTCGAACTCCCTTAGATGTTTAAATCTTTCATCATCCATCCTTGATTATACTCCTCATCATATCTGATGGGAGAAGAGAAAAGAGTGGATGATGAAAAACTTAAAACAACTAAGAGAAATCTGATAGTAATTTCCTCAAAAATCTAAAAATACAGAAGAATCAAATGTTATCCTTAAACTTCTTTAAATATTTCAGCTTCTCACCATCTTTCCTTGATCATAACCCTCATCATAGTTGATGAAGAAGGAATAAAAGAAGATGAAAAGCTGAAACAATTAAAGGAGCTTGAAAGCAATCTTTTTCTTGATTCAGAAGGAGGCCTCCGTCCCCTTTATATATACCATACACATTAGAGATGATCAGTTGATTTAATTACCGAGAGAAGTGCAAAGATTTCCCATTTATTAGCATTTGAACCGGTCAAATAATTGGTGCATAACTCTATAAGAGTCACAGAAGACAAAAAGCCTTGAGTAATATACTCTTATTTCTTAAGACTTGGGGGCTAGATGACGAGGATTAAAAGTATGTCATTTGTTTGGGTCCTTAGTTTATTTGTGGCTATAATCGGCCTACAATACATAAAGCCCATAATGTGTTTAACAAAGCCTATCTCTATCCAATCAGTTAGGTCTCCGACTAGTTCAGTCAAAGATTGTCAACACCTTGCTTCACACTGGTCATTACTGACCAGTGAAATGGCCACCCCCACCAGTTTGCTTCACACTGGTCGTTACCGACCAGTGAATTGGTCGGGGACAAGCGGTTATCCCCGCACATATTTTCATGCTGATAGTTATCTGACAGGTATACATAACTACCCAGAAATTATCTCTGGAAAAGACACCATTTGGTAGGAAGACACCTCTCTACTACACGACGCCCTTTAGGAGAACAACTGCCGCCTCTTCAACCACGATAAATAGGGGGCCAATCCATGCTTTTGAAGGCATCTGATCATCTGCAATCTAATCTATGATTGGCAGTCTGAAATTGATCAATCAAGCATCTAGCATTAGCAACCCACGATCATTCTGATCATGTTGTAATTTGTATACTTTGTCAAAAGCCGCTTGGCTAATAAAGAAGCAATTCCCATCCACTCCGTTTTGTTCTCTAGGAGCTCACAATTTATAATTCCGTAAGTTCAATTAAGAGACCCAAGGTCTTGGACATCGACAACATCTATTAGCAACCAACTAATAATGAACTATCCTAGGGTGACAAATAATAATGGTATACAAATGACAAGGTAGGTATAATCCAATTGGGTAGAATAACTAAATCTCAAATTAATTGAAAACAGTTCTAGCATAAAATATCATGCAGTAATTTAAATCAACATAGCAATTGTAAAATTGGGTTCAACATGATCAAAGCACAACTTGCCTTGGAAAAGGTCTTGATCTTGACCTAGAGCTTGGTCTTGAAGCAACACTTCACCCTCGAGCGATCCGGGTACTTCGACGTCTATGCGAATCGAGAAAGAATACAAAATAAATACAAAAGTAGAGAGCAATCAAACTCCAAAAATAAAATAAATTCACCATTAAATATATCTCAGTTTTACAAATTTTTAGAAACTTGAATCAACTCAATCGGAGCTCGTATGACAAAGAATGGGCTCTTAAAAGATTCAAATAAAAAGAAAAACTAGAAAAAGAATAAATTCATTTTTTCCAAATTATTTTTCTTTTGGAAAACCCTAATAATGATGTCATGTTGACGTCAGCCCTGATATTTCTTGAATAAAAATAATCTAAAACATCCATAGAGAGGCTGACAAGTGCCCCCCTAGTCCATGGACCAAGTCCACGAGACCTCACAGGTCCATGGGAAACCCGGATCGTGGCACCACAGTCAGTGACACATGGGTCCATAGAATGCTGACATGGCGAATGATCCAACTAGCTGACTTTGCTGACATGCAACCCAACCGATCACATGTGGCACCAACGTGGACACCACCAAGGCACCTACCTGGTAGACAAGTCAACATAACCGTGGAATTTTCACCATCGAGCCCGAGCGACGGGCCCCTGCCAGAGGTGGGAATGAAGACCTACCCGACAACAGAATCATGATGAAAACGCAATGGGCTGGCACATATCTAGAAGCTTGCAATTCGAGGATATCAAATCCGAGGATGGTTTCGGCGGAGCGGCCTCATCGATGGAGATCAACGGCGGAGATCCTTGGTGGCACACTCGACAACTCCGACGATTGAAACCTCTCAAACCAAAGCTTCTCGGCCAAATCTACTCGATGGAATGGTGGACAAGCTCATGATGAACCTCGAAGGATGATCCGGCTATCCTTATATAGCCTCAACATGTGCGCTCATCTCGAAGTTCAAATTCGACGTGGCGGAGAAGTCCTTCTCTGAGACGGTGGCGGAGCGCGGAGGAAGATATAATCCGAGCCGCTCACATGTCATGAATCCGATGGTCTCTAACGCATGAGACATGGCATGATCCCAGCCGTCCACGCTAGCTCGATCAAATGATAACCAAAAGCTAGGGTTACACGGTGCTATCCCGACCATTCGATCATGATCTAACAATCCCAAGGCTATATGGGCTATTGGGCTGAGGCGGGTCGGACCGGGCCGGTGTAGGAAATTAGGCTAGGGCCGCTAGGGTTTTGGCCCAATTAAAACAAACCAAAAAATAGCAAAAATATTAAAACATTCTAGCAAAATTCTAGATTTTTTTGGAACATTTAGAACTCAAATAATTTTTTTGGACAAAAGATTATTTAAGCTTTGCATAGAATTAAATATTACATGCAAAAGCCTAATTCAAAATTTTTATTTAAATCCAAAAAAATTGCAAAAATTCTAAAAATTCCCCAAATCCACAAAATTCACAAATGACACTATAAAAATAATTTGAGCCAAAAAAATGGGATGTCACAATCATTTGGTAAACTACCCCTCAAAACATCTTTTCCTTGGCTAGCGGATGGCCTTCCACTAGATGTTCAGTTATGACCCGATATACTTGTGTTGGTCCAAGGGATACTCCCCAGAATATATATCAGTCAAGCCACATATTTAAGAATGCTACATGTTCTTTATCTGACACTAGGCCGACACCTTTATTTTCTCCGATATACTAACTCCATCTCTCTCCCTTGGTGGAAACAAGCTTGTGTTGGGGCTTGGTGCTAAAAGCCGACAACTGCTCTCCATCTGGTGTTAGAAAACATAGCCGCGCCATGTCAAGGAGGGTTGGACCGATGGGACCCATCCTGAACATGAAGGCGTTCAGGGTGTCTAACTAGAAATAGCATGTCATGGCCACTAAGGGCTTGTTGGCTCTAAGTTGGCTAAGGAAAGAGGGAGACACTCCGATATACCCATCTGCTCCCACAAGGGCATCTTTTCCGCTGCTACCCGATTGTACCAGTCACACTAGACTTTCAATAACGTTGGCCAGGCTCTAAATCTCTTTCACCATCCATTTATGTCATACTCGGGAGCATGGAGAGGGATCCTAGGTATATCCTAATTTATTATAGTAGACTGATCTAGGTTACCTAGCGGACCTAAGTAAAATTGGTCTTCCTTATCAGGCATAGGGATAAGTACCTATTTGTACTCCATTGCTCTTGAGCCGATGAGGTTGAAAAGCTAAAAGAATTGAAGTGTTGAAGATTAAAAGATCGAGGGGCGCAAGCCGATGGAGAATGATCTGAGAGCTCGAAGGCGTGAAAATGACAGGGGGTGAACACCATATTTATTGAGAGGTAAAACCGTGGCAAAAGACAGATAATTTTTTCGAAGTTTCAAGAGAAGTTATGGTGTGATAAATGGGGGAGTTATTGAGAATAGTGGCGAGAAAAGCGTGAAAATTCATGGTTAAGCCGATAAAGAAGATTTTTGGAAGATTCATATCATCTCCCAAAATTGGGGGGGGGGGGGGGAGGGGGATGTTAGCACCAGAATTTAGAAAGATATAACCGATTTATAAGACTTAGGTTAAAATTAGATTTCTAGCCGATATCGGTTCAAAATTTTAATTTTATCTTCAGGAGACAGAGGCCAATACGAGTTTTGGATTTTAGAGAATCAGAGAAGGGCACGATCGGCCTACACAGTATAAAAGGGCTCATCTGGCAGGACAAAAGAATCAACAATCCAATAATCAACTTGCAACTACTTTTATTTACTTTTTATCAACTAGAAATAGTTATTACATCTAGTAATACTTCCTTGTAATTCGTTCTTGATCAATAAAGTTGTGCATCGCCGATTTTGATCATCTTCGATTTACACCAACCCAGGTTTGTTTTCATACCTATCTTGCTGCGCATTGCCTTTTTTCGGAGAAAACAGATCTTTACCCAATATCTAATCGTCTTTAATAGCTGTTTAGATCTATCTTACCGATTGCATATCAGCTGTGATACTTGTTCCGATTTATCTCGTTGATAGATGATCAAAACGGTTAATAGCTATTTCGATCCATCTTGCCAATTGTAGGATCAAATCGGCTGGTATGTCTTGACCTACACTTGAACCCGGTGTTTGCGTGTGTTGAGACATATTGGCTCTTTTTTTGGCACCAACAGGCACATCTAATTCGAGTCTGAGTAGAAATCTCTTGTCAATCCTGAGAACGTTGTAAAGCTATGTAGCTAGGTCCAAGTCATGCATACAACGTAGGGAACTCCGACAGTCGAATTAATAGGCTTTTGGATGTTTCAGATCTTGGATGGTAGTGTAGGCTAGTAGCTCGTTTGTAAGCACTCGTTTGGACGACTCACATGCGTTTACTGTGCGTAGAAGCAATCCTCTTGTCTCCTCCAGCTGCTTGATGGGTGCAACCATCTTGGATTGTGCTTGCAATTTGCTAGCTGCTTCCTTGTCTTCTCCATGGCCATTCGTGTCATTTTCATTTTATTTTACATGTTAGGAACGTGGTTTTTACGCTCTCGACAAGTGTTGCACCTACGGTTTGGATCGATATTTTCTTTTACCTCTTCCATCCATGACCAGGTAATTGTGTTGTACGGTTGAGATTATTTTAAAGGAGAATTCAGTCTACTCTCAAGCATGGATTGTTTAATTTGGATACACCATCTGAAGATAAAATTAGTAATCCCATTGTTCAGAACCTATAGTTTGAATAGTCTTATTTAGAAATATAAGTCTTGCATATATATTTAATGACGCCTTTTCTATTATATCATCATTTATTCTCTCTTTACCATATGCAAATTTCATTACCACCCGCACAAAATATTATCTCTCATCTTTCAAAACAATTAAGTGAAGTATCTAAGTCATTTTCTCTGGTACCTTTCTCAATTTTACCGCAACCTTAATCCTTGTGCAAAGTTAAAATACATCTTATATTTCTGAATGGAGGGAGTACAAATTAATACTCCCTCCATCCCATGATATGAGTCAAAAGCTCACCATACACACAGACCACACTACTACATTGAAGAAAATCATAGATTGTAAAAAACAGTCAAAACAGACGGTTTTGAAACTGTCTGTGAAAAAAGTCTGTCATACACGGATGGTTATCAACAAAAACCTGTCATTGATAGTTACACATCACGGATGCTTAGTGCATAAGAGACTATGTGATAATGATAAATAACAGACAACACCAATTATGAACCATCTGCTATAAGGATAAATAACAGAGTCTGTGAAATGCATTTTTTATACATAATTTCAGTTTTAAGCCTAGTATCAGGAATCACACTAGCCATGCCCTTTGTACAGATACACAACACACATTGAACAGATATAAGATACACAATGTACAGTTGAGATAATACACACAACACAGTTGAAAATTCATGATTGAGATATATACACATAACACACATTCAAACAGAATAAATGACTTAAAATTCACAATTCAAATACATCTACATGCGCTTTACACAATTCATAGTTAAATAATATACACAATCCGCTATAGAACTTACGGACTGGACGAGGCACTAAACTCACCACCGGCTAGAATTACATCAGCTAGCAAGAAGGCGGCGAGCACTCCTCGAACCTTCGCAAGATCCTCAAGGGGTAGAGAAAACATAGATAATTTCTCTACTTGGTCAATACTAAAAGCATGCAAGATGCTTGGGCCACCATACTACTCATAGTCCTTGGTCTCACAACCACCAATTTTCTACTGCTAGTATATATTTCTACCATATCTTCACTCTCAACTGAACCAATGAGTTTTTATGCTGATGGAAGAACCTGAGAGCTGGTGGAGGAGGGCGAATACGTAGTGCAGGGAGGACGGCGATAGCACGGTGTTGAGGGTGACAGAGCGGTGCAGAGAGGACAGAGATGATGATCACACAGTGACGAGGGAGACGACGCAAGTGATGAGGGTGACCATAACGTACAGAGGACGGGGACAGTGACATCGCGGTGACGAGAGCAACAACGCAGGTGATGACGGTGACAACAACACAAAGAGGATGACGATGGTATAGAGAGGATGGGAATGACGATGGCGTGGTGCTGAGGACAACGGAGTGGTGCGGGGAGGATAGGGACAGCGACAATGTGGTGACGAGGGCGACAGCAATGAAGAGAGGATGGCGATGGTGCGGAGTGGAAACCTTGGATTTGGATGGAGGGATGCTAAGTGAGTATATGAATCGACCAAGCGAGAAGCTAAATAGGCATAGTCATTTGCTTGTCATTATAGACTATTAGAAGACATCAACTGTATGTGGTATTTGATCATCACATATGTTTGTGATAACGAAACTGTCTGTGACAGTGCATATCACAAACGGTTATTTAAATAGTAACCATATGTGATATGTGATATTTTTCTGATATAATTTTTTTAGATTTTACAACTAGCCTTAAGAATCACACTAGCTATGCCCTCTGTTAAATATAATACAATTCAATAATATTTCACAGTTGAAAAATATGTACAACAACACAATATAGTTAACAAAACACATGTGAATCAACAAGTGACAATGAATAAAATGCATATAAAAATTAACAATTAATCTTAATTAACAACATAAAGTACAACACATTTTAGTACAGTTAACAAAAGATAGTACTCATACACCCCGTCTCCTCTTCCAAAATATAGCAATAGATGGCTGTGGTTTAACAGCACTAGAGAGTGGAGGGTTTTTACTCTTTAAAAGATAGTACTTAATGGAGACATTTGAATGTCACATCTTCACATACAAACCTCTCACGACAACCATCCAAATCCTTCAAAGAAATGAAGATCTGGCCATCATAATGCATAGAGAGGTTGAATAAGCCTTTATGGTTTTTTCTATGCATAACACGTGAGGCAAAGAACACCCTACCATAGTCCCCATCATCCACAATCAGTAAAAGCACATTATCCACGAGACCATACTGGATATCCAACATGTTGATGGCATAACTCAACATCGTAACTACAATTTCATTGGATGACGATCATGCCATCTACTAAATATATTTCAAAAATAATCAGTACTAACAAGGTTAATTTAATTCGTGGCTATACGAATAAATTTAAAAAAACTACATAATTGAACCTATTACATATATTATCAAGAAAGTCATTTTTGGTTGCGTGCACTCCAACATAACATGATAATTATAAAATACTACTAGAATATAATAACTTAGTTATAATGAAATAAAAAATAATAGAGTTTAAAATGTATATAGATATTATGACCAAATATATATGGATGATATGACCAAATAAGCACAGCTTCCACTAAAATACAACGGATGCAAAAGAACTATAAATATCGCCATTACACAAAGGGCGAGGCATATCAATGTTTCATAAAAAAGACTACGAATAGCCAAAATAGAAAATGAAGAAGAGAAGCAATGAGATGATGAGGAAAAGACAAAATAGCTTGAGAAGAAGATGCGACGGATGTGGATTCCCAAACGGCAATGGAGAGGAAACGTTTGAGAAGATGAAGAGGCAACAGGGAGAGAAAGAGCATATAATTTCTTTTGCAGCAACCAGCACGATTACCAATATGCAACTACTCAAGTTATTATAGGATGTTTCAACATAAAACCGTCTGTAACAAGTTTACTTTCACAGATGGTTTGTTCTCACAACCGTCTGTGAAATATCACAGACGACAGCTTTGAAGTAAATCGTTTGTGATAAGTTGACACATCAAAGGCTATGGATAATCCGTGATTACCACATACGGTTGCTTAAAACTAACTGTTTGTGATAGTTTTAGCGTACGGTTGCTTAAAATGAACCATTTATGATAATTTCAGCATAATTTTTCTAAGACCTTCGTGGACAGATTTTCACGCAAACATCAAAACCATCTGAGATAAGGCGTTAGAGATGACCCTTTGTGTGGTAGTGCCAATGAGACAATAACTCTAAGAAAAAGTTAATGTCATTGAACTGTACATACTCTATTAAATGACATACTACAACTACTTATTCACTTTATCAGCATTAAGGTAGGGGTATACGGTGAAAATATTGCACTAACTATGTCTTTTGATATCTGTAATGAAACTATATGGTGAGACAACGCTTCCCCAGGGATAGAGGGAGTACCTCTTAGACGAAAGTCAGTTCCTACATAATGCTCTGGATCAATTTTAGTGATTTATATTGAGGGATATAGGGAGTACCCAGGGTTTGAAAAATTGACTAAAATTGCTCGAAAATCACGATTTTCGACCGTATCGAACTGGCTCGATAAACTATACCGGTCGATAAACTAGTCTAATTCAAAAAATTTGGGAATTTTTATGTGACGTAAACCAGTCCAAAATCAGTGAAAATCGCTCAAAAATCGACAAAATCTGTTTCCGAATTGTTTTGTTTAGTTTGCCGATTTTTCAAGAAAACCAGTCGAAAATCGGTCGATTTTTGAATTTTTTTTCGAATTTGTTTGACCTCCGAGTTCAAAGAGTTTAACTTCGAAACGGTTTGGTTTCTAGTGATTTTTGACGAAAAATCGCTGCTGGTTTCTGAGCTCAAAACGGTATTGTAATCTCTGGAAGTACCTCTTAGGCGAAGGTCCTTTCCTACATATATGCTCTGGACCATTTTCAGTTATTGGATCGATTTTCAATCATGCCAAGTTGTGACATACATACTCTTTTTTTTTTCTCATGTACCTCGACGCGTAAGCTTTGGCAAACCCAGAATTTTCGAGACAAGAATACGAACTAAAATAATCTACTAGAAAAGTTCGAAAACACATAATAGCAAATGTTAAAGTATTCACGTTAACCTCTATTTTGACAATTTAAGCCAAAGTCGTACTAATAACCTATTTATTTTTCAAACCCTTGTTAAAAACTAATTAAGTATCCATATTTTTTCTAATACGAAACCTAGCTATGCGCCGATGCAATCGATCAATCATTGACATTGTGCATACTATGATGTGCGAAGAACTATTGATATACAGGAACAAACACTGTGGATGTGCTATCTCGGCCAGACGTTGTATTCCATGCATACATCTGCATATCGTAAACTGTTCCTGCCAGGCGTAAAGCCGGAATCATGTGGAAATAATTTCGAATATATCTGTCTTTCACGCGGCGCCCGGGAAGCGTCTTGGAATCTACTTCCACTCTTGTGTTGACACCGGTCAATCAAGTGGAGAGGACGTGAAAACGACCATAATGTTTTGTAGCAAGTATTCTTCTATTATCTTTCTGGGTTATGAAAATATTTAACGTAAGAGTGTACACGTGAGTTCATCATGCACTTTCTTAATCTCAAGATAAACCTTTTTTACAAGCTCCGTTCGAACGTAATTGTAAAAATATCCTTCTCACCATAGAAGCACAGATAAAAATCATATTTTTTAGCCCTCGGGGCCTTGTTTTTGCAAATCTAGCCCCCTGACGCATTTGCATATTTTGCCCTCTTCACCACCGTGGAACGCGTGGCATATGATATCTATCTCATGTCGTGCCCAGGGAGAGCAGAAGCTGGTGCTACCACGTCCGTGGAGCACAGGAGCAGACGCTGGCATGCAAGCTAGTGAGCGCGGGAGCACATGGTGCCGTGGACGGAGAGAGCGGGAGGGAAGCTGCCGCAATCCTAGGAGCTTCGATGACCTTCCACAGTAGTGGAGTGCACATCGTGACATATCACTTTCCGGAGCTTTTGTGGTCGGGGATACGATTATTTTTGCAATTGCGTTCGAAAAGGACCAAATTTACAAAAAAAAAAACGAGATAAAGGAGCAAGAAAAGTGATGATTCCATTTAGCAGGTAACACGTGTCACTTGCCGCGCTCCCACACCACGGAAAGAGCTACCAAGCTTGTATAGCTCAACAAGCCACTGAAGCTACCCACGGTGCGGGAGCGCGACAAGTGATACGTGTCGCCTGCTAGTGCTTTCACGATCATTGATGAGACTATTTTTACAATTATATTTGAAAGGGCTCAGATTTGCAAAAAATAAAAGTTTCACAGAGCTAGAAAAGTGATGATCTCTGTACCTATAAGATGTGTTTTAGAATATAGTTGTCACTCTCTTCTTCTTAACTAATGAATTAGAATCGGTGCCGTCAAATTAACTTTATAAAATCTGATCTTCAACATATTTAAAACTAAGAAAACTTTGCTTTAGAACACTGCAAATTTATATCTGCTGTGGGAGACTGCAAATTGATGATTCATCGTTGACACTACAAAATCGCGGTGATTTGCCCAAGCACATTGCACCTATTAAAGTATTATCATTATAAAATTTAAGAGAGTGAAGGGGCTAAAAAGTTTCATTTGAAAAGGCTTAATAATATGATTATCGATAATTCAACCTTCTAGACTTTGTTTTTAAAATTGTTCGACAAATAGAACTTTTGAAGCCGCTTCACCCCCACCCCCTATTTCAAGATAGTATTATTTTAGTGTGTGTAGTCTCTGGTGTGTTATAGTAATTTACCATAATTTGTAGATAATCAATTTTACGTTTCGGCAAATCTCGTACTTTTGTGATGTTCTAGAACCAATTTTGCCTTAAAATTATCTAGATTAACAAAACTATTGCATTACAAAAGGACTATAATCTTATTAAATTATATGAACGTAAAATAAATGGAAGGTCACATAGTGAAAAGTCAATAAGTCATTTTTTGAGAGGAAGACAGAGAGTGTACATGAAGGACACACACCCAAGGATTAAAATCTCGCCGAAATTTCGCGAGATCACAGTTTCCGGGCGTGGATGATTTTTCAAATGCTGGCCAGAGTAAAAAAATTCAAAAAATTTAAATTGCTACAGTATCTCTAAAATATAGCCGAGATTTCGGGATTTTTAACCAGATTTGGTCCAATAAACCCTAAGAAAGTCATCTCCTATGAAAATTTGTTGAAAAACAGAATTTTTGAGATATTTCTAAAAAACTGCAGAAACACTTTCAAATTTTTATAAAATTGTATATGCTTTATCATGTTGTGAAATGTTTATTCTACCATCCTAAGAAGGGTAGTATAATACAGAAAAATTTTCAAAATAATTGAACCTTGTTATCTTTAAAAAATCAAAAACAGTATGAACATAATTGGGACAGTAACCTTGTCAGAATTTTATAAATTTTCTCGAGTGTGATCATGATCCAAAATTTTTGTGAGATATTAATAATTGCCCCATTACCATTCTCTAAGATTTTCAAAAAAAATTAAACTTTTTTTGTTTGTTCAATCAAATCTATGTATGCATTGAACTTCATTTGTTATATTTCAAAAATCAAAAACAGAAAGAACATAAAAGATACAGTCCACTTGTAAGAATTTTATAAATTCACTGGAGTGTTATAATAATTCAAAATTTTTATGAGATCTTAATCATTTCCTTATAACCCTTCTAAAAAATGTTCAAAGAATTTAAACCTTTTTTGTTTGCTAAATAAAATCTATGTATTGATCATTAGGCTTTTATCACGACGTACCACTATCAGAATTTTTAGAACTTTTTGAAGATTGATCATCATATGAAAAAAATTAATGATACATCAGGACCATCCAAAAAAAATTTAAAAATTTTCTAACGTGATTTGTACCATTTTTAATTTCGTTGAAGTTTGCCGGTAAGGCTTTTATCAGGACTGTAGCACTGTCCGAATTTTCAAAAAATTTATGAGAATATTAGTGATGCATCATAAACTTTCACAAAAAAATTCAAAATTGTTTAACATGGTTTGTTTCATTTTACATTCGGTTCAAACTTGTCGGACAGCGTTTTATCAGGATAGTAGCAATGTTTGAATTTTTAAAAATTACTCAGATTTGATAACCATCTGAAATGTTTATGGGAACATCACTGATGTTTTGGGAACCAACAAAAAACAATTTCAAAATTTTTTGATGTCGTTTGATCCATTTTTCACTCGGTGCAATTTTGCCGAGATCTTGGCAAATCTCCCCGAGATCTCGACAAAACCGGTCGAAATTTCGGTTCAAAAAATGGAATTCAAATTCTGTTTTTACAATTCATCCGGAATTTGTTTAAAATGGCAAGATCTCGCCGAGATTTCGTTCTCCGGCCATGGACAATATTTAGAGCGAAACCGAGATTTCAATTCTTGCACACACTCCACTCAAACCACACACGCACACATACGTCAGAAATTTTGAAGAGGCTTTAAAGAATTATGGAGCGTAGGCATGCATTTTTTATAGAACCAGAAATACATGTAGTCTAATTAAATAAGACACAATGTGTCAATCAATGGGATCAAATCTGGATGAGTGAGAACTGTTGGAGATATACCCTAGAGACAATCATAGAGATGATTATATTTTCTTATGTTTATGATTTATTACCTTGTTCTTGAATAATGTCATTACTATTAATTAGCAAGTATGTGACTTCTTTGCGAAACTCCATATATGACTTTGTGATGATTATTCTAAAGTGATCCTTAGTCGATAAACATTTGAGGACACATATAAATAGACTAGTATATGTATTGGTTGACGACCATGTTTCACAGGTCATGTGAAACAACCCAGGTTTTTATTATGTGCCAATGAGATCATCAACACCATTAATAACATGTTTAATTAAAAACATTTAACAAAGATTGATCATCAATCAAGTAATAAGACATATAATTAACACATTCAACAATAATTGATCATTATTTTCATTCATTAACAAATATGTCATTGATAGATTCATACATCTCCATTCACACAAATCGCAATTACAACAAAGTATAATTGTTAACTCCATTCACTAACAATAGTGGTAAACAAATTAATATGACACAATTTAAATAAATAATGATTACAACAAAAAGGAAGTACAAAAGATCATTACAAATGACCTTTGATCTAATCCTTGTGATATCCTCAATTTCAAGTACCTGAAATTAGTAGTCCTCAAGTAAGCAAATGGAGGACAAATAAGGATAAAATTAAAAGATATAGTGATACCGTTAGACCCTTTTTTCATCGATTAGTTTAGGATTCGCTCATCGAGATACTAGACCATTTGGGGCCGATCGGCACCTCTCACGAACTACGGTTCATCATCCGATATTATACAAATCTGATAGAACCACGAGTAACCATAGCCATTTAGGAATAGTGCTAAAAAATATCACGTAGTAAAAAGTAAAGCCTTCATCAGTAAAAAGGTAAAGACACCAGAGATAAAAGAAATGGTCACAGCTCACATCCAGCTGAAGCCCAACATTTCACCGTCAACCACACCCAAGCCCCAAAGGAGCCAAGTTCATAAGCCAAGATCTGGAGCATACACCCACAGCCACCAAAGCCATCATACACAACAAAGACACCAAAGCACTGGAGCATAGCCAAGAGGCACAGCCAAGAAGGCAAGCCAGGGAGCATGACCACACCAAGAGCTAGGAAGCCATCAAGCACAAGGATCAGAAGGCCTCAAGCACCATGGAGCCAGAAGGTCTAGAGGAGCCAGAGGAGCAAGAGAAGGGAGGACAGCCACCTCTGCCTAACCATCACTAGGACCATCCATCCACAACCAGTACCTCATTTTCACTTACCTCAATCTGAGGTAACTAACCACATATTTAGCAGTAGCAAGAACTAGAATAGAGACTAAAAATAGTAAGGTAAGCTAGGTCTCAGTAGGTTAATGCAGCGGGGGTTGCACCGTGCGTACCCAATAATCTCCTCATGCTCCCCGATGCATGGTAGATTAAGGGTGTCATCGCGGCACCGTCCAAAACCCACGCATCAACCTTTAGAATCATCACAGACCTTCCGGGCAGCGTTGTAGCAAAAGTAAATCACATAGAGGATTAAACTTCATCCCTCAGTGCATAACTCAAGCAGCAAAACAAGTATGGTAGAGAAACTAAGTTAAATAAGGGGGGCTCGGTCTAGATGCAGTCAGCCCAGAGGGTCGACATGGCTAGGAGGTAGAGGGACCCAGGGGCAGCGCCATGGACCGGAGTGGCAACGGCGGCAACGGAGGTGTGTGCTAGGGAGCTAGGAACCGGGAGGTGGCCCGGCAGTGGGAGCTGTAGGGTGAAGGCCCGACAGCTCGGAGCATAGGCTCGGGAACCTCTACGACGCGGCCTAGGCGATGGGGTGGCACATCTGGTGACGGTGGCCCGGGGAAGGAGCCGTCCATGGAGGAGGAGGTCGGTGGAGAAGGACATGGCAGCTCGGGCAGTCAGAGGCTAGCAACGCCAAGTGCAGGGAGTCGTGGCTTGGCGCAAGCGAGGCTGGCTCGAAGATGGCTCAGGCAATGTGTGGGCACGACGGGGGTCGGCACACGGGCGGCACCAAGGCACGGAGTGGTGCACGCAGGGAGCAGGCCCGGGCAAGCTAGTGGCTGGAGAAGACCGGCGATGACGGTGCCAGGTTGGACAGCGTGGACGCTAGCCAGCGCGAGGCCCAGAGGGAGGCGAGGGACTATGCGGGGGCACGACCCAGAGGGAGGTGGCCGAGGCGTGGCCAGGAGCAAGAGGCCAGTGGTGACAGAGGAGATGCCCAGGCGGCTGGCGCCGACGGGAGGGCGGGAGGTGGCACCAACGGTGGGGCCGACTGGGTGTCGTCCTGGAGAGAGAGGAGAAATGGGGCAAGAAGAGAGTGTACAGAGGATAAGGCCAGATGTGAGAGAAAGAGAAAAGAAGGAAAAAGGAAAAAGAGAAAAGGAAAGAAAAGAAGAGGAGAGAAGAAAAGAAAAAGAGAAAGAATAAAAGAAAGAAGGAGGGAAAGAGAAAAGAAAATGGGAGAGGAGGAGAAAGGAAAAGAGAGGAAAAAATAGGAAGATATTTTCGAAAGTCATGAACCACGTTAGATTCAATTAATCGTCTCGCAGTACATCAGAAAAATTAGAAAGAACATAAATAACTGTGACTACTTAAATAAAGAGTTGTATAAAATTTGCAATTGCATTAATAGCTAAAAATAGGAAATAATACCATTACTAAAATAAAATCATAAGCAAAGATTTTAATAAATCCCATAAAAAATTGGTGCTAAATTAAAATATCGACAATGAAGTCGCTATAAATTAAAATACACCAAACTAAAATATGGCAAGCTAAATTATCTCAAATTTGAATGCACCAAATTAAAACACGACCAAAATAATAAATCCTAAATTAAAACAAGCTATCTATCTATACCAATCTCAATCAAGATAGGAGAAGGTTGGATGCCACAAAATTCCATAAATTAATATTAATTTGAGCAGTAATATTTCAAAATTTCAAGAGGTACAATAATTCAGGCAGGAGATCACCTTCTGCACCCATGTGAGGACGCATATTATTCAGGCAAGCAATCTTGTGATCATATTTGAATATTTTTAATCAAGCATATTTGATTATATGAGATATCACCCATGCATTGGAAATTCCCTTTTTAAGAAAACCCTAAATCAATGAGATTGGAAAGATGGTTTTGATGATGAACTGTTACGGTGGTAGTGGTTATAGTATGTGGGATTGAGGATGACTATTGAGGTAGTGATTGGGTTGCTGATGTGTTTTTATGGCTCATCCAATGCTGTGGAATGGGTATTGCTGATAGGACCTTCTATATATGCTAGAATATAAAGTGGAACAAACTACACTCGGGCAATGAGCCGTATAATTTCGTATCAACCATAGTGTGTGGGAAACGACCAAAAAAGGTTGTCCTATGAAGGTGTATGATCTGCACAACTTTTATATATTAGATAAATAGGTTGGTAAGACCAGTATGGGCCTGGTGAAGCATACTGGTAAGACTTGTAAGGCTTGTTGAAGCAAGACCGGTAACACCAGGGCAGCTGGCAAGACATTAAGGCCCACGGGGCAAAAACGTTAAGGCTATGGGCGCTATATTTAAACCCGTGAGAGTATCAATGCTGCTGCGGTAGCATGATACAATTGGCGTGCGCCAGGTTTGGAGATCAAATACATGAGTAAGGATAAACTTTCTGGGTTCTCAACTGAGGTTGAGTTCACTATGGGTAAAGTTAAAAGACCATGTGGAGGTCTATCCTTGTTGTTGATGAGTTATTGACTGTGGTTGAGCATGATGTGCTCGAGTTTGAGTTTGTTTTGAATTTGATTTTGATATTTTAAGCAATTAGACTTGCTGTTGTATTGGGCGGCACTATCAGCCTAGGAGAGCGGTAGTGCAGGCCCTGCAGAGCTACCGGCCTCCTTAGGTGGTAGTTATTTTCCAAGAAGCAGTGTTTTCTCTAAGTTGAGCTGAGCGCCACTACCGGCTTCTGGGAAGCGGTAGTGCTGGCCAACGGTACTACCGGCCCCAAGTAGACGGTAGTGCCGACCTTGACTGCGATTTGAGCATTGAATTTTGAATTTTTGTGAGGTTTATTGCATATCATTTTGGACATTGCTATGTGATGGGTTTCCTTATCTTTGATGGTTGCAGTAAGTCGATGATAGGTCATGGTGAGGCGAAGGATGATCGGGACTAAGCGAGTTGCACCAGAGGTCCAAACGGTCAAGGATCGCCGGAAGATGATCGAAGATAGAGTCGTTGCGAACTTAGAAGACAAGGAATGGATGAGATGCTAACTTGGAGCTTCTCGGATCAAGGAGGGCTGTTGGATCGTGGTCTAGAAGATAGAGTAGCGGGTGAAAGTTCAAGCTCCATTAAGTTGGTTTTGGTGTTAATGACAAATCTAATATTGAGACTAACTCTTTTAATAATCATAATATTGATTAGTCTCCATTGTTAATTAATGACAAATCTTTTATAAGACTAACTCTTTTGTTGAGCTTAACTCTCATTAGTCTCTTTTCGATCAAAAGATGGAAATATCAAAGGTATGCATTCGAGTTCATATTATCATATCTTGTTGCATTATTTGGATATAATATTCATAATAATATTGATAAATTCAAATATGAGACTAACTCTTTTATTGAGTATATATTTGATTAGTCTCATCTCATTGAAAAATGGAAAACCCAAGGTATGCACTCGTATTCATTTTACGATATCTTAATGCAAATTTTGGATTCAAGTTAAATGATGAACTGTACCATTATTTAGACCTCAAGATGTGCATTAATGTTTCAACTCCATATATACATGAATGCACACATTTAGGGGGAGTTCATGGTTAATCTTGAAGGTTCAAAGTATTGATCTATTTCATCTTTCTATATCAAGGATCATTACTTTGAAACAACCCCTTGAGTATATTTAACTTGTGTAGTTGTAGTATATTCAGGGCAATATAGGATAAACTCAAAAGAAATCAAAAATTGAATATGTGCATATTGATTCAAGTTCAATTATTTGTATACACACATCTAATGGGGTTTATTATGTAATTAATGGTCTTAAGAGTATTGATCCCTTTCCACCACTCTATATAAATTGGATCATTACTTTTAGATTCCATCGAATTGAATATATGAAACTTGTAGTTAATATATACTCATGATAATTTAAATACAATTTAAATTGTGTTCGGTTGCCATTCAATCAACAAAGAACTAGTCATGTGTTGATGGTTCACTTTGTTGATCCTATGGCAATCGAATGTTGTTGAATATATGAAGCATTAGTTGCATTAGTATACTCAAGGCACAATTAATGTTTCAATCATTTGTCTTTGGGTTTTGGTCAATCATCAAAGGAAAAGATCAAAGGATCTTGGGAGCATCCATTATGTGTTAATGGAGTGCAATGATGATTGAGACAACCATGCGTCTTGGACTAACACCTTCAATGAGTTTGAAATAGGTTAAGTCCAAGGTTGAGATGGATAAATGGGACAAGTACGTCATCATGTGTTGATGAGCTTCAAAAGAGGACCCCGAAGCTAAGACAAGAGGAGTTCATCATGTGTTGATGAACAAGACGAAGATCCCGAATTGGAGAGAAGATGATGGAAATCATAAAAGCTCCAAGTGGATGTGCTAGAGGCAAAGGTATAACTAGCTAGGGCTAAGGATGTGTTCCTAGTCTTTTACCGGTCTCGGTGTTTGGATGAGAGACCGGGTTGCCAGTATAGGTTGCCATACTATTAAGAGGGTTTGAGTCTTATAGCTTGAGCCTCATCATGTGTTGATGAACTCAATCCGGTTCACTCTAGCTCACTCTCTTGTTTGGATTTTGCATGTGCTAAGTATTCGCATGTGTTGCAAATAAGGGAGCTCATGTTTGCTTCCTATTGAATCTTAATCGATTTGGTTTTTGCATGGAGCTATGGATTTGCATGTGTTGCAAAAGGGAGATAGGTCATGTAATTTGGTTTATGTGTTTTTTGCATGGAGTTAAGTTTTGCATGTGTTGCAAAAGGTGAAAGCTCATGCATCGGTGTTTTAGCTTGTGATTTGATCATATGTTGATCATCATAATGCTAAGTAAAGTTTATGATTTTTCTATTTGCAAATAATCTAGAGGTTATGGTTTTGATCCAAGAGCATGTGTTGACATTTGCAAAGTGTTAGGATCATGTGTTGATCCTTACATGGCTACAGGATTGATCTCATGGTTTCTCGGTTTATTTGTAAATGTGTTTTGCAAATTGTTTTGATCATGAGTTGATCACCAAATGGCATAAGATTTGATCTTATTGACTCTCTCTATCTTGTAGTCACGCTCTTGATCAAGTCTATGTGAGGGATTTTGATAAATCAGATTTTAGACTTCAATGACTACATTAAAGTCTTTATTTTTGTAATATTTAAAAATATCTATGGTTGCTTAAATCTTGAAAATGGGTGGAGATTGTAGCCCTCATGATATCACATAGAATCAAAAATCACCTAAATCGGAGTTCGGAGTAAAAAGTTATGAGCGTTTTAGTGGCTGTAACAGTGGTAGCACCGCCCGTAGCCCGGGGCGGTTCTACCGGCCCAGAGGCGGTGTAAAAACTCCAGAGATGTATTTTTCGGTGAAATGGCCGGTGCTACCGCCCATCTATGGGCGGTAGCACGGGGGTACTGTAGCAATGGCTAGTTTTTGGTGTTTTTAATGCACGAAAGTGACCGTTGGCCTAGAGGCCGGTGCTACCGGCCCTAGTAGGGCGGTAGCACCGGATTTGCTGCATTGTTTTGCCCATTTTGCCCTCCAACAGCTAGTTTTCTTTAGTGAGGCTATAAATGAGCCTTGGGGGCTGTTATTTGGGAGTTTCTGACCTTTGGGAAGGTTTGTGGGAGTTGTGTGCATGTGTTGCTCTCTTCTATTTGGTTTTTGAGCTAAGAGTGAGCCCTATTTACATGTGTTGCATTTATGAGAGGATTGAGAGCCTCTTGTGCATGTGTTGCACTTGAGGGGAGCCTTGTGCATGTGTTGCACTTGGTGATCACCTTGTACATGGGTTGTACTTGGTGGAGCTCAAGCTGGATGGCTTGGCTTGTTACTCTTGGTATTTGCCGACACCTAGACGGCGTGTGGAGGCATCGTGCGTGGTGACCTTCTCAAAGAGATTGTGAGAAGACCCGACAAAGTTGTGAAGGTCAGAGCTCGTCCACCCGGAGGGGGAAAGAGCTACCACTAGTGGAATCGAGGCGGGTGCTCAATTCGTGGAGCCGGTCCAAAGAGGTTTGGGCTAGCCTCAACGTGGATTAGGGGAGACCGGCAAGTCTCCGAACACCACAGTAAAACATCGGTGTGTCTCTTTGTGTTTTCTTTCAATTCTCTATTTACATTGTTGCAATTTACATTCCTATAATTAAAATTGCTTTATTGTCTTTAGAATTATATATTCTTGAGTAGAGACATAATTAGCTAGTGCACTTAGTGAGCCTAGTTGATTTAGGCTTTAATTTGTCAAAACCTTAGTTTATCGCTTCCGCGTTGATTATTGTTTAGGTTTTGAAATAGAGATCAATAAAGCGTGTATTTAGTGAGAAGAATTTTTAAAGCCGCCTATTCACCCCCCCTCTAGTCTGCATCCTCGATCTTACAGCGGGTCAAGTTAGTGTGCTTTGAGAAGCGTGCAAAACACAATATGTTTGTGAGTTTTGGGTTAGCCCATGCATGAGTGAGTGAGTCAATCCTAGCCCTTGATGGTGTTCCTTTGGATTGAAGGAACTCATCCAAGGGTGGATGATGACTAAAGAGTAGTATAAATATAGGGGTAGCTCTCCTCTGTTGAAGGTTTTAGAGGTTTTGATACTCCTTTGAGCTTTGCCCACTTTGTTTTGAGACTTTGTAAACCTCCATTCTAGAAATAAAATTCTAATATTCTCAATTCTGAATTTACTTTCCGTATTTACATTATGTCTTAAATTCCGCACTTTAAATTCTTGCGATTTACTTTCCGCACATTTGGATTTGCCTCCCCTCCTTCTAAATGCTTGTGGATCTTATGCCAAGGATGAATGATTGATGGATGAATCTTTTTCAGATCATATCCCAATCATCTTGGCAGACGTTGTGCTTTTCTTTGGAAGAAAGCGATCTTTTTGCTTGAGAGAGAAGGATTTTTGGTAGATTGTGTTCTTGAGTCTTTGAGGGCTGGATCTTTGGTGTTCTAGTTTGCTATGGTATGTGGGAAACAATCTAGGATCATCTTGATCATCAAGAACCCACGAGCAAGCTTAGGGCTAAGTTTTTGTTTTTGAACCCATTCTTGTGCACTGTTCCTTCAATTGGAAAAAGGTCGGAACTTTGACATCAATTCTTGCGATTGAAGGTTGGAATAGGTTCCCAACATCCATAGGAAGTTGTCTACAAAGTTTCACAGGGTTTTGATCAGCCGATCAAAAGATTCATCGATTTTTATTTTGAGGTCGTGCTGATTTTACTCTTCACTATGTTGATTTACTGTAGCACAGCTACCACTACAGTAACCCAGTGTTGCAGGGGTACTGTTTATCCGGCAATACTGGGGTTGAACTACGGTAGTGCCACCCTTGATGAAAATTTATGGAATTTTGCTTTCTCTACTTTGCCTTGATGAAGTGAGGTTCTTGGTTTGTCTTCTGAGGGGGGAAGTTTTTATTTGAGATCATTCACCCCCTATGATCGCCATTTTGGTCCTTCAATTGGTATGAGAGCTCAGTTTTGCTCTTTTATAGATCTTGATCGGTCTCTAGAGCCATGGCGACGGACATGTATTCCACCAAGCCTCCTATCTTTTCTGGAGTTGATTTTCCTTTTTGGAAGTCGAGAATGGATTCATACATCACTGCCTAGGGCTTCCTGATTTGGCAGAAGGTGAAGCGCCTGTATGAGGTTCATGTCGATGAAAATATCACGGTCGGCAATATGGTTGACGTTGAGGCTAATGCTATGGTAAGGAACATCCTCATACAAGGCCTTAGCCGCAGTGAGTACGACAGGATCTCTCACCTACGATCTACTCACTAGATTTGGGTGACCCTCAATGCTTACCATGAGGGCACCACCCAGATCAAGATAGTGAGACAGGATCAATACAAGCATGACTATAATAAATTTGAACAGCACGTTGATGAGACCCTTGATGAGTGTTTTGGTTGTTTCACAAAGATTTTGAGTGATCTCCGTGCAGTTGGTTGCACATACTCTGACTCGGGGAACGCTCGACATTTCTTGACTACACTTGATCTTCAGGTTTAGGAGATGAAGGTGACCACCATCAAAGACACCACAGACTTATTGACCTTGACTCTTGATAGGCTCTATTCCTGACTCAAGACTCATGAGATCGATGTTGTCTCTCGTAAGACGAAGTCGCTGTCGATGGCCTTGGTCATCGATCCTATTGGATCCTCTTCTGAGATTTCAGTTGGTTTCTCTCTTTTCGCCCTTTGCGAGCTAAGCGATGAACAGCTAGAAAATTTTTCAGAAAGTGAGCTTGCCCTGCTAGCCTACAAATTTTCTCATGCCTACAAGAGGGTGTGAGAGAGAAAGAGAGGTGGCATGATCATCTGCTTCGAGTGTGGTGATCCCAACCACATTCGAGTTAACTATCCCAACCTGGAGCAAAGCAAGAACGACTCCGGTGGTTCGGGAAAGAATAACGACACCAACAAGAACCGCAACAAGAAGCCTCCAGTCTGCGACCCGGTGAGCGAGAAGAAGTACCGTAACTTCTCGAAGAACAAGAAGCTCTTCCACTGCATCCTTGCTGCACTCAACGATATCAACCTCTTCGACACGGAGACCTGGAGTGACGAGGGCGAGGATGATCCGCAAGAGAAGAACAAAGGTGGCGATGACTTTACCGGGATGTGTTTCGTGGCGGACGCCAATGACATCAGTGACTCCGAGCTCTAGAGCGACTCAGACGAGGTACCATCATATGATTAGCTCAATGAAGTTTTTTGCCAGTTAGAAAAATTTCATGCTAGAGCTAGAGCTAGGTGTATGAAGCTGGAGAAGGAAGTAGGTACTTTGACTCGGGAGTTAGCTTCACTTAGATCTTGTTCCTCCCGAGCCTCTGATGATTGTACTCTTTGCGATGCTTTGCTTGTGGAGCTTGAGAACTTAAGGACTATGTATGATAGTGTGCTTTCTGAGATTGAAGGTCTTAGGTTGAAGAATGCTAGCAGTAGTTTTGTTGATGCTATTCTCGTATATGCTAGTTTTCTTCATGCTCACACTAGCACATCGTGTGAAAATTGCCCTAAACTACTGTCTGAAATTGATGCCATGAGCACTCACCTTAGAGAGCTATCTACTAGGAATAATGAACTTGAATTGCATGCTTCTAAGGATTTAGTAAGCTTATGTGAGGGCTATAGGCAACTAAAACTTGACAATAAAGCATTAAATGTCAAGTGTGCTGAACTTGCTAAGGACTTACTAGTTAAATCACAAGAAAGTTGCTTTGCGATATGCTGAGATTGAAGGGGACTTGGATAAAATCCAAGTTAAACTTCGGAATAAGCTAGAGGCCCGTACCGTTAGTATTATAAATGCCCCGTGCGTATCTTGTGAGGCCCTCAAGGTTGAGGCCCTCAAGGTTGAGGCAGCCGTGCGAAGGGAGAAAAATACACGTGCCGGTAGTTCTTCCTTGTTTGCTTCTTCTTCATCTTCTTCTCCCTATTCTTCTTGTGTCTCTCTCTTCCAGGAGTGTGAGTACCTCATGAGCACTCTTGAGAAGTTTGTAGTAGGTAAGAAGAAGCTCAATCTCATCCTAGACCAGTCCAAGATTAGTAGATTCGATCAAGGTCTAGGATTTGACTACTTGGAGCACGCTCGAGCGCATCCTCCCACCATTGTGTGTGGCTCCAAAAGTGGAGAGATCGTGGTTACTCCCAGGGTGAGCACCACTATGTTTAAGTCTGCTGGGGTTATCCATGGGATTTCTAACCAGAAGATTGCACCTCCTGCTGCTTCTGCCTTTAGCAAGGCGGAGTATACGCGCACCATTTGTCAGAAGGATGGAAATCTAGTAGATTTCTGCTACAGACATGCCAAGATCATTAGGCATGAGCGTGTTCATGCCCTTAGGGGTATTCAGGGTCATCCCCAGACTCTAAGTACTCCTAAGGCACACACTACTGCTAGATAGGTTAGAGAGTCGTCTGTTTTTTGGGCAGTGACCAGGACTTGGATTTCATGTTATTCAATCGATTTTTTGTCCTAAAGCTTCTCATGGTCAGTCTCTCTGCCGTCCTTTTGATATTCCTCATGTTTCTCCTCAAGGTAGATATCAGCAGCGTGAGGTGTTTTCTAGTAGGAGATTTGGGCAGCTTCACTGGGATGGTCTGGCCTTTTCATGACGATGGGCCAACCTAGTTCTAGCTCCTAGATCTTCTGCTAGAGCTGCTTCTGGTCTTGTGAGATTGGAGCGTCATAGAGATTCTAGAATCCAGTCTTTTACTCCTATAGCTGGCATTTTGGGGCATCGTGTGATTCAGTATTGGGTTCCCAGATCTTCTCTTGTTTGCCCCAGTACTAAGTCACCTCTCTCTCGTTTGCATTGAGATAGGCTCGTGGGATGGGGAAGGGAGGGGTATGGATTGTTGACTCCGATTGTTCTCATCATATGACTGGAGACTCTAGATGGTTCTCTTCCCTAGTTCGAGCTTCCGGTGATTAGTTAATCACTTTTGGGGATACTTCGTCAGGCAGGGTCATACCTAAAGGTACCATCTGCATTAATGTCAATTTCATTCTTAAGGACATTGCCTTGGTAAATAAGCTGCAATACAATTTGCTTTTTTGTCTCTCAGCTTATCGATGACTCTTTTGAGGTAAGCTTTAAGAGTAATGCTTGCAGGATACTTGATTCATCTGAGGGGTTTGTTTGTGGGATCTCTAGATTTAGGAGAGTCTACCGTGCTAATTTTTCTGCTTCTTCTGGAGACTCTCTTTATTGTTTGATTACTTTAGAGTCGTGTGATCTCTCCTTCTGGCATAGGATATTTGGTTACATAGGTTTCGACTATTTAACCCGAGTTAGCAGCTACGACCTCATTCGTGGTTTGCCCAAACTCAAGATTGTCAAAGGCTTAGTTTGCTCTCCTTGCCGACATGGCAAGATGGTCGCTGCTTCTCATCCTCCAATCACTATTGTGATGACTGATGCACCAGGACAGCTTTGATATATGGACATTGTTGGTCCATCTAGAGTGCAGTCACAGGTGGGAAGTGGTATGTTCTTGTCATTGTTGATGATTTTTCGAGGTGTTCTTGGGTATTTTTCATGGCCTCGAAGGATGAGTCTTTTACCCATTTCAGGAGTTTGGTACGTAGGTTATTTGTTGAGCCCCCTGATGCCTTATGAGCTATACGCAGTGACAATAGCACGGAGTCCAAGAACTCCTACTTTGAGAGCTTCTGTGTGGAGTTAGGTTTAGAGTATCAGTTTTTCGCTCCATACGTCCCTCATCAAAATGGCATAGTGGAAAGGAAGAACATGACCTTGGTCGAGATGGCCAGGACGATACTAGATGAGTACAATAATCCTAAGAAGTTTTAGGCTGAGGCTATAGCTACCGCTTGTCATGTATGTAATCGAGTATTCTTGAGAGCACATTTGCACCACACTTTTTATGAGTTGAGGTACGGGTGAAAGCCCAGTGTTTCTCATTTTCGTGTGTTTGGTTGCAAATGTTTGTGTGTTTGGTCGCAATGTTCGTGTGTTGTGCTGATTTTACTATTCACTATGCTGATTTACTGTAGCACGGCACTACCGCTATAGTAACCCAATAGTGCAGGGGTACTATTTGTCCAGCAATACCGAGGCTAAACTGCGGTAGTGCCGCCCTTGCTGAAATTTTTTGGAATTTTTCTTTCTCCACTTTTCCTTGGTGAAGTGAGATTCTTGGTTGGTCTTTTGAGGGGAATGTTTTTATTTGGGATCATTCACCTCCCTCTGATTGCCATTCTGGTCCTTCAAAAGTGGCACAAACCTGCATAGGGTAAAATCATGAATTCATGCCTGTCTCTTGGATTGGAGGCTACAGAAGCTAAGTCTACCTCATATACGAGTGCTAGTAGCAAATTTCAAGAATTAAAATTAGCAACTCACGTTTTCCTAATAAAACCCTATTTCCCTAAAAGTTGGATTTGAGAGAAGATTGGTTACGAGTTGGATGATGGAAAAATTCATATCATGCATTTTGTTGTTAATGCTTGTTGAGTACTTTTGTACTCACCTTTGTTTAACTCCCCCTTTGCTTAGATAATTGCACCAGCAAATAGGAACCAACTAGGATATGGTTCCCGATGGTTATGCCAACGAGGCATGGGGAGAAGATCACCTGCAGGACTAGGACTACGAGGAGGTGGTTTACCAGGAGGACTAGGTTATTGGTTAGATAGTACACTAGCTTTCGTCGGTCTTTGGGGAAAGTAGTACCTTTGTATTATATTTTTGTTGTACTTAGATCGTGTATAATTATGTTGGATTTGTAGTCATGCGTGGCAATTGATTGTGATATGTTTCAATTTCAGTCTCTAATTATTGTTTTGCTGCAACACTCTGAATAGAGGGAAATGCATATAACTAAGCGTTGTTAAGGTTCGTTCGATGTGACCTTTATATATACTCAGGAGTCGGCACGTCGTGTTATGGACCGCTACCAATTAATGGTCGAGTAAGAGTACTCGTTTTATATCCAAATATACACAAACCTATAGGGTCGCACGCTTAAGGGGTTAGAACTTAATTCGGATGGTGATCTGAATTCTGATGGGCTTTGAGTTCTTAACGGGCCTTTTATATAAAAGGAGTGTGTGGTGGCTTTAGGGTTAGGAAACATCATAGGAATTCGGAATTCCCAAAACCCTACCCGCCACACCTCCTTCACCCAAAACCGTGCAGCCGGCGCTAGCACTCCGGCGAGTAGCATCCTTGCCCCGTACGCGTGGATACCTTAGAAACGTTGCTGTGAAGTTTCAACTCTAGGACGATCCGTAACCTATGACGGTTACGAGGAGCTGTTGGAAGAGACACGAGGCTAGTACGACTATAACCGCACCAACGCGCTACATCGACTCTACTCAGCTACAGGTCTACGCGTCTAGCAGTAATTCTGTGATCTATAACTTGCAGTGATTCTTTGGTTACACGATAGAAAATTTTGATTTATACTAGAGTAGCCTACCCGTTTTTCTTAGAGAACAAGCACCCTCGCTCCCCTACCAGACTACTACTGTCTTGTTTTTACTAATGTCAGTTGAAAAGGAAAAGATCGAATAGCTGATATGATGTGTTCAAACTTTCTTTTCTTTGACACAGAGAGAAAGATATGATGCTGTTAAACTAGTTCTTGCCCTAGTCCCGCCCATGCCTCGATCACATAGCGAGCTGATACATGGACTTAAGTGGCGCGAGAAAGCATGTCCATCTAACACCAAAGCTCATGTTTTCTGAGGTTCATCTTTTGCTCCTCCTAATCCCCATTCCTAACTAGGACGGAACAGTAATTCTAATGGCAGGGAGCAATCAACATTATTATCTTTTTTATTAGAGGAGCAATCAACATTACTGTCTCATTAGTTGAATGAATGGCACAGCACAAACGCGACAGTATCGAAATCTCTGCAATACCCAAGTTTATCTAGAATATGTTTCTAGATTAGACGGCTGTATTGTAAAAGAATGGCTCGACACTGTAGCACCGTGATGACTGATGGTGCGATGGTACTTTCTCATTGCAGAGGATCCGGAATACACTCTTCTCGGTTATAAATAATTCGATGCCATTAAGTAGGTATACCGTAATTAAACGTGAGCAAATTTTTACACCTCACTATCCTACTAGCCTTACCCATCTTATGAATATGATCAACACGCGTCTTACACAACTAGAAGCAAATTTAATCTGACAGCATCTCCATGGCTCATGGTTTATACAGAAGAAAATCAAAAGCAAAATTAAATTGGCAGCATCTACTAGCTAAGCAAATCAATCAGCAAATCCACGCGTGCATGTAGTTTACAGGTGAAGCGAGGTGTCCACCTCCACATCACTTCTACAGCCCGAATTCTGCACTGATCTACCAGCGTTCCCCGCCGGCGGCAGGGTGGCCTCGGCGGCGCCGGTGGTGCGGAACCCAACGCTCGCTGCCGCGCCGTGCAACGGCCTCGGCGGCCGGACGAGCTCCGGGTGCAAGAACCACCTCGGCTGCTCACTGCCTGACGATACTGCAGCAGCTGGTAGGGCTGAGCTGGTAGTGGTGCTAGACATCATCATCTGCAGCTGTTCCCTTCCCTCTCTCATCTCCTTCATCTTCTGCAGGTTCCTGAACCTCTCCTGGAGGAGAGCAATGGAGGAGGAGGAGGCCTCGTAGTTGCCCTGCCTTCTCATGGGATTGGAGACAGATAAATGGAAACGCTCTATGCTTCCCTTTTCATTCCTCTCTAGATGTGTCTGTTTCTTCTTTGGCCTTGATTAGTGGAAGGTTTCTTGCTGGGGTTTGGGGTATTTATAAGGGGAAGGAGGGTGTTTGTTCTTGTTCTCTTGCACTCATTGCATGTATTTCTGTGCCAATTTCTGATGTGTCCAACTAGTTGATGTGGATGTGGCAGCTAGGTGATCGAGGATGCTATGCCCACATGCAAATTTCACAGATGATCTCTTCTAGACAGATTTGCTAACCAGGGGAATACCACATTTCGATACATAGATCTTTGTTTCTGTTAAATCTACCCCGAAAATGTGTAAGCTCAAAGCAAACAAAGCAAGAAGCAAATGAAAATAATGCAACCCACAATTAGCTAGCACAAGGATATATTTGGTTGGATAACTTGTCTCTGCTAGTTGCCATATTCCAAGTTGCAAAACCGTAGTAGTACCTCTCTCCTACACATAAGTCCAAGCTTGCCATAGGTATGTACAGACCAAAGGAGCATTAAATAAGACAAATTTAATGTTATTAGACACGTATGCTCTATTAAAAGACATATTACAGCTACTTGGCCATTTTTTTGCATTAAATTAGGGTATTGAGTGAAAATATTGTAATGACTACCCTTTGATTATCTCAATCAACTTTTGTTTCAAGCAACAATTTCTTTTAACTTCAAGATGTTGCACATCAATGAAACAACTAAATTAACTAAGGCCCGCACTTTCTTGTACTACTGAGCTCAACTCTGTATAGTGTATTCCATTGCAGGAGCAAATTGAGCTTCAATTATTTAGCATTCTATCTCTTACCGATGGCCTTGTTACTCGTAGGAGTGAAGAATTACTAAATAGGGATGGTCCAAGAAGAATTAACCTTTGATTATTGTTGCCATCCGAATTGCGAAATGAATCGTGCATCTTCCTGTGAAGCTAAGATGTCAGTGTAGCATTTTTGTGAAGAATCAGGAAGAGGTGAAAATCCAAGGAAGAAAAGCCTGGGTGAACAGTGTAGTGGTTTAGTGAGTGGATGTGAGGACTGAAGAGGGGGGCAAGCCTTACTTTTTTAAAAGTTGAGTAATGGGTGGTGAACAGGTAGTACAAAACAAATTGGAAGCTAGTGCTTGGAAACAAGTTGTAGCAAAGGAATATGGTCATTGTGATTTTTGTAGTGACGTTTTGTCTTGTAACCCTTGCCTGCTTGGAAGGGGTGGGGCCTTCAAGTTTTCTTTTTTCTTTTAGGGAAATTTTGTATTTCCATGCAAGTGGAACAAAGTTTGATTCTGCCACAGATTATTGACCTTTCGTTTTTTTTTTCCACTCTTCGTTAGACCACGTTTTTCTTAAAAAAAATGCACTGCCATGCATATTAGTCTCCACTAATCATCAACCTATACATCAAAACGGGCTAGCAATTTTACAATCATAATTTTTAATTTTGCGTTATTTCATAGGCCCATCATATATTGTGTAGAAATAATATTTGTTATAGTATAGCTGAATATCTCTATTTTTTTTTCTTATTCTTCCAAATCACGTTTTATGCCATTTATAATCTGGCATTGAGACAATCTCTAATTTTGAAAACAGTCATTGCTACTTTTTTATGTGGATATGGAGATATTTTTTATTTTATCTTATATTCAATATAAAAATATTAGCATTAGCGATATAAGTCTTAAGTCCACTATGTAGACAAACCAAGGAGGCACAAAATATGACAAAAAGTTATTTACGTTGGACCGTACATACACGTAATAAATAGCAAATTAACTGCATCGATCCATTCAGTATCTTTTACTGTATTGAAGCACAGGTAGAGTGGAAATTTTGGAATGCCTACAAATTTGATTTTCTCAATAGATTTACATTATGAAAATGACGCTTCCAAGCATATGGACAGATATTGTGAAATGTGGTGTACATTAGAGTATATTTTCACCAAATCTTGTATTAATTATGACCAATTTTGTATCCAATCGGACTACTTTTAATTTATGTATTCATTGTCAAACTTGAATTAATGTGGAGGAGCCTGTAATTAATTTGGTTATTTCTAGCTTTTTTTTCCTCTTGCATTATTATAAAGGATTTTGGAGAAAAAATATTTACCACATTTTTTATGTTCTTTGAGACAACACTGACGATTAATAAGCGCTTATTTACTCTCATGAAACTTGGATAATTTATTAGAGAGAATAATTAGTATAAATTAATAAGCCATAATCTTTTTTCCTCAATGAACGTAGGTTCTTCCTTCATTTGTAGTTGCCGGACACCTTGCCTTTCTTTTCGTTGCTCAGTAATTGGAAAGAATAGTTAACCAATGCCTACAACATATTCCATAATAGTAATGGATACGAGTTTGAGAACGAACCATGCTGTACTGGTATATGTTTCGGATGTTTTGATAGATCCAAGCCATAACAAGTGGGGTGGATGGATTAATTAGATTGTTCATTTTTTTCTCTATTGATGTGGAAATTTCTCCCTTTCTTCTCTTTTCTCATGTGAATATGACAATTTCTAGCTATTTACCTCCTAAAATTAACGTAAGAGCTATATAGATACACTAGTCAGGGGTCACGCGCTACGTTGCGTCGTGTGAAATTTGGGAAATTCGGTCGTGCGACGCTACGACGTGCAAAATTTGGTCCGACAGATATTTCTGAAAAAAACGCATAACTTCGGTTTTCTGTTTTTTATAAAAAAATAGGCTGCTAAGGAGCCGTCGGCGAATCTGTGGATTTTTTTTTGAGAAAACTGCGAAGGGATTTAAACATCATTTATTTTTTTTACGTAAAAATGGGTCGGTAGGACCTATCGGCTAATTTTGTGGGCAGCTATAAAGCTTCGACGAATATATGTTTTTTTGGAAGGGCTGCTAGGTGTGTCAGCGAATCTGTGATTTTTTTTAAGAAAACCGCGGAGGGATTTAAACGCCATTTAATATTTTTTTTGCATAAAAATAGGTTAGTAGGACCCGTCAGTTAATTTGTAGACTACTATAAACCTTCGACGAATCTGTGTTTTTTTTGGAGAAAATCGATGATGTATTTTTTGTTTTTTTTTCGGATCTATTCTACAAAAAAAATGATTTAAACATCATTTAGTTTTTTTACGGTAAAAATAGGTCAGTAGATCCTGTCGGTTAATTTGTGGACTGCTATAAACCTTTGGCGAATCTGTGTTTTTTTGGGAGAAAATCGTGTCCATTCTGAAAAAAGATTTAAATGTCATTTAGGATTTTTTGCATAAAAATGGGTCGGTAGGACCCGTCGGCTAATTTGTGGGCTGCTATAAACCTTCGACGAATCTGTGTCTTTTTTGGGAGAAAATCGCGGACGTTTCTTTTTATTTTTTTCCGGTCTTTTTTGCAAAAGAAAACACCGAGAGGAGTTGAACGTAAACCGCAGAGGAAAATAGGTCGGTAGGACCTGTTGGCTAATTTTGTGGACTGCTATAAACCTTCAGCGAATATATGTTTTTTTTCGAAGGGCTGCTATGTGCCGTCGGCGAATGTGTGGATTTTTGTTTGAGAAAAGCGTGGAGGGATTTAAACGTTATTTAATTTTTTTGCGTAAAAATGGGTCGGTAGGACCCGTCGGCTAATTTGTGGACTACTATAAACTTTCGGTGAATCTATGTTTTTTTAGAGAAAACTGAGGACGTATTTTTTATTTCTTCGGGTCCATTCTGAAAAAAAAACAATTTAAAGGTCATTTAGTTTTTTTGCGTAAAAATATGTCGGTTGGATCCGTCGGCTAATTTGTGGATCGCTATAAACCTTCGGTGAATCTGTGTTTTTTTTAAAGAAAACCGTGTCCACTTTGAAAAAAAATTGATTTAAACATCATTTATAGACTGCTATAAACCATCGGCGAATTTGTGTTTTTTTTGGAGAAAACCGCGGGCGTATTTTTTTTCGGGTCCATTTTGAAAAAAACGGCTAGAGGAGCTGAACATAAAATGTGCAGGGACCTAAACATAATTTCATAATTTCGGTTTCCGATCTTATAAAAACCTTCGAAGGACTTGAACGTAAACCGTAGAGGACCTAAACGTATTTTTTGGTTTTTTCGGACCCATTTTATTAAAAAAACCGATTGGAGGACCTAAACGTTATTTCGGATTTTACGGAGGAGCTTCTCGTGAAGGTGGTGACGTGGCACCACCAAGGGTGCGGCAATCCTCACCTCTATAAGATATAGTATATATATATATATATATATATTGGTAGGTAGGTAGGTAGGTAGATAGACAGGTATAGATAATGAGTTTATTTTCACTGCCTCAAGATGCAACTTTGACTCAGTTTCTTTTTAAACTTTGTGCTTTAAGATATAGTTATAAAAGTTATAATATTATGAAAGTACTTTTAGTGACTAATATAATGATATGATTTTCATATAGCTGATCAAGATACTATTAAACATATTGACGATCAACTTTAGAATGTTTGATAGCATGGAATACACGACATCATGTAAAAATTAATGGAGGGAGTAGTGTTTATTTTTGGCGGGATGGGAAGGTTAATTGTAGTTGCTACATGGAGAAACAACTCTATCCTCTTTGCAAGTTTAGCAACTTAGCTTTCATGTATCAATGCAACATGGCATTAGCAATTTTTCCTGGTCCGGTTCAAATTGGATTGATACACTAGGCTATTTTTCTGCTGCTCACGGCATTTATTACTGCTCAAATCCGATTAGGTTCGTGATGTATCCAACTAATGGCAATTTCTTAATTGATGATTTAGTTTGACTCGGTCTGATCTTTGTATTTGTTTTTGTTTGATGGCCGGTTGTACACACTCTCTCTAATACAACTCTTTTCCTCGGTGTGTACAAGTCGTAGGGCGATGCTAGAAGAGTGTGTGGCCTGTGGCGTGTTTATGCATGTTTAAGTATAACATTATCATCTAGTTGTTGATTATGGTAATATATATTTTAAATGGTCAAGACGTTTCTTTTATCAATTAATGTGAAAATTTCTAGCCATTTTTTTTCATTTCTTAGATTAA
Source organism: Otatea glauca (assembly GCA_036346275.1). Lineage (NCBI taxonomy): Eukaryota > Viridiplantae > Streptophyta > Magnoliopsida > Poales > Poaceae > Otatea > Otatea glauca. The sequence goes on along the minus strand of CM070730.1, from coordinate 23,377,388 downwards.
TGTGAGAATTTCTACTCTTTTATCCCTAGGATTAACTAGACGCGTAGGCACGGCGTACGCCACATAGCGCACACGTCCCCCCGGCTGCCTGCGTGGTCGGACAATCGCGATTGTGAGGCCGACGACGCAGGCGCGCGTCGAGGCCGACGCAGCTCGCCAGCCAGCGGGGACACGCATCAACGAGGAGGTAGCGCGACGTGGAGCGGCGCTTGAGCTAAGAAACCTTCCCAGTTTAATATATGGACACTACTACAAAAATTGTCATCTTGGTCGGTTCTTTTTCGTCATCTAGGTTAGTTTTGGTGGCGATACAAAGTTCTTAGATAGTGATGACAAGAGGCTATGATGGTCGGTTTTCACCCAATAGAGATATAGCGTTATCTGTATCGATTCCAAAGTATGAACCGAACCAGAAAACCTATTATCTCTATCGGTTTCGAGCTAGAAACCAATAGAGATAATTAGGAATCTGCATCAGTTTCACAATCAGAATCGATAGAGAGGTCCTTATGATCTCTATCGGGTTATAGCGTGGAACCGATAGAAATTAGTGAATTATCTCTATCAGTTTCACGTTTGAAATCGATAGAGATTACACGTCTCTATCAGTTCTAAGCATGGAACCGATAGAGATAAATCCCAGGTATCACCTTCACAGTATATTCATATTCATAGTATATTCACATTCATAGTATATATATTCACAATTATATATTGATAACTTCACAGTATATTTACAAATTGACAGTATATGTATAATTGACAAATTCACAATATACTCTCAGATCGACAAATTCAAAGTATATTCACATTCACTGTATTGTTGACAATATACATAATGCAGAAATCAGTAGCGTAGCACAATCTTCTAATGTAACTCTCCTCAGGTAGCTCGACGTCCCAGTAGAAGGCTCTTTGCCCCTAAGTAATTGCATCTAGAGTACCACAGAGATTGTCCACTAAACATACTCAATGCAGAAATCAATGGCACAATCCTCTGGCAACATTTTCCTTGCAAAACTTCATGGCACAAGGGCAGTCTTTCCTATCGTTTTTATAGCTAACTTTTGTCTGAAGTATTTTCTACTATGTTACAAGGATACAATAAACTAGTTAAAATATTAACAAGCATACAGTGAGAAACAACATTATTTGATAGATCAAGACAAGGAGACTTTAGGGTTTTTTTATGTTTGCCATCATATATGCCATAGCTTCTGCAACAGAAGCTTTCCTATTCTCCTTGTAGTTCCACAGCTTCGATATAGTGTCCATTTGTTTGGCATCAATAACTGATTGACTTTCAGTCATATCTCTTAATCCCTACAAAAGCAATCATTTTGTAGTGAAAATAGACTATCTTGGTATATTATCAGTTACCACGTTGAATTAAATACTAGAAACCTCTATAAGTTTAGCTTTGGCTTCTTTCAACTCTGCGTTCTCCCTGTGCTCCTTAATGATGAGGGCATAGTTAAGAGATTCAATATCTTGCGATTTGTCATCTATATATTTCAGTTTTTGTTTCATCTCATAATTTTTTTGTGAACTCAAACTTCCCTTCAATTGTTCTATCTCCACCTCAAGTTTTCGTTTAGCACCCAACAACTTTTCCATGTCGTGTCTTGTTTGTAGGCTCCATTTTATATATGATACTTGACAATATCAAAGTAAATATACTCATAATCAGTTAATTAAGTATATGCATAATAATTAACATTAATTGATGCATACAACTAGCAATCAAGCTCAAGTTGATTTTAAGGTGTTCTCAGATGTCGAGCTGCCTTAGAAAGCCTCCTCGCCACTAGGGATAAGATATTAGACTGATTTATGACAACCTTACCTTTAAAAATAGATTTAGTCGACAGTTTAAAAAACCTAATCAATTGGACCAAGATATATTTAAGAGAACAATACTCAAGAATGCTTACTGAAACTACAACAATACATACTGCAAAATCATGTAAACAGAGACTGCCAGAAATAGTTCGGATGCTAAAAATAGCCAACAATAGCATGAACAAAACAATAACAACCAAGCACAAGTAGAATAGTAAGCACAATGAGCATGAACATATATCTAGTAACACTTAACAGATGATAACAATTAAACTAATCAAGTATTGCAAGATGTAAAGGATTAATCAATGTTGTCACAAATAGTCTAACCAGCCCAACTCCTCATCGAACAATGCCTCCCCATATGTAAGGTCCCCAAGACAAGTAAATTGTCTAGCCCATTTGCAATAATAGTAAAGAAATTAATTACAGAAAGATGATTATACTCACAAAGCACCAATAGAAAAGCCAGTGCAGCTAATACTGCTCAAGGAGGAGGAGGCGATGACGTGCTTGGGGGAGGAGACGACGCTGATGTGCTCGGGGAGAAGGCAACGATGTGCTTAGGGAGGAGGAGGCGACGACGTGATCGGCGTAGGAGACGACGGCAACGTGCCCGGAGAGGCGGCGATGACATGCTCAGGGATAAGGAGGCGATGACAAGCGCGGGGGAGGAGGCGACGGTGATGTGCTCGGGGAGGCAGCGACGATGTGCTCGGGGGAGGAGACGACAACGACGTGCTCGGGGAGGCAGATGGGTGACGCGGGGGAGGGGAGGCAGATAGGCGATGTGCTCAGAGAGTAAGATGGGCGACACGAGCGAGGGGAGGCGGAGAGGAGTAAACTCCTTTTTATAGAACAGAGGGGAAGCTGAGAGGTCAACGCGAGGTGGACGCATCGACTTTTGGTATTTGAATGGATCGGGAGAAGAAGCTGAGAAGTCAAGTGCGGGAAGAGAAGCCGAGGGGTCAAGTGCGAGGGCGTTTACTATCGTGATCGGTTTTAACCTTAGAACCGATCATGATGACAAAATCATTACTATCAGTTCTGATACCTTAGAACCGACAGTGATGACGATTGTCATCACTGTCAGCTCATCACTATCGGTTTTGAGGGCAGACCGATAGTGATGTTTTGCGCCATATTTCTCATCCACCCCGAATTGTATATCACTATCGATTTTTTCCTGAAAAGTTGAGAACCGACTCAGATAAAGAGATAATATTGTATCATTCTATAGTAGTGGGAGTACGTGGGACACCTAGAGGAGCTTCTAATTAGTAGAGATAAAGATTAGTTGTCAATCGATTTTGACCGGTGAGGAGTTGTAAGATTCTATACGTTAAGTCTAAGTGGCCTAGCTAGACGATAGAAACCGAGTGATATCCAATTTCATGCACTCAAAATTTTAAATTCAGAAGTAAACTTGGAATAAAAAAATTGGACATAACTTCAATATTCGTAAAAATTATTATTTGTAGTTCAAAAGATTATAACCTAACTAAGGGGCTAGTATAAGTTTTTATGGTTCTAAAAGAAAGGCTGCCTATTAATTAATATTATATAAAGAAACAGGGGTACATATCTAGTGCAAACTCCTCACTAAGTACTTTTGATTAGGACATCAAAGTTATCAAAATGTTCGTGAAAGCAGCCCTTAATATGATCTACGGTATATCTTACGAGACGGTTGTATCCAGTGAAAATGCGAATAACTATAAATTCTGTGAAAAACAAACTTAGAAGTTTTAAAAATCTCAAACAGTTATGAGATGTAGTTGCGGGCATTTTATATATCTCGCTGTAAAATTACAAGATCAAACTCAATATAATTTTCCATATAAAAAATAGGCATATACTTTATGAAATAGTTTTTCACTACTTTGACTACGTATTTGTCTTTTTCATATTTCACAAATGCGATTGAGCTTGATCATGAAATTTTTGCAAAGATATAGTGCATACATATATATTCTCCCTTACATCTGGTAATGTTTTGAATCTTTACAAATGTCTAAATTAGGTGAAAATGCGAATTTCAGCAAATTCACAATTTCACATGATATTTCGTTATCTTTCAAAGTTTCAAGCCTAAGCCGTAAGCTCAGTCGGTGCCAAAAGGAATGGAAAAAATGTGAGGTTTGTTGTGAATATTAACATTTCCTTGTGCCTTTTTTATGATTGTCAGATTTTTAATAAGTTGGTTTCTCTATGATACAAACTTTTCAAGTTGATTTTATCTCCACATTTTCCAAGTCTAAACTCAATATTTTCTTGATTTGCAATGTTAAATAGTGGCAGAAAACATATTAATCGATGCACTGACCAAAAGGAGTAGTATTGTAGCGCATGGTAGGGGGTTTGAACTATATAACCTGTACTTTTTTGAGAGATTTATATAACCGGTACTTCTAAATCCACCACGGTCTAAAAAGACTAAGAATTGCTAGCCTAATTTGCCTCCCACAGCTTTTTTAAGGCTCCCATTGTTTAACTATTACTCTATTAGTCTGATGTCATGGATTGTGAGAGGAGCTTCAAAGATGGTGAACCGTTCCAACTCCGTATTTTGAATGCCAATTATTTTGTCAATGCTTATGCAGGGCATGATGTTGTTTTGTGGCTTCCTGTTGTTTGGTTCTGGAGCTGAATAGTGGTGTTGGGACATGCATCTGACCAATCCAGTGATCAACAAGCCAAATGAGCAGTTAAAGATTGATGAAACAAACCATTACCACTTTGGATTCCATATTTTACCAGCTGCAGTTGGTGGTGGAGCAAGTTGGACTTTTCTGGTGGCAGGTTAACCTGATTGATTTTGGTAAAATTTCATGGGCTTTGTGGTGATTAAGCTAGGTAAAGAAAGGTGCATGGTTCATGATCATATTAAAAAGAAATAGAACGGTACATAGTAGAAATGGTCATGACTTAGGATATAGATGTCAGCATGTTCAACAATCTTGTACGTTCTGTCGCCAGAATGCATGGTATACTTCTGGAATCTGGAGTAATATTTTTAGTCGAATATATCCGAAGTCATCAAACAAAATCAGTGACCTTTTGGACAAGTTTTATTTTCTTCTTAAATTAGATTTTTTCTGTTCAAAAATTGGTTTATTTAAAATAAAGTGTTTCCTGGTTTGTACCTTTTTTTTTTAAAAAAAGTGTTTGTACTAGCTTCCTGTAAGAAGCAATGATCTTGACAAGCTCATTTATGGGACCATGTTCTGTTCAAAAATGGACTGTATGGAGCGTCCGTGAAAATGGGCCGTACTTGGATTGTAATCTGTTTACATCTAATGCACTGAAGAACAAAAAAGGCAAGTAGCTTCTAAACAGTATATGGATGACATCAAATTGCATGATTATACGAATTAGTTGCACTTGCACGTCTACTTAAATAACCCTTCTTTTATTAGATCATCTGTAACAACCTAAGTTTTGAGCCTTTGAAATTTTTTAAAACTTAAAAAGAACCATTTGGATTTTTCTCAAATTAAATAAAGCTTAAATTAAATTTTCCTATAATGAAAAGATTTATTTTTTCTAATCTATAAAAAAGGAAAAGAAATTCAGTTTTAGTTGGGTTCCTTGTGATCTAAGGAATTTTTTATATTTTTTACATTTTTTTGAGTTTGTTTGCTATTTATTTGAATTTTTGGTTTTTTTAATTTGGAAAGCTTTTCTTTTTCTCAAAAGTTCCTCGAGCCAAATTTGGCCGGTCCATCTTCTCTTCTGGGTCGTCGCCCTGCCAACCGTCCCCACGGCCCATGTCTGCTCGGCCCAGCCGCCTCAACCCATCTCCTTACCTCGGCCCATCTCGTAGCCATGCCGACCCGTCCCGCTAAAACCCTAGCCACGCCGTGTCCATTGCCATCTCGAACTCCGCTCCATGTACACCATGAGAGGCTACAAAAGCCCCAGGGATCCTCAATTCGAGCTCCCCTTGTTGTGCTGCACCTGTCGCCCGAGACGCCGCCATCACCGTGTGCGAGCTCACCGGAGATTCTCGAAGCATCGCCGTGCCATTGAGCTCCCCGAAGATTTCCTCCATGCCGATCTCCCTCTCCAGTGAGCCATTTCTCTCCCCATTGCCCTCTTCGGCTTCACCTTCCTCTCCTCGTCTGGATCCACCAAAACTCAAGCCCGATCCATCACCGTTCAGCCATCGCCCGAGTCATCATCTTCCTCACCAGCCAACCCGAGCCACCAAAGCCGAAGTAGCCGTGATGTCATGCTGATGTCAGCAATGACGTCATCCACTGAGTCAGGCACCCATGTGTGCACCCCGTCAACGCCACGTCTGCCCTAGCCCTTGCGTGTCAGCCACGTCACCACTACCACGTCAGCTGAACCCTGTTCCGTGAGCCCGATCTACCAAGGACTTGGTCTATATACCATAGCCCCACATGTCAGCCTCTCAGCCCTTTTCCCAAATTTCTTTTATTTTCAAAAATCTGGAAATCGTGGATCCCACTTGTCAATCTCTAATTTTCTCTCCCTTTTTATTTTCTCAATTTTCTCTCCTGTCCAATCTTTTGGAACCTATTCTCCTTCATACGAGCTCCGACTGATCCCATTCAAATTTCTAAATTCATCTAAAATTGAACTCTTCGTTTGAAAGCCATCTATTTTCATTTTAAGTTTGTTTGAGTCTTTATTTATTGTTTATTTGTATTTCTTTCTTTCTTTTCTGGTAGATGTTGATCCCTTTGTTTTTTTTTGCTTTCTTTTTCGGTAAATATTGATCCCCAGGGAGTCAAGGAAGGATTTGAACATCAAGACTCAGCAACGACAATAGTATATATACAAGGTAAGTCATAACCTTTTATCATATCGAACCTATGCTTGCAAAAGTATTTTGTTGTATACAAATCACATGTTATTTCAATAACAATGATTATTTGCTGGGAATAGCTAAATACCTATTTGCCATCATGCCACCTTGATTATTTCAATACCCTATATCCATTGTTACCCTAGGTTAGGACATTAATAGTTGGACATAAATGTATTACCAACATTGGGCTACCATGGTTATGCTTAGACATGCTTAATTGTACGATGGGTTCGTATCATATGTTGAAATTATGATAATTTTGACTTAATGAGATATGGAGTTGTAGCGGATAGTCACTGTTGTAAAATATGTTGTGCCATGGAAGGGCATGCCAATGGTCTCACAATTGTGATGTAACATCCCAAAAATTTGCTTAAAAGATTATTTTATTTCTTAAAAGTGCATTTATGATTTTCTGGAATTTAATTGGATTTTTCTGGATTGATTTGAGTTAGTTTTAAATTAAGAATATTAACCTTTTCTTCAAATCTATTTAAATAGGTGCAAAGTTAAAATAAAGTTTTGCCAAAAGTATTTTAGTTGAGTCCAGAATGTCTCAAAGTATTTTTGAGATTTTTCTTGGATTTTTCCTAATAGTGTTATCGTTTAAAATAAATAAAATGAATTTCTGTAATTATTTTAAATGGAAAATGCGGGGAAAATAGATTTAATAAAGATTGGGCCGAACCCACATCGTTCTCGCAAGGCCCATCGTGGTAAGGCCCAATCTTTGCGCGTCGGCCCATTCCCTAGAGACGTGGATGCTCACCGTCGGATCAAGGATCGTGGTGAGATTTGGCGTCGGGATCGGAAACCGAGCGCCATGGACCGTAGGATCAAGATCAGCGGCGCCGATTAAGTTGGTACGCTTAGGGTAAGTGAAGATTTCATCCGTTGTTTCGAGATGGACGATCCGATCGTGCGCGTCGATTCAGATCGTGGCCGCTCGCTGGCGATCGGATGGTGTGGGGTTGTCGCTCCGACGGGACTCGAGTCCACCGCCAAAGACGCCTTCGCCGCCGTGCGTGTCTTGGAATCCGTGTAGAGCACGGATCCCGCCTATAGGTACCGCGTGTGCCACCGAGGTTCCCCGAGCGCTGCATCTTTTGGCCCGAGGATCGTCGCCGAAGTCGCCGTTTTCATAGATCTGGAGCTCGCTGTTGTTCCTAGCCGCGTTTTCGTCGGGTCGCCGTGTTTTCGTGGCCATCCGGTGTTCATTCGCCGCCGTTGAGGGCAGATCCGGAATCCCCACTGCGAGACACATCGGTTCCAGGTATTTTCGTCGCCGTTTGGTCGCCAAAGCGTCGTTGGGCTCGTCTTCGTCTCGGTCTCCGGTGAACGCGCCGCAAAGCTCGTCGTCGGACCTCTCGATCAATTGCAACCGTCGGATCTGGATCTATTGGTTGATGCGCCGCCACGTCTCGAGCTATCAGTGACCGTCCGATCCGTTTCCCTCGGACCAGATCGAGTGGTGCGTGCGACCAACCAGATTGTGCTGCGTGGCGGGCACAGGCACCGAAGCGCCATAGACCCGGTCCACGGTGGACCAGATCTAAGCCATGGACCGAGTCTATGCGCCGGGGCCACGTGGCGAGCTCGATTGGTCGAGTCGGGCATGACGTCAGCGTTACCTCATGCCGACATCATAAATCGCTTTTCGAATAAAAATAAATGTTAATTCAATTTCTAATTTTGTATTTTCAGATTTATTTCAAACTTCAAAAGGCTATATCTTTTGCATCGTAACTCGGATTTGAGTGATTCAAATTTCTAAAAATTTGTAAAATTGAGATATATTTAATGGTGAATTTTAATTGATTTTTGGAGTTCTTTTGCTCTCTGTTTTGGTATTTATTTGCTTTTCTCTTTCGATACGCGTAGACGTTGAATTGTGCGACGCTTCGGAGGAAGATTCAGCAACTCAAGATCAAGTTCCAGAACCAGATCAGGACCTATTCCAAGGCAAGTTGTGCTTTGATCATGTTGAACCCATGTTTATAAAATTGCTATGTTTGTTTTACCCTATTGCATATATTTCAAATATACAATTGTTTCAAGTTAGATTGGGCTCAGCTAATATACCAGATTGATCTATACCCTACCTTGTCATTGTATGCCATGATCCATTGTCACCCTAGATTGGTTTAATATAGTTGATTAGTAATTATGATCAACATGGGAGGATTAGTTCGTATTAGTTGCTTAGCCTTGCCACGTCATCACATGTGTCAGAATCATTGATAATTAATTTTGATTAATGGAATATGGAACAATATTATGAACTTGTGTGTCATGTGGAATCACACGATGAGATTGAGTTGTTGTGGCGAGTCATTTCACGCAACGATGTTGAATTGTTGATGGCACGTGGTGCTTGGTAATCAACTGGGTGATAATAACTTAGATTGGGGCAAGTGACAAGGGGCGAGTATGCCAAGGTGGGCCCAATGGGCAGAGGGTATGTGGATGTCTTGCCCTGATCATTCTAAGGACTTAACCTTGCAAGCCTTTGACCTGAGTCAATCATGCAACCACATGTCTCGTATGGGCCAGCCTAGCTGATTAATTTGCAATGTCTTAACTTGGTACTATCATTGGTGGTGTGAGTTCCCGAGTTATGGTGTAATTCACATGGCGCAAGAGGGGGGCCCTGGTTGTGGTTTTCAGACCCACCAGTGTTGAAACCTTAACGGGTAGTACTCGATTAAGCCAGAGCATTGTAAAGGCTTTGTCATGATCTCTTCGTCGACACACCAAAGGAAGTGTGTTAATAGCTTGGCAACAAGGGACGATCATATCGTGTGGGTAAAGTGCATAACCTCTGCAGAGTGTGAATCTATTCTGGATAGCCGTGCTCATGTATTGAGCAATGCTCGGGAATTACAGTTAAGGGTTAGCTTAATTAAAATGAACAACTTGGTTGGGATGGCAGAATGTCATATGGAAGATGGAATTTGACTTAGGAGTGGAAATTTGGTTTACTTGAGAAATGCTGAATCTATTTACTATTGTTGTTTGTTTTACAGTCTTTACAAATCTATTTATTGTATTTGTTCATAAATGCTGCTTTGTTGCAAAATAGCCATGATAGCCTATCCTTTGGAATAAGCCTTGCATATAGTTATGTTAGAATTGCATTCTGTGCACAACTTGTTGAGTGCTTTAAGTACTCACCCTTGCCAACAATAACCTCACCAGTTGAAGAGTCTACATCAATGTTGAAGGAAAGATTCCAGGAAGAGACGAATGTTTAGGACGCAAGCCTTGTCAGTTGCCTGTGGTATACTGAGGGGTTGTCTACGTTTTCATTCCGCTGCAGTTTAATATATTGTTCAGCCTTGCGAGGCATAGTCATGTAAGTGGACCATAAGGTCATTCAACCCGTAGCATGTATCATATGATGTCTTTCATAATATTTTCGCTATGTATGATTGTGATATTTACTTATGTTGAGCCTGTGTGCACTAGCGTGATCTGGACTAGTGCAAGATACAGAGGTTCGGATTTGTATATTCGGTCCCGACAGAAGCGTATCGAGCCATACCGACTGTAGGCCTTGACCCTAGATAGTCTGGTCGTCTCTATAGGAACTTCAAAATTATTTTCTAAAGAAAAGAATTAACTTGGAAGAATAATATGTTCTTGACTTATCTTATTCTTCTATTCCTTTCCTCGTCAAAATTTCCCTCTTTTCCCCTGCTGAATTTCTTTCTCTCTCCCTTGCTGGATCGAGTTAAAAACCTTATCTGAGTTGTCTTGGTAGTTGACGTGCCACATCATAGAAGAAAGTATCAAATGCTTGCTGTCAACCCTGGTAATCATGAAAGAAGGGATCATCGAGCTCAAGGAAGGAGTAGATCCATGAAGCGTTCCAAAAGCTAGAAGATCTATGCTTCGAGTAGTCAGTTGGGACTCAGGTGTGGAGTCGCTACCGCTTAAGATAGAAGTGTTACCCAGAGGCGGTAGTTTTGTGTGTATAGGTTGAATTGGTTCTTCCTTGATTGCTGAGTGTGCAGTATGTGTTGCAGAGCTTTTAGGCTTATATAAGCAACCATACCAAGTTATTAATATTAAATGCTTAAGTTATTGGGTTAAACCTATCTCCCCTGCTTTAGGATTCCTGCTTCTTACCTATGCTATTTCCCTCTTCCCTATTTTAAGTGAAGCAATCAAGCAGAGGGTTCAGATTCGTGGAAACAACATAGTCAGTGGCAGCGAAAATCAATCAAAGGAGAATCTCAATAGTGGATTAGTTCTTCAACCGTCAGTACAGATGGATATGCGGAGTTTCAGAGAGTTCTTGACTGCTCAGACTCAGTTGATGCATGCAATGATGAAGCAGATGCAGAATATGACTGACCAAGCCAATGTCAACCAGGTGTCCCAAGCTGCTACCAATGATTTCTATTCGTACTCAAGGTTATCGAATTTATAAAGACTCGTCCGCCGACGTTTTGAAATGAGTTACCCTCGAAGTAGATGATTGGCTCAAGACCATTGAGAGGAAGCGCTCATTGTTCGATGTGAAGGCGATGAGAAAGTCTTGTATGCTTCTTATCAGTTACAAGGAATCGCTGCTGAATGGTGGAAGAAATATCGTGCTGTTCATGAAGCCCCGCGGAGTATCACTTGGAATGAATTTGTTGTTGCTTTTCGTAATCTCTTCGCTTCACCTAGAGACAGTATGGTCACGAAGAATACGGAGCGTAATACTATTATTGCACCTTGTTCAACATCTAAGAGTTGCTCTCAAGTGTCACAACCAAACAAATCAAGATCGTGCGTGCATTTTGTGGAGAGATAGGACATACCACCGACGAGCATGCGATTAATTGCTCCATTGTGAAGGAAGTCATTCTCTTGGAGAATGTCCTATGAGTGACATCACATGTTATCTTTGTGAAGGCCGAGATCATGGTCCACTCAATGTCCTCTCAATCCAATAGTTACCGCTGTAATTCAACATCAAGAAAAGAATCTTCGAGCCGTAGTTGCTCAAGAGTCGCCAAGAAGAGGCGAACGTCATTGCAAAAGTGGTGCCACTCAAGAGCTAAGGACACAATACCTTAATCCTCTGGCCCTCATCAAGAAAGTAGTAATTGGCGATCACCAACAAAGATGTTTCTGTGCGATGAAGAAGACCATTGGGCTAGTGAATGCCCAATGAAGCAACCATTTTGACGCAGCAAGAAGACAATAATGTACTCAGAGTGCACAACAATAACACGGGTGTGTTACAATCTGTCATGAGGAAGGCCATTTTGTTAAGAAATGCCCGCGAAAGAATCTAGAGTCTCCTATGACGCGGTCCTTCCGTGGTTACCTCACCAAGTTCATAACGCCAAGAGTAAGCAGTAAAGTCGCAAGAGAAGTTTGTATGGAGAATCAGTTGAAGAAGAGGCATCTGAATGGAGACACTACCTTAGTCGACGAATGCTCAAGGAAGAGAGGTGGACCTAAGCTTTGTTACACCTGCAACAAGTCTGGGCATTTTGCTAACAATTGCCCTCATAAGGAAGTGATCGCACCAGTGCAAGTCAATCTCAATTGCATTCCGACCAAAAACTTGGCGCCAATACCAATCAAGGAAGTTTAGATCGATGATTTTAGCCTATGCAAGTGTCATACCCTCGTTTGTAAAAGAAAAAGTGACTAGAGATGAATTCCATGTAAAGATTTTCGTGCCTAAATAAATAAAGTAAAGATGGTTGAGAGGTTGATATGTGAAGTGTTGGAATAAAAGCATTAATGATAAAGGATGTTTTTGAGTATTCGCCTATGTTGACGGTTCACCTGAAGATGTTGCGTGTGCAACGATGATCAGTTCAGTGGTGTTTGTAAAGATTGTCAGCTCGAGGAATTATCATGGTCAGAAAGTACGCTATTGCTTGATCTAACCTAGAATGTGATGGAGTTAAGTTGGAGAAAAGTTTTTAGCGAGCGATATTGGATATCAGACCCGAGATGCTACTCCTGAAATGAATTGGTCGTCCGGACATAAGGCTGTCCTGGAGTTTGGTCAAAGAAGTGGGTCAGCTAAAAGCCCTGAAAGCGGGAAAACGGAGTTTCAAATGACTACGGTTCGTGTTGGCCAGCTGGAGGTCAATAGTGTGGAAGTTGTCAGCTTTGAAGAGGTATCAGTTGTTAGAGAGTATCAAGATGTGTTTCTGAAGAATCCCCCCCGATCGAGAGATCAAGTGTGTGATGGAGTTAGTCCCTGCTACAGCGCAAAAAGTAAAGAGACCTCATCGAATGCCTATTGATGAGCTAGTTGAGATGAAGAAGCAGACCGAAGAGTTGCTAGAAAGGTGGTTCGCTAGAACCAATTTGTCACCGTAGGGAGCACCTATTTAAAAATGGGAGCTCAGGAATGTGTATCGACTGTTGAGAGTTTAATGAGGTGATGATCAAAAGGGTAAGTATTCGCTGCCCAGGATCTTAATTGGTTTGATCAGTCAAAAAGGGACTGGAGTGTTCTCAAGGATAGATCTTCGATCAAGTTATCATCAGTTCAGAATCTGTGCAGAGAATGTTCTTAGGTCAGAGTTTTCTACGCAGTATGGACAGTGTGAGTTTACAGTGTGTCTGCTAGAAGGATCAATGCCATTACAGAATTTATGGACATGACGAACGGAGTTCCATGGGAAATTTGGTCAAGCTGTTATGGTGTATATGTGGGCTGTCTTTGTTGCTTCAAGTCAAAAGGAAAGTATGCAGAACAGTTGGGATTAGTGTTGGAAAGATGGCTAGACCCATGGCTGTATGCTAAGCTTAGCAAATGTGACTTTTGGAAGGAGAAAGTTGAATTTCTTGCCAGAAGATGTCTGCTAAAGGAGTTATCGTGGATCCAACAAAAAGCGATGTTACGTGGGAGCAGCCGAGACCGCTTAGGCAAGTAGGAGAAGTGTGCATGGACGCCGCAGTGCGAAAAGAGTTTTCTGTGATTGAGGAAACGTTTGACGATAGCACCTGTCTTAGTGTTGTCAGATGTGCAAACGCAGTTGTGATATATACTATGATGCCTCAAGACAAAATCTTGGATGTGTGTTAATGCAGAAAGGTAAAGTTGTTGCCTATGTGTCAGGACAGTTGAGGCCACATGAAGAGAACTATACTACGCATGAATTGGAAATTGCTACCGTAGTGCATGCTTTGAAGTCATTGCGTCACTATATTATTGGGGATAGGTACAGACCATAAGAGTTCGAAGTGCAGACCTTGATATAAAACGAAGAGGATGGTTGGAGTGATTAAGTATTAGAAGGCTGGGATCTGTTACCATCCTGGTAAGGCTAATGTGGTATCCGATATCTTAAGTCGCAAAGGCCATAGTACCAATACACCAATATCAAGTGATCAATAGAAATTGTGCAAAGAGTTTCAAAAGTTGAAATTAGAAGTGGTTTCACAAGGATTTATAGCTGCTTTGAAAGTTAAGCCAATGCTTGAAGATCAGATCGAAGTGGGTCAGAAGGATGAAGGCTTAGCTGAGGATTTTACCAGGGATAACCAAGGAAACACACAGTTTAAAGGTCAAAGTTATGTATTGAATAAGAAAGAGATTAAACAGTTGATTTTGGAAGAAGCTCATGATTCTGAGTATTCAATTCATCCAGGAAGTGCTAAGATGTACCAGGATTTGAAAGAGAGATTTGCTAGCCTAAGACGGTGTGAAGTGGTCAAAATATCGCTTGTGTGATGTGTTAGGAATAAGAGCAATGCATCATAGATCGCAAATCACATTACGGTGGTGCGAGTTATGAGGGGAAGTAAGAGGCAAATCAGTAATGAGATACCTGGCGTTGAGAATGGCCGAGAAACCAGAAGTGAGATGTTGAGAGCTTGTGCTTTAGCTTATGCTACATCTTGGGATAAAAGTTTGCCATATGCAGAATTCAGTTACAATAATAGTTACCAGGCTAGCTTGTAAATGTCACCAATTGAGGTTTTGTATGGACGTGCCTGTCGTACTCCGGTGAATTGGAGTGAGACAAGATATCGTATGGTATTGGGCCTGATATTCTCAAGGAAGCCGAAGAGCGAGTTGCTATGATTAGAGAGAGGTTGAAGGTAGCTCAATTAAGGAAAAATAGTTACGTTGATGACCGTCGTCAAGATTCGAGATTCGAGACAGATGATTTTGTGTATCTCAGAGTTCGCACTCTTAAGGGCATTAAAAGATTTCACGTTAAAGGGAAGCTTGCGTCAAGATATATTGGTCCGTTCAAGATTTTGAGCCGTCGAGGAGAAGTAGCTTATCAGTTAGAGTTGCCTCAGTCCTTGGCAGGAGTGCATGATGTATTCCAATTGTCACAGCTCAAGAAATGTCTCAGAGTGCCAACAGAGCAAACCCCGTTGGATGCAATGGAGCTGCAAGAAGATTTGACTTATAAAGAGCGACCTGTCAGAATTTTGGATGTTATGGAACGCAAGACCAGAAACAAGTCTATTCGCTTTTGCAGAGTTCAGTGGAGCAATCATTCCGAAAGGGAAGCCACATGGGAGCGCGAAGAAGATTTAAAGTTAGAACTCCTGAACCTATTCTCTAGCTAGCCCTGAATCTCGGGATCGAGATTCTGTTAAGGGGGGAGGTTTGTAACATCCCAAAAATTTGCTTAAAAGATTATTTTATTTCTTAAAAGTGCATTTATGATTTTCTGGAATTTAATAGGATTTTTCTGGATTGATTTGAGTTAGTTTTAAATTAAGAATATTAACCTTTTCTTCAAATCTATTTAAATAGGTGCAAAGTTAAAATAAAGTTTTGCCAAAAGTATTTTAGTTGAGTCCAGAATGTCTCAAAGTATTTTTGAGATTTTTCTTGGATTTTTCCTAATAGTGTTATCGTTTAAAATAAATAAAATGAATTTCTGTAATTATTTTAAATGGAAAATGCGGGGAAAATAGATTTAACAGTATTGGGCCGGAACCCAATATCGTGTTCGCAAGGCCCATCGTGGTAAGGCCTAGTCTTTGCGCTCGTCGCCCATTCCTAGAGACGTGGATGCTCACCGTCTGATCAAGGATCGGTGGTCGAGATTTGGCGTCGGGATCGGAAACCAGAGCGCCGTGGACCGTAGGATCAAGATCAAGCGGCGCCGATTAAGTTGGTACGCTTAGGTAAGTGAAGATTTCATCCGTTGTTTCGAGATGGACAGTCCGATCGTGCGCGTCGATTCGATCGTGGCCGTTCGTTGGCGATCGGATGGTGTGGGGTTGTCGCCTCCGACGGGACTCGAGTCCACCGCCAAAGACGCCTTCACCGCCGTGCGTGTCTTGGAATCCGTGTAGAGCACGGATCCCAGCGTTATAAGTACCGCGTGTGCCAGCCCGAGGTTCCCCTGAGAGCGCTGCATCTTTTGGCCCGAGGATCGTCGCCGAAGTCGCCGTTTTCATCGATCTGGAGCTCGCTGTTGTTCCTTGTCGCGTTTTCGTCGGGTCGCCGTGTTTTCGTGGCCATCCGGTGTTCATTCGCCGCCGTTGAGGGCAGATCCGGAATCCCCGCTGCGAGACACATCGGTTCCAGGTATTTTCGTCGCCGTTTGGTCGCCAAAGCGTCGTTGGGCTCGTCTTCATCTCGGTCTCCGGTGAACGCGCCGCAAAGCTCGTCGACGGACCTCTCGATCAATTGCAACCGTTGGATCTGGATCTATTGGTTGATGCGCCGCCACGTCTCGAGCTATCAGTGACCGTCCGATCCGTTTCCCTCGGACCAGATCGAGTGGTGCGCGGCGACCAACCGACAGCCGCGTGGCGGCACAGCACCGGCGCCATAGACCCGGTCCACGGTGGACCAGATCTAAGCCATGGACCGAGTCTATGCGCCGGGGCCACGTGGCAGGCTCCGATTGGTCGAGTCGGGCATGACGTCAGTGTTACCTCATGCTGACGTCATAAATCGCTTTTTCAGAATAAAAATAAATCTGTTAATTCTGAATTTCTAATTTTTGTATTTTCAGTATTTATTTCAAACTTCAAAAGGCTATATCTTTTGCATCGTAACTCGGATTTGAGTGATTCAAATTTCTAAAAATTTGTAAAATTGAGATATATTTAATGGTGAATTTTAATTGATTTTTGGAGTTCTTTTGCTCTCTGTTTTGGTATTTATTTGCTTTTCTCTTTCGATACGCGTAGACGTTGAATTGTGCGACGCTTCGGAGGAAGATTCAGCAACTCAAGATCAAGTTCCAGAACTAGATCAGGACCTATTCCAAGGCAAGTTGTGCTTTGATCATGTTGAACCCATGTTTATAAAATTGCTATGTTTGTTTTACCCTATTGCATATATTTCAAATATACAATTGTTTCAAGTTAGATTGGGCTCGGCTAATATACCGATTGATCTATACCCTACCTTGTCATTGTATGCCATGATCCATTGTCACCCTAGATTGGTTTAATATAGTTGATTAGTAATTATGATCAACATGGGAGGATTAGTTCGTATTAGTTGCTTAGCCTTGCCACGTCATCACATGTGTCAGAATCATTGATAATTAATTTTGATTAATGGAATATGGAACAATATTATGAACTTGTGTGTCATGTGGAATCACACGATGAGATTGAGTTGTTGTGGCGAGTCATTTCACGCAACGATGTTGAATTGTTGATGGCACGTGGTGCTTGGTAATCAACTGGGTGATAATAACTTAGATTGGGGCAAGTGACAAGGGGCGAGTATGCCAAGGTGGGCCCAATGGGCAGAGGGTATGTGGATGTCTTGCCCTGATCATTCTAAGGACTTAACCTTGCAAGCCTTTGACCTGAGTCAATCATGCAACCACATGTCTGGTATGGGCCAGCCTAGCTGATTAATTTGCAATGTCTTAACTTGGTACTATCATTGGTGGTGTGAGTTCCCGAGTTATGGTGTAATTCACATGGCGCAAGAGGGGGGCCCTGGTTGTGGTTTTCAGACCCACCAGTGTTGAAACCTTAACGGGTAGTACTGGATTAAGCCAGAGCATTGTAAAGGCTTTGTCATGATCTCTTCGTCGACACACCAAAGGAAGTGTGTTAATAGCTTGGCAACAAGGGACGATCATATCGTGTGGGTAAAGTGCATAACCTCTGCAGAGTGTGAATCTATTCGGATAGCCGTGCTCGCGGTATTGAGCAATGCTCGGGAATTACAGTTAAGGGTTAGCTTAATTAAAATGAACAACTTGGTTGGGATGGCAGAATGTCATATGGAAGATGGAATTTGACTTAGGAGTGGAAATTTGGTTTACTTGAGAAATGCTGAATCTATTTACTATTGTTGTTTGTTTTACAGTCTTTACAAATCTATTTATTGTATTTGTTCATAAATGCTGCTTTGTTGCAAAATAGCCATGATAGCCTATCCTTTGGAATAAGCCTTGCATATAGTTATGTTAGAATTGCATTCTGTGCACAACTTGTTGAGTGCTTTAAGTACTCACCCTTGCCAACAATAACCTCACCAGTTGAAGAGTCTACATCAATGCTGAAGGAAAGATTCCAGGAAGAGACGAATGTTTAGGACGCAAGCCTTGTCAGTTGCCTGTGGTATACTGAGGGGTTGTCTACGTTTTCATTCCGCTGCAGTTTAATATATTGTTCAGCCTTGCGAGGCATAGTCATGTAAGTGGACCATAAGGTCATTCAACCCGTAGCATGTATCATATGATGTCTTTCATAATATTTTCGCTATGTATGATTGTGATATTTACTTATGTTGAGCCTGTGTGCACTAGCGTGATCCTGGACTAGTGCAGTATACACAGAGGGTCCGGATTTGTATATTCGGGTCCCGACATGTGACCATCTCATTAAAGACGTGAGATGCATTGAATTGGAGGGTTACTCCAATGGGCATGCGAGTAGTGGTTTACTCTAACTCGATGAGACACCGAGATGATGATAGGAGGGTTACTCCATTCTCTCTCACAATTGTGACCCTCTCATTAAAGACATGCGATGCGTGCTGGGGGTAGACTAGCAAGGTCAAGTGTTGTACCCGGGAATTAGACTCCTGAATCATCTCTGTATCTGATACTAGTCCAAGAAATGGTAGTACACACAATCAAGATGATATCACAACATATCAAACATATTTTATTAATTTAAATATTTAGAGTTACATTATGAGTGGCACACAAACCAAATAAAAATATAGTAGCGGAAGAAAATGAAATAGTGGTAAAGCCCAGTAGAATTGCCACAGGCAATTGACTGGGGAAGCAACCTAGTCCTTCTGGTCCTCACCATCGTAATACTCTAAAACAACAAAGTAAAGCAAGGTACTCACTAGAAGTACTCCATAAGTTACACGAGAATACATTATTAATGCAAAGGTGACAAAGGAAGGCAATATGGTTAAATTTTTAGATATTTTCAGTAATTCTCAACTGCATAATTTTTACTAAAAAACATTTCAATTTTAAACATCTTTCATCACAGGATCCATCTTGGAGCTAAACCAATTTCCCACAATGGAACCACTATATCTGAAATTCAATGGAATCACTCCATCTGAAATCAATTGAAATTATTTTTGAAATATCAAATTCTAATATGTGAAAGGCTTGCTCAGCATGCCCATGACTGAGGGCTCGACTATTCAATTAGTTTTATACTCTGCAGAGGTTGTACAACTTTACCCACAAGACATGATTGTCTCCTTTTGCCAAAATGCACACTTCCTTTGGTGTGCGGCAAAGAAAATAACGACAAGTCCCCTAAAGGCTCCATCCCATGTAGTCATGCCCGCTAAGGATCCACTGCTGATAGGGTTATAACCGCGCTAGTCAAAAGCCCCCCTCTTGCGCCGTATGGCGGTCTAACAAATTCCACATTCAACCCAATGGCACAATCAACAATGGAATATTTCAAAACGGATAGCTAGGTTTGTCCTATGCCAGACTTGTGGTAGTAGTATAACACTTTAAATTCAACAGCTCACAGACTGGTCCTTAACTGACCAGGCAAACTTTTCAGCATTCCAACAACCACCAATCAACCATTCCCACCTAGTCTAAACCATATTTTTAATTTAACTTGACAATTCATGGAATATCAAAGCATAGTTTTATATTTGAATAGAACATTGTTTGGCACAAAGTCCCAAACACCTAATTTCAGTTATAACCATGTCTAAGTAATTTTCGAAGTATTTTGATATTCATCATATATCCAAGAATACATACTTAGGGTTACAGAAGCATAATGTATTCAAATTTCAAATGTGGTTTTAAAAAATCTGGGCATAACTATTCATTTTAAACTGGGATTGAAATTGTACTTACTAAAATTATGCATGCAATAATTTAAATTCAAAATATAATTTAAAATCTGGGTTCAATATGATCAAAATGTGCAACTTGCCTTGATCAAAGGGTTGGTGCTCAAAATCGTCGATGGGGTGCTCTTCCGACTCTCTGAAATCCATACAACAAAAGCCATTAAATTCAAATAAAATCCAAATAAATCCAAATAAAATACAAAACTAGCATAAATAAGTAACTTAGGATTTTATATGAAATTAGGGACAAAAATGGAGTTAATCGGGTTCGAGCAGGCTTCCGAAAGATTTAAATCAAAGAAAATGAGAGAGAAAGGATTTTTCTGAATTTTGAAATTTTCTTTCTACTGGAAATTCATATTACTGCATCAGCATGATGTCAGCGGGCAATTTCACTTTTTGGCCAATTTATTTTTGAACAGAAAAATTCCTTGGTTTTATGACAAGTGGGCCTGGTCCTTGTGGACCGAGTCCACAACCTAGGCCGGTGCACAGCACTAGGCACCGGCATGCATGGCTCAGAGCACCGGGCACGCAGAGGAGAGCATGAGGGTGGCGCCGGTGAGGCGGACCTAGCGACGTGGTCTATGACGGCGGCGATGCACGACGAAGAGTGGTGTTTGGCTAGCTTGGAAAAAAGGAAAAATCTGGTGCAACAAGAGGAAAACTGGAATTGAGGGAAGGGAAAGAGAGAGGACGGCGAGGAACACCTCACGACGCAGATGGCACGGAAGAGGGAGCTCTAGGGAAGTGGCGATGAGGTGGGAGCGTAGCGGCTACCGTTAGGGAAGGAGCTCGAGCGTCAAAATGTTTGGCCAAACGAAGGAGATAGAGAGCCCAGGAATTGGAAAAATAGGGTGTGGGGGAGTAGGCAAGGCTGGGGCATGCTTTTATGGGGGGAGCTCGGAGAGGGGAAAACTGGCGTGAAGGTGATGACACCCACAACTGAGTGAAACCGACACGAAGATGGCGAGATTGGCTGGTGAAGGGGATAAGGCACAGATTTGGTTACACATGAACGAGGAACAAATCAAGCATGGAAACAATGGATTTGAAGCTTCTTTCAGTTAGCAATGGTGAGAGAGAGAGAAAGAGAGAGAGAGAGAGAGAGAGAGAGAACAAGCTACACGCTGGAGGTTGAAGATGGCCTTGACAGGTGGGGTCGGGTCCCACCTATCAGTAAGAGGTTTTTCTTTTTATGAGATAAATTAATAGAAAAGTTGTTTTAGAAAATAACAACTAAAGTTCAAAAATTTGGGAAAATTCACAGAAATTTCCTGAGATATTTTGAACTTAGTAAAATTATGTCCAATATGATTTGAGATTTAAATTTTGGAAAAAAATTATTTCTTTAAATCTAAAAATAGCAAAAAGCATATATAAAATGCTAAAATTTCAGGAAAATATCAAAAAAATAGAAATAAATGTTTAAATAATAATATGCGAATTTTAAGGTGTTACAAACCAACCACTAGAAAGTATCTCGACCCCGAGATTCGAAAAGGTTAGCAAATAGGTGGGGATACTCAGACTTCAACTCTTCTTCTTTTCCTAGGTAGCTTCCTCTTCTGAGTGGTGGCTCCATTGTACTTTGTAGAAGTAGATAGTTCTACTTCGGGTGATGCACTCTGCTATCTTAAGAATCTTGATTGGGTGATCTTTGTAGGTCAAATCTTCTTAGAGGTTGAACATTTCCAACCGTGCCTATTCGGTTTGAAATCGAAGTCACTTCTTCAATTGCGACACATGAAAGAGATCATGTACCCCAGAAAGTACTGCTGCCAGGCTTAGTTGATAAGCGACTTCCCCATTCCTTGAATGTATTGGGTATAGACATACATACCTTGGTGCAAGTTTTCCTTTATTCCCAAATCTCCTTAGACCTCTCTGGGGAGTGACTTTGAGATAAGCATGATCTCCAGGTTCGAAAGCCAAATCTCATTGGTTGTCAGCATAGCTCTTTTGTCTTGACTAGGCTAACTTGAGCCTCTCCTTTATAACTCTGACCTTTTCTTCTATGTCCTTGATGATACTCAGTCTGAATAGCAGACACTTTCCAACTTGATCCAAAAGGAGTGATGTTCTGCATTTTATTCCATAGAGTGCCTCAAAAGGGGACATCTTCAAGCTGGTTTGATAACTATTATTGTATGAGAATTCTGCATATGGTAGACTCTTGTTCCAGCTGATACAATAATCCATGTCATAGGCTCCCAGCATATCCTCTAATATTTGATTTACCCTGTTCTGTCTAACCATCTGTTTGAGGATGGTATGATGTGCTAAATTTAGTCGGGTCCCTAAGGCTTCATGTAAATTCTTTCAGAAATGCATGGTGAATTGGCTACCTCGGTTTGATACTATCTTCTTAGGTACCACATGTAAACATACAATTTTGTTTACATACAGCTCTGCCAATTTATTACCATCATACTTGGTATTCACTAGTATGAGGTGGGCCACCTTTGTGAGACAATCCACTATTACCCAAATGGAGTCATGGCCCGCTTGGGTTTTTGGAAGTCCAGTGATAAAATCTATTTCATTTTCTTCCCATATCTGTTTTGGGATTGGCAACAGTTGCAACAAAACTGTTGGTCTCTGATGTTTTGTCTTAACCCTTTGATAGACATCACATAGAGTGATGTACTCCACGATTTCTCTCTTCATACTGACCCACCAATACTTCTCCTTTAAGTCCTGATACATTTTTGTCTTGCTTGGATTAATGGAGTATGTTGACTCATGAGCTTCTTGCAGGAGTGTGTTCTTTATTTTCTTATGGTTCAGTACACAACCAATTTTCAAACTAAATGACACCTTGCTCATCCTCTGAAAATCTGGGAGATTTTCCTCTCCTCATATTTTTCTTGATCTCTTCAAAATTTGCATCTTCTTTCTAAGCTTCTTTAATCTAATCTTGAAGTGTGGCCTGCACCTTAAGTGCATATACTGATCCATGAGTGACAATCTCCAGGTTCATATGCTTCATTTCCTGATACAATCCAAGCTGATTCTCCTTAATCCCTATCATGTTCACATGAACCTTTCTGCTTAAGGCATCTACTACCATATTTGCCTTTCTAGGGTGATAATGGATTCCTGGGTGAAGCATCTAGGCCTCTAAATTTGTCTTGAGTTTTGGTAATTAATGACAAAAGTGAAAGACCATGTGGAGGTCTACCCTCGTTTGTGATGAGTAATTGACTGTATTTAAGTTGTTGGTGCTCAAGGCTGAGTTTGATTTGAGCTTGTCTGGTTGTGAGCAATTTGAGTTTTTGTATGAAGACCAGTAGTCCGACCTCGAGTGGTCAGGAATTTGACTGGTCACAAACTAGTTGATCGTCCTTGAGTGGTCGAGGCTTTGGTTGGTCGAAGACCAGTGGTCAGACCTCGAGTGGTCGTGACTTTGGCTGGTCGCAAACCAGTGGTTAGACCTTGAGTGGTCGGGGCTTTGGCTGGTCGTAGACCAGTTGTCCAACCTCGAGTGGTCAGGGATTTGGCTGGTCGGAGACCGTTGATCAGACCTCGAGTGGTCGAGACTTTTGGCTGGTCAGAGACTAGTGGTCGGAGTATTTACTGATCAGAGTTTTAAGTGGACTCGACAACTAAGGAAGTAGTTGTAACCTCTGAGGGAGTGGTCAGGACCTTTGTAAGAATGGTCTGACTTTTTGTGGTCACAATTTAGAGCGGTCATGGACCAAGGTGGTCATGGACTTTTTGATCCAAAGAGGGATCTTTTGGTAATTAATCAGCCAATGATACTTGTCCAGTTTCGTTTGTATGTTATTGGACATTGCTACGTGATGGTTTGCTTGTCTGTGTTGGTTGCAAGACTTTGAAGGTAGGTCATGGTGAGGCGAAGGTGAGACCGGGACAAGTCTAGGATGGGTAAGATCCAAAATGGTCAAGGGACGTCGGAAGATGACTGAGGCGGGGAAGTGGTTGCAAGCCGGGAAAGACAAGGAGCAGGAGTGTGAGCTTTGGTAATGGACATGGCAGGCAACGGTATGGACCGACACTAGGCTCAGGAAGGAGTTGAGATCCAGAACGGTCATGGAAGCCGGTGCCGTCATGGTGAAGCAGAGAAGAACATGTGGTGTGCCAAGTGACTTGGGCTCGTGTGCAAGCAGAGACTGTTCAGGGGATCCGGACGTGTGAGAGGCTTGGGAGCAAGTCATTGGGACCACATGGAGAATGGATGAGATTCTAACTTGGAGTTGCTCAGATTAAGGAGGGAAATTGGATCGTGGTCTAGAGGATAGAGTGGCGGGTCAAGTTAGTGTGCTTTGAAAGGTGTACAAAACCCGTTATATTGTTGGGTTTCGGGTTAGCCCATGTATGGTTGTGAGTTAATCCCAACCCTTGATAAGGTTCCTTCTGGGACAAGGGAGTTATCCAAGGGTGGGTTTGCTCTTAGTGTGCTATAAATAGAGGGGGAGACAGCGGTGTCTCTTCTGAGAAGGTCTAGGGGGAGAGGGGTGCCACTCCCCCGAAGGTTTTTGATGGTTCTGGTGCTCATTTGAGCTTTGCCCACTTTGTTGTGAGGTTTTGTAAACCTTCCCTGTATGAAATAAAAGTTTCATTTCTCTATTCTGAATTTATCTTCAACATTTACATTATGCTTTAAATTCAACATTTAATTTCTTGCAATTTACTTTCTACACACTTGGATTTACCTCCTCTCCTTTTAAGTGCTTTTGGATATTATGCCAAGGATGAAAGATTGCTGGATGAATCTTCTATAGATCATATCTCGATCATCTAGGCAATCTACAACCTCTTCTTTTCAGTTTTTGCAAGAAACCGATCTTTGTGTCTGGTAGAAGATCCTTGTAGATTAGGTTCTTGTTTGTTTGAATGGTTGTTTCTTGGTGTTCTTACTTGCTATGATATGTGAGAGGTCATCTAAGATCATCCTGATCATCAATTCCCCACGAACAAACTAGGGGTGAAGTTTGTGTTCTTGACCCAGTTTTGGTGGAGTATTTGTTAAACTAGAAAAAGGTCAGAACTTTGACATCAATCCTTGCGATTGAAGGTTGGAATAGTTTTCTGACATCTATAGCAAGGTGCACACCAAGTTTCACGGGTTTTGGATCAGCCGATCAAAAGTTACATTGATCCTTATTTTTGAGATCGTGCTGATTTTACTGTTCATCTGACCAGTTCAGAGTTTTCTTTTGTGCATCCCGACCAGCGCAGTTTTTACTGTTCATCCCACCTCAACAGGTCGGTGGTACTATTCATCCAACCTCAACAGGTCGGTGGTATTGTTCATCCGACCTCAACTGGTCGATGCTACTGTTCATCCGATCACTTGTTCAGATTGTTCAGTTCTTTCTGTCTGTTATTTTGGTGGTTTGAATTTTAGGGGAAAAATTTTCTTTGTGATTATTCACCCTCCCCTCTGATCGCCTTTTCGGTCCTTCAAAAAGTGTTGTTAAGGACTAACAATTCTCTTGAAGAGATGAAAGACAGGTTGGTTCGGCAAATTGCACAAAAGGAATAGAATCATGAAGCACAAAGGAAATCAAGTGTCAAGCTAAATGCCAAGGTATGAAGGATTAAGGATCTTTCCATAGTTTTTGCCGATCTTGGTTTTTGGAGAAAAGATCGGATTGCTAGAATAGGTGTCGTACTATTAAGAGGGACCTTGGTTAGTAGCTTGATGTGGATCAAGTTTCATGGCTCAAATGTATGCTCATATGGTCTTGTTAAAAATTAATCTGAATTTTTTTTTAAAACAGTTTGGCCAGCACTACCGCCCTACAAGGATACAAGGAGCGGTACTGCCACATGTGCGGTAGTACCGACCCTAGGAGCTGGTAGTTCTTTTACAAAGAATGCAATTTTGGGGTGTTGACCCATGGCTGGCACTACTGCAGTACT
The DNA here is from genome assembly GCA_036346275.1 of Otatea glauca. Taxonomy (NCBI): domain Eukaryota; kingdom Viridiplantae; phylum Streptophyta; class Magnoliopsida; order Poales; family Poaceae; genus Otatea; species Otatea glauca. The sequence goes on along the minus strand of CM070730.1, from coordinate 23,351,544 downwards.
AGGAGCGGTACTGTCGCATATGCGGTAGTACCGACCCTATTGGTCAGTAGTTATTTTATAGAGAATGCCATTTTCGGGTGTTGACCCCATGGCCGACACTACCGCCCTACTAGGAGCGGTACTACCTCATGAGCGATAGTACTGGCCCTAAGAGGTCGATAGGTATTTTCCAAAGAGGGTCCAAAATGTGCATTTTTCGTCCCTGAGGTTGGCACTACCGGTCCTACATGGACGGTAGTGTCAGGGTACTGTAGCTATTTTCCACTGTATTTAATGCTACAATCGATCCTTGGACCTGAGGCTGGCATTACCAGCCTCACATAGGTGGTAGTGCCGACTTTCCTCAATGTTTTGAGATTTTGGTATCAATGGCTAGTTTTGTGGTTGGGGGCTATTAATATACCCCCACCTGCTGCAAGGATATACTCTTGGTCATTCATTACATATTTGTGATCCCTTGCAAGTTTCTCACCACCTCTAGTGCATTAAATCATCATTTTGAGTCGGTGAGGGAATTCAAGTGTGAGCTTTCATTCTAGAGCCATTTAGACACTTGATCAACCTCAAGAAAGCGTTAAGGTCTATTCTCTTGGACATTGCCGCCTCCTAGACGGCTTGGAGGTGTGGAACCAGTGATCTCTTCAAAGAAGCTTGTGAAGAGGCACGATATTGTGTGAAGGTCGGAGCTTGTAAAGAGGTCCAGTATTTATTTAGATTTTAAATTGTTGTAGAATTGTAATTCATATAATTCTTGCTAATTATTGAATTTGTGCCAAAAAATTTAAAAACCTCCTATTCACCCCTCTCTAGTCGGTTGTTCTTGATCCTACAAGTGGTATCAAAGCTTGGTCTCTCATTTATAGATTTCACCGTCTAGAGAGAAAAGGATGGCTAGCGAGGGTGTGTCGATAGGCAAGGCACCATTCTTTGATGGCACTAATTATGCATATTGGAAAATTTGCATGACCTTTCATCTCAAGGCTATGAGCATGAGCATATGAAGAATTGTAGATAAGAGTTTCGCTATTCTCTAAATCCCACTCTTACTATTGAACAAGAAGAGCAAAACTCTCATCTCAATGCTCAAGCAATGAATGTTTTTTTTGGAGCCTTGAACATGGATGAGTTCAACCGCATGAGCAACCTTGAGACTGCTCATGAGATTTGGACCACTCTCTCAAAAATTCATCAGGGAACGTCTGTGATCTAGGAGGCCAAATTACATATGCTTAGGATGAAATATGAGAGTTTCATTATGTTACCCCATAAGACCATTAGTTAGATGTACTCAAGGCTAAATAACATAGTGAATGAACTCAAAGGACTTAGGGTGTCACTAACCGATTTTGATATTGTTCGGAAGATGCTTAGGGCTATACCGAACAAGTACGAGACGTTGGTGACCTTGTTCCTCAACTCTCCCGAGTTGGCAAGGATGATGCCAACATGACTCTTGGGCAACCTCATAACCAATGAGTTGTACAAGAAAGACAAGGAGGAGCTCTTGGAGCAAAGCTCTTCAAAGAAGAACATTGCTTTCAAGACAAAGGCGGAGTCAAGTGATGAAGCACTTGATGACTCTGAAGAGGAGTTTGCGCTCCTTGCAAGGAGAATGAGGAGATTCATGAAGAGGCACTCAAGCTCAAGTGTACCTCGCAAGTTTAAGAAGGGGCAACATTCTAGCAACAAGCGCTACACCAATATTCATTGCTATGAGTATGATGAGAAGGGCCACATTGCCTCTCATTGCCTGAACAAGGAGGACAAGTTCAAGCCATCGAAGAAGAAATAGTTCAATGGCAAGAAGAAGCACTTCGAGAAGCTTCACAAGAATGGCAAGGGAGAGGCTCACATTGGAGAATGGAACTTCGATGAGGAGTACTCCGATTTGGATTCCTCCTATGATGATACTCCCTCCAAGAAGAAGGGTATGGCCAGAGTAGCTATCAAGGAGGCTCCTTCATTATTTTCTACACCGACATGTCTCATGAAAAAAGGAGACCTCAAGGTAAAAACTAATCTTGATGATGATGAACCTTCTTATGATGAGTTCATAGATATGTTTGACGACTTGAATGAGTACCTTGGCAAGAATGAGTCAAAATTTAAGGTCTTGAAGAAAGAATTTCTTTCTCTCAAACACTCTTATGAAGAGCTAAAGGAAGCCCACGAGACTCTCCTTCTCAAGGATCACTCCAAGCCCAAAATAGACGTAGGAATTACTTGTGATATTGTTGATGCCATGCCTAATGTTATTAGTTCATCTAGAAAAATATCTTTTGTTAGCACATCTACTTCGTGTGATGATTTTCCATGTTGTTCCAAAATTGATGCTTTTGTTCATTCAAACAATGATAGTGTGAAATCCTGTGCTAAAAAATTGGCTTAGTAATGAAATTGGCATTGCAAAGTGGTTGTGTTCATGGCATGTGTTGTGCTTTTGCATGTGCTGTTTCAGATGTTTACTTGATATGCTTGTGATAGCATGATAATGTTTTTGCTTGATGCAATGCGCTCATGTGAGTGATTGCATGGATTGACTTTGAGTTAAGTCGTGGACTTGTGCTCGGATTAGTTTCTTGTTTATTCGTGTGCAGGTGTTGCTTGAGGGCGAACGTGGTCGATGACGGGACCAGAACTAGGCTCATGGAGGAACTGAGGTTCAGGACTAGGTTCAGGGAGGAATCGAGGTCTTGATGGTCAAGGATGTCATACGGGACGTTCGGGCTACAGAATAGTACACATGGAGGCTGGTTAGTCACGCGAGAGCGGCAGGTGGGTCATACGCGTGCATATGTGAATTTTGGGTAGTTTGCATGTATTGAGCCGTGTTGGGCCAGGTAGATATGCATGCGAACTGTTGCTCATTATAAATACGAGAGGAGACAAAGTGATAGAGCTAGGTATTACGGTTTATACTCTTTTGTTTAGAGTCCTGTAACCAGACTAGATAAAATGAAATAAAGATCGATTTCAATGCAGCTGAAAAGTTTCCCTGCGGCTGTTTTTTCTCACGCCCAGAAGTACCGGCGGTGACATCCGAGCGAAGAAAAATCGTTGCTATAGTGTTTTGCGCAGCTACAGAAAATACCGTGCTACAGTTAATCGCGGATTACTGTTTATGCATGCTTTGCTACGGTATCGGTTTCTGATTTGGTTTGCCCGGTTTTGGTTCTTACAAATTGATTCATTGTCTCTCTTAATTCAACAAGTTTAATCTTGATTTGATCCATCTAAAACCTTCCTAGGGTATCAACTTAGAGTTTCTGAAAGTTTCGTTGAGTTGATTAATCATGAAATTAGGGTTTGATCAGTTCTCGTCATAATCTGTCACAGCAAGATTGCGAAGTTCATAACTTTTGATTTGTTGGTCCGATCAAGCTGATTCATTTTTTGTTAGATTCTTATTGGAATCTAGCTTTTTCTATTCAAATGTCAGGTCAATCCGACGGTTGGATCTCCAGGAATTCGAGATTTACCAAACACATCTACTCTGTTTTGTTGAATACGAAGCAATTATTTGAGTTCAAATTGGAGTGAATTTTTAGTAGATAAAAAATTTAATTTTAGCTTCCGCACAATCATTCATCCCCCTTTTATTGCTAGTTTAGTGTATATCGATCCTACAAGTGCTATTAGAGCAAGGTTTTTCTAATTTATCTTAATCAGTGATTACAAATCATAGTGATGGATAGGTATTCGATAAAACCTTGTGTTTTCGATTGTGTTGATTTTCAGTTTTGGAAAACGAAGATGAAGGCATACATTCAAGCTCAGGGCTTCGCAATTTGGGAGAAGGTTTACAAGCCGTACGAAGTCCCTGAGAACGACAACGTCAACGACGCCAATCGCGCACATGTTGAAGCAAACAGCAAGGCGCGAAACTTTATCATCCAGGGCTTGGGACGCAGCAACTTCGATCGAGTGGTTCATCTTCGATCCGCATATGACGTATGGAGATCTCTTTGTGACTATCATGAAGGATCAAACACTATCAAAGAGGTTCGCCAAGATATATATAAGAAAGAATACATGCGATTTGAGATGAAGCCTGGTGAGTCGCTAGATGATTTCTTTGCACATTTTAATGAAATTCTTAGTAATTTGCGTGCTGTTGGAGTTAGTTATGATGCTGCTGCTAATGCTAGACAATTACTTGGTGCTTTAGACATGTCAATTTGGGAGATGAAAGTAACATCTATAAGGGAATCAACTGTCATGAGTACACTTACAGTAGATGTTCTTTATTCTAAGTTGAACATTCATGAATTAGATGTTCTTGCTAGTAAGAATGATCATAAGTCAATTGCTTTGATATCTCAATCTAACATGTCTCATGATAACTCTTTTTCGTCAAGTTTTGTTTTATCTTTCTTGTCTTCACTAACCTATGAACAGATTGAGGAATTTTCGGAAGAAGATTTGGCATCACTATCTTCTCATTTTAATAAAGCTTTGCAGAATGTGAGAATGAGGAAAAGAGTTGGTGGTGGCACTCTAAAATGCTATGAGTGTGGTGATCTCAACCACATTCATTCAAATTGTCCTAAACTTGCAGGTAAAGCATCAAGGGAGAAGGATAATGACAAAAGAAATGAGAAGAAGAAGTTCTCTCCAAGTGATAGAAAGAAGAAGAGCTTCATCAACCGCAAAGTTGTCCACCGAGTTCTTTTCGCTCTTGAACAAGTAAATTTGAGTGATGTGGATTCGGAGAGCAGTGAAGATGACACAACAACTTCAAGTAAGCATGAATTGATAGGGTTGTGTCTCATGGCTAAAAGCATTGAAAGCTTTACCGAGGACGATCACGATAGTGACTTCAATGAGGTAGAACCTTCTTACGATGAATTAGCTATTGCTGTTGCTCGTCTTGGTAAATTGCTTGATAAACGCGATAAGAAAATTAAGAAACATGATGTTCTTGTGGAATCTTTAAATGCTGAAATTGCTAGACTTAAATCTTTGATTCCTGATGATCATGCTTGTAAATCATGTGACTTAATTTACAATGAGCTTACTTCACTTAGGAAAGAACATGCTTCTTTGCTAGAGCAAGTAAAGAAAAATGAGAAACATATTAAAAATGAGAAAGAACATGCTTCTTTGCTAGCTGTTCAACCATTGATTTGCATGATTCAACTCCATGTTCTAAATGCTCCACACTAGAATTGAGGTTGCATGATGCAAATGCTAGGGTTTCTCAAATGACAGATGCTTTGCTCACACATGAGGTTCTTTCATGCTCAAACTGTCGCAAGCAAAAGGCTAAAGTGGACTTTCCATGCAATAATTGTTTAACTCTTGCTAAGAAGGTTGATTACTTGCAAAATTCTTTAGAACGCTTCACTAATGGCAAGAAAAATTTGAACATGATTTTGGACCAATCTAAGGTTAGCTCAAACAAGAAAGGTTTAGGTTTTGATCCTTATGCTTCATATGAAACTAAACCTTGCACTGTTGTTCAGGCTCTCTGCAATGACAAAATTGAGATTCTTAATGAGCCTAAGAAAATTGTCTTTAAATCTGCTGGTCTTTTATCTTCTTCTGTGATGAACGCAAAATGTGTTTCTACTGTTAAAGCTAAACATTATGTTAAGTATACTTGCACTCATTGTAGTAAGGATGGACATTTGGTAGATTTTTTGCTTTAAATTAGCTAAACAACAAAAGAAACAAATGGCTATGGCTAAATCTAATTTCAGACAGGCACGCTTTACTCCTCATTATGTGCCTAGGGTGATGCAAACACCTTTTGTTGCTAGAAACACGGGAAAGGGCAAATATGATTTTGCACATAAGCATACTCGTGTTGTGCCTACTCGTTGTGTGTCTCAGTACTGGATTCCTAAATGCTTTATTTCTAACCCCAGTATCGAGGCCTCGACATCTTCTAGTGCTATTTAGGTTTTTCAGATGCGGGTTGGAGAACAGAAGCTTAGTGGATCTTGGTCTTTTGCAAGATGTGATCAAGACTTGGATGGTTCTTGTCGGGACCGGATTACCGAATCCGAACCCTCTGTGTATAACCTGTGCTAGTCCAGGAAAAGCTAGCACACACAGTGGAAACAGTGATGACAACACATCCATATCACGAAGCATATAATATTAATTAAGCAAAAGAGCATTAGCCTTATGGCCAATTATTACAAATAAGAAGCATCATAGCTTGAGTTCAATAAGAAACAGCGGAAACGAAATAACAAAAGCAGGATAAGCCCATCCATTTGCCCAACAGGCAGTCGACTGGGGTTCGTGTCCTAGCATTCTGGATCGCCTTCGTCGTAACCACAAGCGTAGAAATCGTAGTCACCTTCAGCTTCTGTGAACTCTTCTGTGGAAAGTTGGGGATGTTGCAAGGGTGAGCACAAAATGTACTCCGCAAGTCTTGGAAACATAATGCATGATAACTATATGCAAGGCTAAACAATTGAAGGCATATAATGGCTCTTTTAGCATAAAGCAAAGTTTAACTATAAATACCAATCGTAATTTCATAAAGCATCATTTGATCAAAATGTAATACCATAGTAATTGAATTTGATTTGACAATTAAAGCAGGTTCCATCTACCTGACTGCTCCATCCGCCAAACCATAACCCGAGAGTTCCATCTGCTCTCGGATTCCCAAACCATTATTTTCCTTTAAAACAAAACCATGAAATCTATACTGTGCCAGCGTACCTTGCCTGCCCTTGACCGTGGGCACGGCTACTTAAGTAGTTTTAACTCTGCAGAGTGTGTACAGCTTTACCCACAAGACATGATCGACTCTTGTTGCCAAGCTATTAACACACTTCCTTTGGTGTGTCGGCAGAGAGATCATGACAAGGCCTTTACAATGCAATAATCTAACCTGACTCTACCCGCTGAGGTTTCACCGCTGTTAGGGTTCCATCTACCCAATACAGAAGCCCCCTCTTGCGTCTTGTGGGAAAAACAAACTTGCCTTCATCTGGCACCCACATTCCACCATCTGGCGAGTCTAAGTTAAATTATTACAAATTATTCAGCCAGGTCGTACCCCATATAGACTTGTGGTTGTACGGTAGTGCTTGGTCCATGATAACACATGCTTCGGTCCTTAATTGACTAGGGCGGAACATTCACATACCAAGGTCTCATGCTTTCTACACGTGCCAAACATCCATCAGCCCTGGTCTAAACCATATTTTCCACTTTATTTCATTTAAATAACAATAGCAACACCAATTGCCGCGACTTTACAAATAAGGTTCAACAATGTTTGAAATGATTCCCATACTGGCATAATACCGAAACGTTTAAGCTGGACTAAGCAATTCTACCGTTCCATGCTAATCTACTAGTTATCACCAAATAAAATAGCTAGTATTACCTAGGGTGACAAAGGGTTGACATGAGCAATACCAATGAGGGTATAACAAATTCTGGTATTTAACTATATTTTAAAACCGTATTTAAAGTACATTGCATAAAAGTAAGCATGCATAATTTAAAACAACATAAGCTTTTTATAAAATATGGGATCAATATGTTCAAGGAAGACTTGCCTTTGATGCCTCCTGCTGGATCTACCTCTGACTGTTGATTTGCTTGAGCTTCGACTGCATCGTCTACACGCGAAACGAGAGCAAATAAATAAAACAAATTCAAAAAAAATTAAAAAAATTGAAAATAATGGTACTGGAAGATAGATCTTGAATTTAGATGAATTTAGAAATTTGAATAACTAGAATCGGAGCTCGAACGAAAGAGAATGGGCTCCTGGAAGATTCCCAGATTAGAAAATCAGAAAAATCAGAGAGGCTGACATGTGGCAACACGTGATTGGCTGGAATTTTTGAATTTCTGGAAAATCGGAAAAGAAAAACAAAAGCCGACTGACATGTGGGCCCACATGTCAGCGCCTGGGTTCACCAAGGAGGAGAGATGCTGACGTGGCGTACCACGCTGACGTGGCATCCAACGGGCCGAGGCGCCGATGCGACAGTGCGCCGAATCGAGGCCAGCGACGCGGCAGAGGCGGGCAGCGGCTCGATCGAGCCCGTCCACGCGATCGCGCATCCAACGGCCGAGGCGGATCGGACGGCGAAGAAGCGGCATTGGCGGCTGCGATGTGGCTGATCCAAGGCGTGGCAAGCGTCGGACGGCCACGGCTCACGACGAGGGGCGACGGCGGCGGCGCTGGCGCGGCAACGCCGGAGGTGAAGAAGATGCAGCAGCCGAGGGAGAAAAACGCGACGAGGTGACGCCGGGTTAGGGGCAAAAGAAAGAGGGGGTCACGGGGAGTTCAAGGCGACGAAAAGCGGCGGGGAGGCTCACCGTGGGCGAAGAACGACGACGGCAAAGAGCTCGGGACGGCGGAGAACTTCGGCGAGCTCGATCTCCTCGACGGAGGCGTCTTGGGCGGCGAGGCTTGAGGCGGTGGGTGCGGCGCGAGGAGACGAACCTCGGGCTGGGTGCGGCGGCGACTTAAATAGCCTGGGGAGGCTTGCAAATCCGGAAATCGAGGTGGCGGCGGCGGAATTGACGCGGAGGCGGCTAGGGTTTCGGCGGCGACGGCGCGGATGGCGTGGCTACATCGCAGCCACACACGTGGCATGCATCGGTCGGCTGGCTGGGCCGGGCGAGCGGATCGGGTCGAGGGAGGGAGATGGGCCGGGCGATGCGGGCTGGACGCGGAATAGGGATGGGCTGCGGAAGAAACGGCCCGCGAAGGATTTTCAAAATTAGAAATCATTTTCCGAATTTATAAAATCCCAGAAATTCAAATAAAAGCAAATAAATTCAAATAAATAGTAAATAAATTCAAAAAAATCTCCAAAAATACAGAAAAATTCCTTGCAGCATAATGAATACAGAAAATCTTTTGTTTAATGGATAGATTAGCCAAATTAAATCCTTTTATAAATAGAAAATTCATATTAAGCTGAAATTAATCCAAGAAAAATGCAAGTGGTTCATTTTCAAATTCAAACATTCCAAAACTCTAATTTTTGGGATGTTAAAGTTCTCACCCTTGAGATGGCCTTAAAGTGGCATGTGCGATAATTCTTCACCTACTTTGTGAGCTATTTTATACACTCATGTCTTTTACTTTCACAGATATCTAATTGTGGTATGAGATGAGATGTTTGTTCATATGCTCATATGTATCCCTAGCATGTTCAATCATGTTATATCTTATATCATGCCTTTTCATGCTTAGTATGTATTTATCTTGATTCATGCTTATGCTTAACTAAACATACCATGATAAATACATGTATATCATCCCCTCTCTTTTGATTTTATTGGTTATTCATTTGAGGGGGAGTTAATGGACTTTCGGTGAAAATTTCTTTCGTTTGCCTATTGGGAGGATTGTTCTTTCATTTTTTTGTTTATAAAATTAATCCCATAGGGTGACAATTTTCAAGAAAGTTTTTAAGATGGTCATTTTTGACGGGGAGTTTTTTGAAAACTTTGTAATATTTTGTAACATACTTTTTATTTTATGTGTTTCTTAAATGAAAACAAAAAAATATGAAAAAAGTAATGAGCATTGTATTTGATACACATATGTCATTTGAAACGATGTTTAGCTACAAGGTCTTTGCAACTTCATATTTATGCATATATGGTGTAGCTTATGTCATGAATATTTAATTGGAATGATAACTTGAATTAAATCTTGTCATGGTTGAGCTTTCTTGGCTATCTTGATCCTGCTCAAAAAGTGCTAAATATGAAATTTATCAAAGTTAACTGCTAAAGCTCAAAAGAGTGATTGTTGATAAATGCAAGATCAAAGTTATGTACTATCGCACTTCTTCTTTACGAGACTGCTTATCATTGCACTTTGATATGAACTTGGAAGAGGTTGTGTATGACCGAAACCATGAAACCTTTAGTTTGTGATTGCTTGGCATGGTTGAAAAGTAAGGCTGATGGTGCATATAATCCCTTGCAATTGTTATTGCTGAAATCAATCAATAACTCAGTTTTTCTTTACAAAAAAGCATAAATAAAGTGCACAAAAATTTAATGTTTTCAGGTTTTGAGATTGTTGAGAAAGGGAGATCATGCCATTCAATAAATTCTTAATAGTACTTGATTTCTAGTTATGCTTACTCTCCATTGTCTTTTTCTAGATTTGAGGGTGCAAGTATTTTTGATAGCATGGCTTGATGATGAATTTGTAACATTTGTGGATGACTTAGAATGCTCATTACATAAAAAATGTCAAATTTAAAAAAACAAAAAGATTTTGTTTCTCTCTTTTGTATTCTTGATGAATCCATTGTCAAAGGGGAAGAATTTTGCCAATTTGGAGAATTTTGGAGAACTTTATACATGCTTATACATGCTTTACGCATGCACATTTTCTTGTATAAGTGGTATTCAATCATTCACTCATATTTTTCTTTTTAGGGGGAGATTTTTCTTATTTTCACCTAGGGGGAGTTTTTCACTTTGCATATTTGTCAAAGGGGGAGATTTTGTGTTTCTCACTTTGGCTTTTTTATTTCAAAATTTTTTCTTGTGAGGTGAATGCCAATGTTCAATTCTAAGTGGCGTTGCCAATGTTTTCATTAAGGGGGACATTGTGAAATCATGTGCTGAAAAATTGGCTTAGCAATGAAATTGGTATTGCAAAGTGGTTGTGTTCATGGCATGTGCTGTGCTTTTGCATGTGCTGTTTCAGATGCTTAACTGATATGCTTGTGATAGCATGATAATGTTTTTGCTTGATGCAATGCGCTCATGTGAGTGATTGCATATATTGACTTTGAGTCAAGTCGTGGACTTGTGCTCGGATTCGTTTCTTGTTTATTCGTGTGCAAGTGTTGCTTGAGGCCGAATGTGGTCGATAATGGGACCGGACCTAGGTTCATGGAGGAACTGAGGTTCGGGACTAGGTTTAAGGAGGAATCGAGGTCTTAATGGTCAAGGATGTCATGCGGGACGTTCGGGCTAGAGAACGGTGCACATGGAGGCTAGTTAGTCACGCGAGAGCGGTAGGTGGACCGTACGCATGCATGTGTGAATTTTTGGTAGTTTGCATGTATTGGGCCGTGTTGGACTAGGTGGATATGCATACGAACTGTTGATCATTATAAATAGGAGATGGATGTCTTCTATTTAGGTGAGAGAGGATTTGTACTTTTTTGTTTGGAGTACTGTAACCAGACTAGATAAAAAAAAGAAAGATCGGTTTCCTTGTGGCTGAAAAGTTTCGCTGTGACTGTTTTTTCCTCACGCCCAGAAGTACCGGCAGTGGCACCCGTGCGAAGGAAAATTGGTGCTACAGTGTTCTGCGTAGCTACAGTAAACACCACGTAGCAAATCGCGAATTGCTGTTTATGCCCGCTTTGCTACGGTATCGTTTTCTGATTTGGTTTGCACGGTTTCATTTCTTACAGATTTTGATTCATTGTCTCTCTTGATTCAACAGATTTAATCCTGATTTGATCAATCTAAAACCTTCCTAGGGTATCAACTTAGAGTTCCTGAAAGTTTCGTTGAGTTGATTAATCACGAAATTAGTGTTTTATCAGTTCTGGTCATAATTTGTCACAGTAAGCTTGTGATATTCATAACTTCTGATCCGTTGATCCCATCGAGCTGATTCATTTTTCGTTAGATTCTTATTGGAATCTAGTTTCTTCTGTTCAAATGGCAGGTCAATCCGACGGTTGAATCTCCAGGAATTAGATATTTACTGAACACATCTACTATGTTTTGTTGAATACGAAGCAATTATTTGAGTACGAATTGGAGTGAATTTTTAGTAGATCAAAAATTTAATTTTAGCTTCCGCGCAATCATTCACCCCCCTCTGATTGCTAGTTTAGTGTATATCGATCCTATAGATAGTGATGTAAATCTTAAAATTAAAAATAATGAGCTTAAAAAACAAGTGAATAAACTAAGTAAAAGTTTGGATAGGTGCTTCAAGGGCAAAGCCACCATTGATAAAATCGTAAATGACCAATGGTGTTTTTACAACAAAGAGGGTCTTCGGTACGTTCCAAAGAAGGGCAAGAAAGAGACGGTAACATCCCAAAATTAGCCTTATAATATTATTTTATTGTTATTTGTGCATTTTGTAATTTTTTTCGGAATTTATTTGGATTTATTAAATATATTTGTATTTGTCCTTTTATTGACAAGCATTAAATAATGATAAAGTTTATATAAAATTTGGCTAAAAATATTTTATTTGAGTTCAAAATGTCTCAAAGTATTTTTGAGATTTTTTTGGAAATTTTTTTATATTTTTAATGCCTAAAACTAATTAAGTGAATTACTAGAATTATTTTTAAAAGAAAATCCGAGAAAATCTTTTGAACAGTTTTGGGCCGGAGCCCATACTGTTTTCGCCCGGTTTAGCCCATCTTTTAGAAGCAATCGCGCCAACCATTGGATTCCGATCGGAGAATCATTTTCAAGCCTCGTGACCATGTTGATTGTCAGTCGTCATATTGGATCCGAGCATCTGAGATAAGTCGTGTTGGATCGGGACTCTTTGAATCTAAGCTGTTAGTGTTTGATGAGTGTACGTTTGAGATTAGCTAGCGTGCATTGTTCGTGGTGACGAATGCGCCACGTGTAGGCCATCCGTTCATCGTCTCCAGAACGTCTTCGAGCCAGACTCTGTTCTTCGCACCATAGCCGCCATGGATTCCTCGCCGAATCGGAGTCGATCCGGCCACCGCGTGCTTTATAAGTGGGAGCATCAGGTGCGCAGAGGAAAAAGCAACCAAAACCCCAAGGTTTAGCCTCGGAAATCGCCACTGTTTCGCCGCAATCGAAGGTCTTTCGCTGTGCGCCACCGTAGGAGGAAAATCGCCGATTCATCACCGTCTGTGGAATATAGAACCCGAGACTGGTGCGGTTGTGTTCTTCATCGAGAGGCACATCCCGTGCGCACATCGCTGACGCAAGGAGGTCACCGGAGCGCCGTCGCCGCCGAAACTTTAGTTGCCGTGCTGTTCAAGACGAAGCCGCTGCCGATCCAGTGCACGAATCCAAGATCTGAGCATGTCAGGACGTGGGCGACATCAAGAGCTCTCCAAGTATGCCCTCGCCAGCCGTCGGTACCATAGGGTCCTGTGTCGGTGGCGGTGACGTGGCTTGATGCTTCGTCGACGCGTGGCTTCCTCGTCACGCTTTCAGCTGAGGTGGCAGCTGTGTGGTGACCGTGTGGTGCATTGTGTGGATGCTGCGGTGGCACCGAGTCAGCCGCAAGTGCGGGCCACTATCAGCCAGATCGGCGCAAGGACCAAGTTCGCCGAGCGCCGCTTCCAATGTGTGATCTGTTTCCATGGACCCGATCTAGTGGACCGAGGACACGTGTCGATGTAGGAGCCATTTGGGTCAGGGCTGACGTCACTGTGATGTCACAATGACGCAATAATTATCTTTTTCAGAAAAAAAATAATTCGGTTTATTATTTTATTTTCTAATTTTCTGATTTTTATATTTTTGAATCTTCCTCGAGCCCGCTCTCCCCCATACGAGCTCCGATTGAGGTGATTCAAATTTCTAAAAAAAATTAAAACTGAGATCTATTTAATGGTGAATTTATTTAATTTTTGGAGTTCATTTTATCTCTATTTTGGTGTTCATTTTCTTTTCTGTCTCGTTTCGTGTAGATGTTGAGTTGTGCGACGCATCGAAGGAAGATCTGTTAACCCAAGAGCATGTTCCAGAGCAAGACTAGGATCTTTACCAAGGCAAGTTATGCTTTGATCATGTTGAAACCATATATATAACTGCTATATTGTTTTACCCTATTGCATATTATTTCATGTATACAATTGTATCAAATTAAATTGGGACTTAGTTAATCTACCAATTTGATCTATACCCTACCTTGTCATTTGTACGCTATGATTTATTTGTCACCCTAGATTGGTTCACTATAGTTAGTTAATATTAAAATCAAAACGAGATGGTTAGACCGTGTTAGTTGCTTAGCCATGCCACGTCATCACATGTACTTGAATCATCACTGTTTAATCTTGACTAATGGAATATGGAACGTGTTAATGAATTGGTGTGTCAGGTGTTGTCACACGATGAGATTGAGTTGTTGTGGCGAGGGATGACACGCAACGATGTTAAATTATTGATGGCACGTGGTGCTTGATAATCAACTGGGGTGGTAATCATTTAGATTGGGGCAAGGGGCAAGTGTGCCAAGGTGGGCCAGGAATGGCAGAGGGTATGTGGAAATCTTGCCTCAATTATCTTAAGGACTTAACTTTGCAAGCCTTTGACCTGAGTCAATCATGCAACCACATGTCTGGTATGGGACAGCCTAGCTGATTAATATGTAATGTCTTAGCTTAGTACTATCAATGGTGGTGTGAGTCTCGGGTTCACGGATTAACTCACATGGCGCAAAAGGGGGGCCCTGGATGTGGTTACCAGACCAGCCAGTGTTGAAACCTTAGCGGGTAGTACTAGGTTAAGACAGAGCATTATAAAGTCTTTGTTATAATCCCTAGCCTTTGTGGTGTATGGTTGTATCATGTGGGGAAAGTGCGTAACCTCTGCAGAGTGCAAATCTATTTGGATAGGTGTGCTCGTGGTATTAAGCATAGCTCGGGAATTACAGTCAAGGGTTAGTTTAATTAAAAAGAAACTTGGTTTGGCTGGCAGGTTGCCATATGAAAGGATGGAAACTTGGTTTACTTGAGAAATACTGAAATTACTATTTACTATTATTTATTTTACTGTCTTTACAATCAATTATTGTACTTGTTCATAAATGCTGCTTTATTGCAAAATAGCCATGATAGTCTTTTCCTTTGGAATAAGTCTTTCATATAGTTATATAGAATTGCATTCTGTGCACAACTTGTTGAGTGGTTTCAAGTACTTACCCTTGCCAACAACCACAATCAACAGTTGAGGAGTCTACCCCTGTCTTGGAGGAGGAGTATCAGGAGGACACGAGTAATTAGGGTCCGAGCCTAGTCAGTTGCCAGTGGTAAACTGATGGGTCATCTACGTCTTCTACTTTCTGCTGCTATGTCTTAGTTTTATTTCTAGTCTAGCCCTGCGTGTCTTAATAATGTAAATTGGTCATAAGATCATACAATTAGTTATATTCAATAAATGGAGTCTTATTATTATTATTATCATTGTGTATGATGTGATATTTACCAATATTAAGCTTGTGTGCACTAGCGTGATCCTGTACTAGTGTGATAAACACAGAGGGTCCGAATTGGTGAATTCGTGTCCCGAAAAAGACCCACAAAGCACGTAGGTTCATTAAATCCAATGGCATGTTTTGTCATAAGTGCCACGATGTGGGACATATGGCAAAAGATTGTCCATTACGTAAAGCACCTAAAAGAAATATTTATGATTCTTGCTATGTACTTAAGAAAGCTTCTAATGGTGAAGTAGTAGCTAAATTTGTTGGCACTCCCATACTTGGTTGCAAAAAGAATACCATTTGGGTGCCCAAAGCCCCTGTTACTAACCTCCAAGGACCTAAATAAATTTGGATACCTAAAAGGGTTTGATTTTCTTTTGTAGGTGAACTACAAGACCGGTGAAAGTCATTGGGTGCTTGATAGTGGTTGCACCCAACACATGACCGGGGATCGAAAAATGTTCACCATATTTGAAGTTGGGAGTGAAAGTCATGACAAGATATATCAAGGGAAAGGTAATTGGATTGAGTAAAATTGCTACTCAAATAACCTTTCCATTTCAATTGTTTCGTTAGTTGAAACTCCCAACTTTAACTTGATATCGGTTGCTCAAATTTGTGATCTCGGCTTAACTTGCATATTTTCTAGAAATGGTGTAGTAATTTTCGAAAAACTGTAACTCCTTGGTTTTTAAAGGCTTTAGATTTGGTAATTTTTATGTAGTAGATTTTTCTTCTAATGATTCATGCCTACAAACTTTCTTAATTGCTAAAACCTCCTTGGGTTGGCTTTGGCATCGAAGGCTAGCTCATGTTGGCATGATTCAACTTAAAAGGCTTCTTAAACATGACTTAGTTGTGGGCTTGAAAGATATGAATTTTGAGAAAAACAAATTTTGTAGTGCTTGCCAAGCCGGTAAGCAAGTTGCTAGTTCTCATCCTTCTAAGAGTATCATGTCCACATCTAGGCTATTAGAGCTCTTATATATGGATTTGTTTGGCCTAACAACCTATAAGAGCATTGGGGGCAACTTATTGTTTAGTCGTTGTAGATGATTATTCGAGATTTACTTGGGTTTTCTTTTTAGATGACAAATCTGAAGTCTCTGGTATTTTTAAAAGTTTTGCAAAAGGGCCCAAAATGAAATTGATTTCAAAATATAAAATCCATAGAGATAATAGTTCTGAGTTCAAAAATACAAGAATCAAAGATTATTGTGATGAATTTGAAATAAAGCACGAGCTTTCTGCTACCTACACTTCGAAGCAAAATGGAGTTGCAGAAAGGAAAAAATTGAACATTGATTGAAATGGTAGGGACAATGCTTGATGAGTATGGTACTTTCGATAATTTTTATGCGGAATCTATCAATACCGCTTGTCATGCCACAAATTGTCTTTATTTGCATCGCCTATTGAAAAAGATCTCTTATGAGCTTCTTATTGGAAGAAAATCAAACATCTCTTATTTTCGTGTCTTTGGTTGTAAATGTAATATTTTAAGAAAGGGTGTTCGGCTTACACAATTCCAAAGCCAATGTGATGTTGGATTTTTACTAAGTTACTCCTCAAATATCAAGGCATACTGTGTTTTCAACCAAACCAAGAGTTTAGGTGAAGAAACGTGTGGTGTTGAATTTGATGAGACTAACAGCCCTCAAGAAGAAAAAGAAAATTTAGATGATGTAGGTAATGAATGTTTGAGACAAGCAATAAAGAACATGACACTTGGAGATATCAAGCCTAAGGAGGACCACGAAGAACCACCGTCTTTCACTCAAGTTGAACTATCTACTTCCACTACACCAAGTCAAGTTCAAGTCATTGAGGTGGAAGAAAAGAAGGATGATCATCAACTCCAAGCCTTACCTCCAAGAATTCACCATGCAATGTCAAAGGATCAACCAATAGATCAAATATTAGGTGATATTAGTAAATGTGTTCAAACTCGATCTCGTGTTGCTTCATTTTTTGAATATTACTCTTTTGTGTCTTCCTTTGAACCATCTCATGTAGATGAAGTTTTAGATAATCTGAATTGGGTGAATTCAATGCATGAATAATTAAACATCTTGCCCAAAATGATATTTGGACGCTTGTTGAGAGACCTAAGGATCAGAACACCATTGGCACAAAATGGGTCTTTAGGAACAACTAAGATGAAAAGGGAATTGTGGTAAGAAACAAGGCAAGGCTAGTGGCACAAGGTTTCACTCAAATCAAAGGATTGGATTTTGGTAAAACCTTTGCACCTATGGCTAGATTAGAGGCCATCCGTATCTTACTTGCCATTGTATCTTGTTTTGATATCAAATTATTTCAAATGGATATGAAGAGTGCTTTCTTAAACGGTAAAATTACCAAACTAGTATTTGTTGAGTAACCTCCCGGTTTTGAGAATCCTAAAGATCCTAATCATGTTTACAAGCTCTCTATGGCATTCTATGGTCTCAAACAAGCTCCTAGAGTATGGTATGAGCGAGTTAGAGACTTCCTACTCTCAAAAGGATTCAAAATTGGGAAGGTTGACATAACACTCTTCACCAAAATAATTGATAATGATTTCTTTGTATGCCAAATTTATGTTGATGATATCATATTTGGTTCTACTAACCAAGACTTTTGCAAGGAATTTGGTGATATGATGTATAGGGAATTTGAAATGTCCATGATCGAAGAACTAAGCTATTTCCTTGGACAGCAAATGCATGTCAAGTTTTAGTGAAATCTCTGGCTAAAAAGAGTAGATCAGTGACCTATGAAGCCATTTTACGCATTACCACTGCCCGATCTACTCAAAATCGAGAACTCACATATTAAACTCGAGGGTTCCTAGTGGAGCTGGTAGTACCGCTCAACCAGAGCGGTACTACCGCCCAGGAGCAGCACTAGTGCCAGCACTATTGGTTCCTAACAGCAATGTTTGCTTTATTTCCATCAAAACCTATAATAGAGTACCTAATTTCCCTTGCTTATCCTTCCTATCATCTTTGTGATCCAAAAAACATGCCAAAGGGCTAAGAACGCTTCCAAGCCCAAAGCTCCTCGTGGTGGAGGCACCGTTAGGAAATCCACTTGGAGCGCAGGTGTTCCTACTCACCCTGACAATGGAAGTGACAGCGATGATTCATACACCATTGCTGCAAAGGATAATCAAATCAAAAAATTAGTTCAAGATGAATTGGGCTGCAGCTCTAGCGCAAAAAAGGGCAAGTAGCCAGTGCAATAATCGGAAGAGTCAAAAGATGAAGAAATGGATGTTGACGAAGATGAGGAGGATGAGGAGATAGAAGAAGAAGAGACCATGCCAGACTTTGATCCCCACGATGATTTGAGACAGATTAAGGGTGATAAGTATTATTCTCTGAGAGGAGCAAATCAGTACCATCTACCTAGAATAGCCTCAAAGAAATTCTTCCGCACCCTCATCCAAGAGAAAGTATTTAATGAAATTTATTCAAAGAAGGTATTTGCTGATCAAAAGTGGATAAACTGGGAGCACATCCGCAAGTTGCCCCTGTTTGCTGGTGTTCTTGAGTTGTTTCAAGGAGTCGGGCTGATGAACTTTGTCATTCAGAAGTGTAACTTTGATGGGGATGCAATCTGACAATTCTATGCCACGATCTACATTCCTGACACCTATGATTCTATTACATGGATGACCTGCTCCAGAGTTTATACAACCACCAAGGATGAAATTGAATAGGCCTTGGGAATCTTTCACAGTGGATATCCCAGAATCCACAGTGACAAACCACTAGGGGTCAATCGTCAGCTTGAGCTTTATGATCCCGCTGCTAATATCAGGAGGCCCGAGAAATTGGCAGGGCTTCTTCCATAGGCCAGCCTCGTCAATAGGATCATTAGAGTTACCATTCATCCCAAGAGTGGTAACTTTGATGATATTCGTGGATATGCCTGAAATATCATGAGCAAGGTGATGCACAGACATAAATTTGATGTGGTTGACTTCATGCTAAGGGAAATGGCCTCTTCGACCCATGAGCGAGGAAGTCAATCTACTTTGCTCCCTATATAATGAAGTTGATTACCAGGAAGATGGGTTACAATGGGGATGCAGATATGCTCACAAGAAATACAAGCAGCGATAAGCTCCTCCTCAAGTGATTGGTCACTTGTCCCAGCAGCATCACTAGCAGCAATAGCACAATGCCCCTTAGGAGCCCCCGCAGGATGTGCCACAGGATGCCTACTTGGCCAGCCTAGAGAGTCTCTGATCCGACATGATGGCTGGTTCGATCTCCACTTAGGGATCATGACCAGGTTTGATCAAGAGCACCAGTCCCAGATTGAGACCCGAGCTTTGGTTGATCAGACTCGATATATGGTCAAGGATGTTCGAAGCCGTGTGGACTCTCTTAGCTCCTCTTTCTCTGAGTATCACCACGAGCAGGCTCCTCTCGCCTTTCATCGATTTGGGTGTCGCTCTTGTGATCCTCCTCCTTCCTAGGCATCTCATGAAGACTTCTTTTTTTGGTATTTGATGCCAAAGGGGGAGAAGTAGTAGAAAGATGAAGTAGGGTAGTAGCGTAGTGGCTTTGGAAATAGCAGTGAGGATTAGCTTATATGCCTTATTTGTTTTTATCTTTTGTAAGCTAATTGAACCTCGTCTTACTTTTGGATGCTTTTGGTTAATTGTAATGGATGATTTAGTGTTCTTAATACTTTATCGTTTATTTTCTTGGTCACTGAATTATGGAATTGTGTGGATGGGTTTATGTGCATAAGTCATTAATTATTCTACAAATTAGCTCTTGTCATAACTTGTTCCTCGAGAACAATATATATGGAAGCTTTGTCAAAATTTCAAAAATTTCTCAAGTGTGGATGATTTTTTCATTCTATCATCCTTATTCACACATCTAGGGGGAGTTTCAACTAGATATTTTTGCATTTATAGCATTTTACTCAAAATTCACTCCTCATTTCCAAAGAAGTGAAATGCTACCCAAAGCAAGAATCCTAGGGTATACAACTTATTTGATTTGTTGTGTACTCAAAAACAATTCTATTTCCATCATATTTGTCAAGGTTGTCATCAATTACTAAAAAGGGGGAGATTGAAGCATCTAGGTGCCTAAATCTGTCTTGAGTTTTGGTAATTAATGATAAAAGTTTTGTTAAGGACTAACAATTCTCTCGAAGAGATGAAAAACAGGTTGGTTCGGCAAATTGCACAAAAAGAATAGAATCATGAAGCACAAAGGAAATCAAGTGTCAAGCTAAATGCAAGGTATGAAGGATTAAGGATATTTTCATAGTTTTCGCTGATCTTGGTGTTTGGAGAAAAGATCGGGTTACTAGAATAGGTACCATACTATTAAGAGGGACCTTGGTTAGTAGCTTGATGTGGATCAAGTTTCATGGCTCAAATGCATGCTCATATGATGATCATATGGTCTTGTTAAAAATTAATCTTAAAACCCTCCAAAAAATAGTTTGGCCGGCACTACCGCCCTACTAGGAACTGTATTGCCACATGTGCGGTAGTCTCAGCCCCAGGGGCCAATAGTTCTTTTACAGCGAATGCCATTTCATTTTGGGGTGTTGACCCATGCCTGCACTAACACCATACTAGGAGAGGTACTGACGCATGTGTGGTAGTACTGACCCTATTGGATGTTAGTTATTTTGTAGAGAATGCCATTTTCGGGTGTTGACCCCATGGCCGGCACTACCGCCCTACTAGGAGCGGTACTGCCACATGAGCGGTAGTACCATCCCTAAGAGGTTGGTAGGTATTTTCTAGAGAGGGTCCAAAATGTGCATTTTTGGTCCCTGAGGTCGGCACTACTGGTACTACATGAGCAGTAATGCCAGGGGTACTGTAGCAATAGCTATTTTCCACTGCATTTAATGCTACAATCGACCGTTGGACCTGAGGCGAGCATTACCGGCCCCACATGGGCGGTAGTGCCGACTTTCTTGAATTTTTTGAGATTTTGGAACCAAAGGCTAGTTTTGTGGTTGGGGCTATAAATACACCCTCACCTGCAGCAAGGAGATACTCTTTGTTATTCATTACATATTTATGAGCCCTTGCAACTTTCTCACAACCTCTAATGCATTAAATCATCATTTTGAGTTGGTGAGGGAATTCAAGTGTGAGCTTTCATTCTAGAGACATTTAGACACTTGATCAACTTCAAGCAAGCGTTAAGGTCTAATCTCTTGGAGGTTGCCGCCTCCAAGATGACTTGGAGGTGTGAAACCGATGATCTCTTCAAATATGCTTGTGAAGTGGCCCGGTATTGCGTGAAGGTCGGAGCTCACTTACCCAAAGCGGGGAAGTGCTACCACTGATGATCGAGGGAGACTCAATTGCATAAGGAGCCAGCTTAATTCGTTCAAGTTTCCTCAACATGGAGTAGGGGAGACCAGGAAGTCTTCGAGACCACGAAAAAATTTTCTTGTCTCAAATTGTGTGATTTGATTATTGTCTCTTCATACTTGTGCAAATTTACATACTTAGCAATTCTAGTGATTGATCATATTACTAAGTGTGTACCTTTGCCTAGACTTAGGTTCTTCATATTCATAGCAAGACCTAACTCATTTAGACTTTAAATTGTTGCAGAAAATTAATTCATATAATTCTTGCTAATTATTTAAATAGTGCCAAAGAATTTTAAAAACCTCCTATTCACCCTCCTCTAGTCGGTTATCCTTGATCCTACACTAGGCTGTAATCCTTTATCAATTTTAGCCATCTTCTCTGCCTCAAGTTAAGCTATGACTGGGTGCATATATACTTTAGGCTCTTGCGATCTATATAGATCTCGCAACGATTATCGATGATGTAATGTCACCAAATTTTCAAAGCATGGACAATTGCGGTTCGCTCAAAATCATGTGTTGGATAGTTTCCCTCATGAGCCCTTAGCTGATGTGATGCATAGGCAACCACTTTGCCTTCTAGCATTAGCACACATCCCAAACCTTGTTCGGAGGCATCACAAAAAATTTCAAATTCCTTATGGATGTCCGGTTGGACTAGCACTGGGCCAGAGACAAGCTTTTTCTTTAGTTCTGCAAAACTTTTCAAACTTCTTTTGATTTTTAAGAGTTGAGTCATTGAACTGTCAATCTTGGAGAATCCTTCTATAAATCTCCGATTATCCTTAGAAAATCCAAGGAAGCTTCTTACTTCGGTGACTGAATTCGACTATTCTTAACACATTATAGTTTCTACCTTGGCTGGATTCATTGCAACTCCTCTTGCTAATACAATATGTTCGAGAAAACCTACCTTTCAACATGTTCCTTCTCATCCTTATAGTAAATGAAGATATCATCAATGAATGCTACTACAAATTCATCACGTTCATGAAATATCGGTGCATTGTCAACCCGAATGACATAATCGTTAACTCATATAGTTCATATCGGGTGGTGAAGGTTGTCTTGGGTACATCATCAAATCAGATCGCTACTAAAGAATGGTACAACACTATCGCTTCATCTGGGTCAGTTCCCAACGTTTTAGGAAAAATCCGATTGTGATAGATGATTCGGTGAGGGTGTAATAATTGGCGGGGAATCATCACAATCTGTTCTCAGGTTAGAATCGATTGTGATGTAGAATTAGGTACATCACAATCGGTTCTAACATGAGAACCGATTGTGACGTGCCATGCACATCACAATCGGTTCAAAGGTGGGGACCGATTGTGATGTACACGTGTACATCACAATCGGTTCAAAGTGTGTATCATTCATCACAATTGGTTCTTATCTCAGAACCGACTGTGACGTGCCTCGCTAGGTTATATATACCCTCGGACTGAATTCTTCTCTGTTGTTGTTCTAGAGGCAAAAAAGTCATCGCCGTCCCAAAAAACACCACATACTCTGGTTAGAAGCAATACTTGGGTGAGAAATTATGAAATCCTCAAGGATGGGTGTTAAGAGGGTAAAGCTGAAGCCCTAGCTTGAGGAGATTTCCCCTCAATTTTCCATCATTTGTGGTTTTCTTCAAAAGGTGAGCATTCCTTCAAATCCCTTCAATTTTGCACTAGATAATTAGATATGTCACGAAGAGAGTTTAAGTTGCACTGGAATTGTGTGTATCCTATGAGATTTCACACCCTTTATTTGACAAACACACATCCATTTATCTTTTTAGTACTCTCGTGTTAATCCGGAGTTATTGTTGCTATAATATGATGAATGATAGAGTTTAGGTTGCGAAACCTATGTCTCCCGTTCGAGAGTGCTTGTTTATACATATGCTGAAATAGCATATTTATAAAAAAGCACTCTTGAATTATCCATGTTTTTTGGATAGTTTGAGGATATGTGGTTCGGGCAAGTTCCTAAACTGTTGTACAACTGCAGAGAAAATTTCGGCAGCATCTCCCTAGTGTTCTTCGGATACACACCCTCTTGATTTGTTGTCAAGACATGTATTTGGAGAACAGCTGGGAAATACTGCCAAAATTTTCTCTGGAGTTGTACAATAGCTTAGGAACTTTCCCTAACCACATATCCTCAAATGGGATTAAGACCTAACCTAATGAGAGATTAGGAGTCATCGTTGGTACGTACTTAGTTGGTTAACAGATAGACGTTTCTTTAAGATCATTCAATTCCTCAACTTTGTTAATGCTTCCACCCTTATTTTCTTTCATTGAAGTCAAAACAATTGTAAGCTTACTACATTAGGTAATTTGATATCATTGTTGATGTTTTAAATTTATGTCTCCTAAGTAGGGAATTGAAAGCTCTTAAATAGAGAAGAAGATATCGAGGCGGAGTAAAATTATATATCTTGGAACCCATTCTCTATTTTGCAAAGGTAATTAAATAATGTCTCAATATTTCAAATAGCTAGAAGTCGCTCCAGTTTTCTCTTAATTTATTATGCGTAGTTTAATTGCAGATGGACCGTGAAGAAGGGATGTATCAGAAAAACCATGTGAGTGCTAAAATCAGTGGAGTGTTAAGGAGTTCAAAAAAATTACCGAAGAAGACATGGTGAAGAGGGGTGTAAACTTCATATATTATCCTTGCTTTGATTGCATCAATCTCAGGAGATTTAACAACTCAACTCAAATTGAAGATCACTTGATTTGATGTGGCTTCGTGAGTAATTACACGTGTTGGATCCATCATGGGGAGACAAGTAGTACCTGTCCGATATGCAACGAAGACATGCTAGAACCCGATCACGAGTTGCAACATGATATGTTTGAGGAGGATAATTTAGAGCAAATGTTGCAGGATGTGGAGAGAACTTACACAGAAAGAGAGTTTGAAAATTTTAAAAGCTTGATAGAAGACGATGCCAAACCATTGTTCTTGGTTGCAAAGTGGAATACACCATGTTTGGTTCAGTCCTTGCATTGTTCGAACTGAAGGCAAAACACCGTTGCACAGATACAAGTTTCAATGCACTTTTAGTTCTATCGGATGTACTTCCGGAGGGAAACGAGTTGCCAACAAGCATTTATGAAGCAAAAAAGCTACTATGTCATATGAGAATGGAAATATAAATGATACATGCATATCCGAATGATTACATCTTGTACCGTAACATGCATAAAGAATTGCACGTTTGTCCAGTTTGTGGTGTACCCTGATACAAACAAAAGGAGAAGCGTAATGATAAAATAAGTAAGAGCCGGGGTGACAATGGTGAAGAGGTCAATAAAGGGGCACCGGTCAAGGTATTGTGGTACTTGCCCATCATTTGTCATTTGGAGCGGTTGTTTATAAATCCCAAAGATGCAAAATTGTTGCATTGGCATTATGAATCTCGAAAGGAAGATGGCAAGCTGAGTAACTCCGCTGGTTCGACTCAATGGAGAAACATTGATTGGAAACATGAGGAGTTTGGTACCGAAATGAGGAACATAAGATTTGGACTGAGTACCGATGGAATGAATCAATTTGATAATATGAGCAGTCGTCACAACACTTGGCCAGTTCTGTTGTGTATCTACAATCTCCCTCCTTGGTTGTGTATAAAGCAGAAGTATATCATGATATCATTACTAATCTCAGGACCCAAACAGCCGAGAAATGATATTGATATGTACCTAGCACCACTGATTGAGGATTTGGTAAATTTGTGGAATGAGGGGGTTGCGGTGTGGGATGCATACAAAAGAGAGAACTTCACCCTACGGGATATAATATTTTGGAACATAAATGATTTCCCAGCCCTTGGTAATTTTGCGGGCTACAGAATGAAGGGAGCCAAAACGTGTCCTATTTGTGAAGAGGAGACTGAGAGCTTGTGATTGCCGAATTAAAAGAAAACTGTGTATATGAGTCACCATAGGTTTCTACCTCGAAGTCATCGATACCGTAAGATGGATGACATATTTGATGGGGAGAGGGAAGTTCTCTCGGCTCCGCAGCCTATGAGTGGAAGGCAAGTATATTGACGCTTGGAGGATATCGATGTTCAGTATGGAAAGAGCCATAAATCTATTCGTCCCAGGACCATTTGGAAGAAGAGGTCGATATTTTAGGACTTACAATACTGGAAGGAGTTATATGTGTGGTATTGTATTGATGTCATGCACGTTGAGAAGAATGTTTGCGACAATTTGGTTGGCATCCTGTTGAACATACCTAGGAAGACCAAGGATGGTCTGAATGCTTGCCATGATATGGCCTACATGGGAACCAGGCCCAAGATTGCAGTGATAGAAGAGGATGGAAAATGTCCGTACATACCCGCTGCAAGTGTCTCCAAGGTATTAAAGTTCCATCGGGCTTCTCCGCAAACATTAAGAAACTTGGTCTATGAATGATTTGAAGTTGCTTGGTATGAAGTCCCACGACTATCATGTCTTGATGATGCAAATGCTCCATGTTGCAATCAAAAATATTCTTCCAGAGGATGTCAGGTTGGTAATCATGAAGCTATGTTGTTTCTTCAATACGAATTCTTGCAAGGTTATTGATCATGATGTACTAGACAACTTGCAGAGTGAGGTGGTGCAAACACTATATCAGCATGAGATGCATTTTCCTCTGTCATTCTTCGACATCATGGTCCACCTTATTGTTCACCTTGTTAGAGAGATTAAGATATGTGGACCTACATTACTACGTTACATGTATCCGTTCAAGAGGTACATTGGTATATTAAAGTCATACATGCGGAATCAATCGAAGCTTGAGGGTAGTATTGTTGAAGATTATGGGACTGAAGAGGTTATTGAGTTCTACATGGATTATCTAGGTAAAAGACAAGCAATTGGTGTTCCTATATCTCGTCATAAGGGCAGACTTGCTGGCAAAGAAACTATTGGGTCTAAACTAACAATTTTACAGTTTGATATGTATTACAAAGCGCATTTGACAGTCTTGCAGCACAACACAGTTCATCCATACATCGAGCAGCTCAAGTTGATATTACGAGACAAGAATCCACATATGGATGAGCTTTACATCACGCGAAATACAACGTTCGATTCCTTACATGGTTCAAAGAAAAGGCGAAGGTCTCCGTGTAACATCCCAAAATTTGGGTTTTCAAAAGTCTTTTGTTTAGTTCATCATTCCAAAAATCCCCGTTGATTTTCTCGCTTTAATAAAGCTTAATCTGGAATTTTATAATACTAAAACAATTTAATTTGACTAATATAAACATCAATTAAAATAAATTTAGTTTTATTTGAGTTCATTGTGCTTCAAGGAATTTTCTGTAATTTTTTGAGATTTTTCGGAGTTCGTTTGCTATTCATTTGAATTTATTTGGAATTAATCTAAATAAAGCCTCTTGTTAAATTTTATTAAATACTGCAAATTTTTAAATAAAGTTTGGTTAAAATATTTTATTTGAGCTCCAAATGTCTTAAAATATTTTCTAGAATTTTTTATGATTTTTCTAGTATTTGTATTGTTTTAAAGGAATTATTTTAATTTTTGGAATTATTTTAATTCGGAAATTGGATTAAACCAGAATTTTTGGCTCAATTTCCGCATCGCCACGTGTCAGCTCTCAAGCCGGCCACATCGCCGCCCAGCCGCAGCCCTCCGATCCCCATCCGAAGAACCACAATGCGCCACGTCATCCTTTACTGTTCATTGCGCGCCAGGTGTTCGATCCGATCCGTTTTCAATCCAAATCTCGTTTTTCATCGTGTTTCCTTGTATGGCACGACTCTCAGGCCTATATAAGTGTTCTAAGACCCTCCCACTCAACCCTAATCCCCAGAGCACCTTCCAAACCCAAAAAATTGCAGCCGTACCTCTTCCGGTGCGCCACCCTCGTCGGCCGAAATTAGCTTTAGCAGCCGTTCATCCCCTAGCGTCATCTCGTGCCTTATGTTCTAATCTACCTCTCCACAAAATTTGGTGCAGTTTCATCTGCAAAATCAAAAGTTACGTCCGTTCCAATCTCTAATCTTGTCGTCGCCCTTTCTCCTTCGTTTTTGCGAATTTGACCATGCCCTTTTTATTGTAGACTCATCTTGATGTCCTCTACGCGGTGCTCCCTAACTCAAGGTTTTGTCCACGGGATTTCTGCAGAAAATTCAATCTTCCCCGATCAGACTGTGTACATACAGCTGAAAACTTCCTCGTACGTTCCCTGTTGATCCAGAAGGTAAAACCCAGATAGCTCTCTGTAAAATTTGGTTATGTTTCATCCATTATTTTAATAGTTATGACTGTTTGATCTATTAGCTTTAGCAGCCATTTATCGGTAGTTTGTGATCTGTCCGTTGGGTTGCCGCCAAATCCACTTATACCTTTGAGCTTGTCTCGCCGCATTCTACGTGGTGCTCACTTCCCCTTTGCTGTTCCATCAACCGAAAATTTTAATATTCGTTAGCCGTCGCCTTTCGTCATTGCCGTGCGCCGTCTTTTGCCACCAACCATCTTAGTTTGCCTTGGTAATGTTGTCATGTTCAGTAGGCCATCATTCTCTGGTTTGCTCATCTTTAGAGTTCATTTGGTCTTTGGTTGCCATCAATGCCATATTCTAGATCTACCCGTCGTCTTCAATCTAGTCCCTTTCATTATCGGATCTTGTTTCGGTTAGCCACCCTTGGTAATCTTTTATCGTAGAGCCAACCCTACCTATCCTATCCCTATGCCTAGTGGATCTATCCGCGAGTCATTCCTCTCAAACCCTAACTTAACCTTGGGTCCAATCTGTCGTTGACGATGCATCATGTCATATAAACCTCGTAACTCGCAGATCAATCCTGAGCCATATCATAACCTTGCTACCATATCATTGTACCGACAATCGACATCTTATCTTTGCATGAGTGTCCTGTCTTCGCTTCGCTATCATCGCATGTGTGCATGCACGCAAAAGCCCTAGTGCAATATCATCATCCTCTCTATCGCCTAATTATAATCTAACCCCATCACCTATGAGTTTAGCCTTGTCTTCATTTCCTTGCTGCCTTGTGTCGACCCCACTTGTCCATGTCCTATTCTTGAAAATCTAATCTGCCATTGACCTAGAAGTCATTCGTGGACTTTGGTCGATAGACCATTGGCCATATGTCATATCCTTGTGCCATATCTAATCTATTAGTCTATCTTTCTTTTGTTTGACTGTGTATTTTGTGTAGTCAACAAAAGTCAACATTGAGCATCAGTTTAGTTCATTGCGAACTAACGTATCTTTATGGACCCGATTTATAGATCGAGAGCCCATATGTCATTTTCTATCTAATCAAGATAATAACTTTAGAAGAAATATTCTTTGGAATATTATTCTTTCTTTCTCAGTTATCAGTCTTTTCCTTTTCGGTGTATTCCGAAAGCTCGTTCTCTTTTGTCTAATCTCTGATCTAATCCATTCAAGTTCCTAAATTCATCTAAGCCTTTGTGATCCAATACTATCCGTTCTCAATTTGGATTTTATTTGATTAATCTTTTGAGTTGGTTTGTATTTGCTTCTTCTTTAAACGTTAGACGCATCATCTGGAAGTTGTTCTAAGGAGCTGAAGATCAAGAAGGTAAAGATTGAAGATCGAAGATCAAGAATCAAAGATAAAGATTAAAGAACAGTAAAAATAGCAAGGGCCATGCAAGTTGTGCTTTGATCATGTTGAACCCATGTTTGCAAAGATGCTACTTTATTTTACTTTATGTGCATGTTATTTAATGTGTAGATCTGTTTTCAAAATAAATTGGGATTTAGCTATTTAACCTATTTGAGTATACCCTACCTTGCCATTGTATGCCATGATCTAATTGTCACCCTAGGATGGTGTCGACTTTGGTAGTCGGCAATACATTTATGGGGCAGGAGCTAGATCTCAAACTCGAAGGTCACACAAGACAAGGGTTTAGACAGGTTCAGGCCCTCAACGGTGGAGGTAATACCCTAATCCTGTGTGCTGGGATTATATGGATCTCTTGGATCTAAGATTGCTCGTGAGCTCTATGAGGCGATTGCTCGATGTGTATTGTCTTCTCCCTGTTGTTGCCCGCCTTCTCCCTTATATAGTGGGGTGGGGCGGTTTACAGAGTCCTGATCGGTCTAAGGGATTCCAATCGGTTACAAGATTCTAGTCGGTTACAGGATGGAGTTTACATCTTTATCTTCCCTGTTAACGATTCGTATTACAACTATATTTGTTATATCTAGATATGTGTTCAGCTGTCTATAGGATGTACCCCCTTGCGCACGGCAGCAAGGCTTGGCGCAGAGCTTATCCTTTGGGCCTTCCTCTCGGCCCTGTCTTCCTCTCAGGCGATGCTGGGCCGGTTATGAAGACACCTGGTTTCATATATTCCACAGATGGTTAATTAATAGTTGGTAAATATTGATAATCAACATGTGTTGGTTAGACCGTCGTAGATTGCTTAGCCATGCCATGTCATCACATGTGTTGAATCATCACTGATTAATCTTGACTAATGGAATATGGAACACTGTTATGAACTTGTGTGCCATGTGTGGTCACACAATGAGATTGCGTTGTGGTGACGAGTGGATGTCACGCAACGAGGTTGACTTGTTGATAGCATGTGGTGCTTGGTAATCAACTGGGGTGGTAATGATTTAGATTGGGGCAAGTGGTGAGGGGCAGTGTGCCAAGGTGGGCCAGATTTGGCAGAGGGTGTGTGGAAGTCTTGCCCTAGTCCCTTGCAAGCCTTTGACCTGAGTCTTACTTGCAACCACACGTCTGGAATGGGACAGCCTAGCCGACTAATTTGTGATATCTAGATTTTGGTACTGCTGTGGTGTATAGTGAGTTCCGGGTGTACGGGTAGACTCACATGGCTCAAGAGGGGGCCCAGATTGTGGTAACCAGTCCCTTCCATGTTGAAACCTCAGCGAGAAGTATAGGGTCTAGACAGAGCATTGTAAAGGCTTTGTCATGATTACCCTGCCGGCACACCAAAGGAAGTGTGCTAATAGCTTGGCAACAAGGGATGATCATGTCGTGTGGGTAAAGTGCATCACCTCTGCAGAGTGTAAAATCTATTCGAATAGCCGTGCTCACGGTATTGAGCAATGCTCGGGAATTACAGTTAAGGGTTAGACTTTTGTTAAACAAAACTTATTGGGATGGCAGGATGCCATGGAAAGTGGAAATTGACTTAGGATTGGAAACTTGGTTTACATGTCAAATGTTGAATCTATCTATTATTATTATTTATTTTACTGCAATTTCAATCTATTTACTGTATTCTTTTATAAATGCTACTTTACTGCAAAATATCCATGATAGCCATACCTTTGTATTAAGCCATGCATATAGAATACTAGACTTGTATTCTGTGCACAACTTGTTGAGTGCTTTATGTACTCATCCCTTGCAATACACAAAATCATCAGTTGAGGATAAGACTACAACTTCGAAGGAGGAGAAGTTCCACAAGAAGGCGAATATCTAGGAGTTGAACCTTGTCAGTTGCCTGTGGCATATTGATGGGATTCGTCGACGTTCTTCATTCCGCTGCTGTTTATTTATTTTGAGTTGAAGCCACCAAGGCCTCACAAGTGTAAGTTTGACCTTAAGGTCGTTCAATAATTCTATATTAATAGATGAAGTCTTTATTTATTATTCCGTTGTGTATGATTGTGATATTTTATCTATGTTGAGACTGTGTGCACTAGCGTGATCCTGGACTAGTGCTAAATACACAGAGGGTCCGGATTTGCATATTCGGGTCCCGACACTCCGTTAGTGAGGATGTCAAATGGTTGGCTAACGAACGAAGATTTAATATACAGATATGGTAGGGGTACGATGTTAATGGCTACACCTTTTACACTAAAAATCAAGATGCAAAGAGTACTATTCAAAACAATGGTGTGAGCAAGATGCTTTGTTCGATGATCACTCAAAAAGAGGATCCTCAACCATAATGAACTCATACTATTGGATGATCGAAGAAATTTGGGAGCTCGATTATGGAATATACCAAGTTCCATTGTTTTATTGTAAGTGGGTGATACTTCCACATAGAGTAAAGGTCGATAAGAGAGGTTTTACTCTTGTGGATCTCAATAGACTCGTTTACAAAGATAAACCGTTTGTCCTTACGAGGGAAGCAAATCAAGTCTTCTACGTGTGTGATCCGACCAATCCAAAGTTGCACATCGTCCTTCGTGGCAAGAGGCGGATCGTTGGAGTTGAAAATGTCATAGATGAAGAAGAGTACAACCAATTCTATGAAATAACTCCGTTTGCAGATAGGGCATGTCTTAGCGGTGACGACGAGACATATGGAACAAATTACATGCGTGTAGATCATCAAGTAGGGTTGTATTATAAATAAAGGGACTACGTTAATGTAAATAATGCTATGTGTTTCAAATGTTTGTATTGTACATAACTTCTCTTTTCCCTTTACTTTGTTTTTGTCGAGAACTTTAGTTTTAGTTCTGAATTCAAACTTATTTGGATACCATGACTTTTTAATGTTACCTTGCTTTGCATTAGTAATAAAAACAAGAATTTAAAGAATGCTAAGGTCATAAGTATATGGGTCCGCAAACATCTACATCCCTCCAAAGAAACTTACTGGAACCCCTCTCAAACAAAGACACTTATGCATTATGCAATGATCATCAAAAAAGGTAAACAAGACGTATGAGTACATCACAATTGGTTCTTAATTGGAACCGATTGTGATGTATCATTATCACAATCGGTTCCAACTAGGAACTGATTATGATGAATACATAATCACAATCAATTCTAACTAAGAACCGATTGTGATGAATACATCATCACAATTAGTTCTAGTTGGAACAGATTATGTACATCATCACAATAGGTTCTTAGTTAGAACATATTGTGATAATTACTGCATCACAATCGGTTTCAAGTAGGAACCGATTGTGATGACCTCGGTTTCTCATTTAACTTTCCACGCACACATGCCTCCCGAGCTCCATTCTTCCTCCACGCTCCATCCAGAGCTCCCTGCCCCGGACCTCGCCCCCTTGCCAACCCTCTACCCCAAGATCGCCCCCTCCGCCTGTTAGTGTTATGCCCTTGAGGCAACCATTTAGATGATTGTAACATGACTATGTTTATGAATAATAATATGATTATTGGTCCAATGAATGTATATCATTGTATTGATCAACAAGTATGTGACTTGCTTATGAAGCTCTTTACTTAATGATGTAATTCGATAAATATCTCTGATCGGATATCATCGTATAGGACAACGATGAATAGATCAGCACATGTAGTGATCGATGATCATGCTTCATAGATCATGGGATATGGAGATATCATCTATACATTGTGGACGCATGTTGAAGAACATGGGTTAGATAGACACGCAATGGGACATCTGCGAGAATGTTTCATTCTTATGTGTCATCGTGTATCTCATACCTAGTAGATGTATGATCCTTAGACCTGAGATTGTCATATTCCCTACATGTGTAATAGTTTTCCTTGGGGCTATCAAATACTACTTCCTAACCGGATAGTTATAAAGGTAGCTTTCATGTTTACTATGAAGCGTGCGAGGCGAATGCTTGATCAAGATGGAATTTGCCACTCCAATGAAACGGAGATATATGACAAGGCCACTCGTGTGATATGATTAAGGAAGTGCATGGCCATGCCGTGATTGAGAGTCAATCACAACTTATTAATATATCACGGATACGAGAGATGGATTGAATCATCAAAGGATGACATGCTTCTCGCCTTGAGATCAATCTTCATATACTTGGCAAAGGGATTATTACATGAGTACTTTTGATAGGTTACGTCCGATTTGATCATAGTATGTTTGGGAGTTGGTATACTTTGCAAGAAGCCACTACCAACTATTGGATTGAAAAGGAGTTTTCGAATCCATGTCCAAACTTATGTGAACTCGCAGGTCACACACTTAATGGTGGGACGCATTAATTTGGATTGGATCCGTAATTAATGAACCTCGTGGGCTTAGCACTGATGGGCCCTAGTTTAGGGTTTCATCTCGTGGCTATATAAGGAGGGGAGGAGGAGGTGCAGGTGTGCTTTCCCACGGTTTAGGAGTGATTCACTCGAAACCCTAGCCTACTTTCTCGCGCCCCTGCCGAGCGACGGTGCTTGCACACGACGCACGGCGTTCCATCTCTGGGCGTGTGGACTCTGCGGTGACGCTGCTGCGCTCGCGGCATGGGAGGGCGATCCACGGCAAGGCGAGGACGATCCACTACATCGACGCAACGACTGCGGCGAGGACGATCCACTACATCGACGCGCGAAGGATTCCGCAACTGGCGTCTAGTGGCAATCTTATCTATGATCCCCTTCTTGCGAGTAGCTTTCTGGTTTCGCGGTAGATTTTTTTTTGTGCTAGCGTAGCATACCGCGTTCCTCCTCTTCGCCTTTGCCCCGCCCCCCGTGCCTCCGCCTTTGCCCCTACCATCCACCCGCGCCCCCTGGCCCCTAACCCCGACATCGGCCCCCTGACCCCCCATGCCACACCTTGCCCTCACCCGCCCGACTAGCCACCCCTGCCCCCCTCCCCCGATGGCCTCCCCCTGACGACTCCTGCCCCAGGGACTTCACGGCTGCACGAGCTCACGCTCTCCTCTGCCCTCGACCATAGTGCCCTTCTCCAGGCCCAGGGTTATCTTTATGTTATCTACTGGTAGTGCTAGTTGGCTTGTTCCATCAAGGTGTGGATCATTTTGTATGAAAAATGGTAAGTTGACATGTACTAGTGAATTGCTAAGTTGTATGGAGTAGTTAATACTAGG
Source organism: Otatea glauca (assembly GCA_036346275.1). NCBI lineage: Eukaryota > Viridiplantae > Streptophyta > Magnoliopsida > Poales > Poaceae > Otatea > Otatea glauca. Next base: position 23,317,231 of record CM070730.1, on the reverse strand, counting down.
TTGTATGGATTAGTTATGCATCAGTTATGTGTGTTGATATGATCAATTATGTGATGCATGTGTTGATATGATTTGTGTTGTTCATGCCATTTGTGTTGTCATGATCTGTGCCATTTGTGTTGTCATGATCAGGATTGTTCATGCTAGTTGTGTGACATGATCTGTACTATTGCTAGTTTCAGGACATGAGCTACAAACTTAACATGCATTGCAGTTACAAAGTAGGACATGACAAAGCAGAATTGAACATTGATTAAAGGACAGAACATGATCCAAACTATTAGTTCGAGCTATTACATAACATGATCCAAACCATTAGTTCCAACTATTACATAAGATTATCCAAACAATTAGCAATTACATAACATGATCCAAACCATTAGTTCCAGAACACATAGTAAACAAGTCATCAGTTTCCTGTAATTACATAAGAGCTCCAGATGCTCCAATTCAAAATACAGAACCCAAAATATGACATAGTTCCAGATTGCTTGCTCACATCTTCTTCTTTGGTGTCATCTTCCTGGCAGTAGGTTTTGCTAGGCCTTTTGATGGGGAGTTTGGTACGGTTGCAAGGGTGACCTTGAAGTACCTTCTCTTACCATTGCCAATGCTAGTTGCCTACAAACATACTATTGGCAGATGAGAGCCAACTAAACTTGAGGCCTCATTAAACAATGAAAGTGTAACTTGTCCTTGTGGTTTAACTCCTAGTGACAAGCCCATGGCTATTGTTGAGTGACCAAATGCACCTATCCACTAAATAAATACAACTACATAAATGGCATTTTCATTGGTGTCAAATGAAGAGCATATGAATGGGGATACGATTGAGCTAGTAAATTTGATCACACTGTTAATCAATACTGAAGTTAACTTTGTCTTTATTTTCTTTATTGTTGTTGTAATATGATCAATGTTAGAGTTTAGGTTGCATAACCTACGTCTCCCGTTCGAGGTTGCTTGTTTATAAATATGCTGAAATGGCATATTTATAAGCAAGCAGTCTCGAATTGTCCACATTTTTTTGGACAGTTCAAGGATATGTGGTTCGGGCAAGTTCCTAAGTTATATTGCAACTCCAGATAAAGTTTCAGCAGCATCTCCCTCGTGTTCTCCGGATACACACCCTCTTGACTTGTTGCCGAGATGTGTATTTGGAGAACAGCGGGAAGATGCTCCGGAAATTTTCTCTGGAGTTGTACAACAGCTTAGGAACTTGCCTAAACCACATATCCTGGAATGGGATTAGGACCTAACCTAATTAGAGATTTAGAGTCATCGTTGGTACGTACTTAGTTGGTCAACAGAGATAGATTTCTTTAAGATCATATATTAATATGTTAATTTATTAATTTACTACAATATGCAAGTACGATTATATGTTATGAATTATCCATTAATCTGTTAATTTACATGATTCATTGTCAAGTTGGCATAATAGCTATGAATTGCTTTCTCTCATGTGAAATATATGACCATGTCAAATATATGAATCGCTTTCTCTCATTAAGTTTAGGTTTGATATATATATTCGAAATGTCACAAAGAGAGAGCACCGGCTCATCGTCAAAAAAAATAGAAGGTGATGCTGAGGGGTCGAGTAAGGTGACAAATGTTGAGGGGTCGAGTAAAGTGAGAAGGGCCTAAGGACCGAATAAAGGGGCTATAGGGAGAACATCGTAGGTTCTCCACTTTGATGCCACAAGGGTTTGCACGGGTCCTCCCAAGTATAAGGGGCGCTACCAATCTTTTCTCGGCCAATTGTTGTGGGAGAGAGTGCCGATCATAGTTTAGGATTGGAGGAAGGAAGTCAGCGCCGAGCAGAAGAATCGGCTGTGGGACAAAGTTAAGGGGAAATGGATTATACCAGAGGAAGATGAAAGCAATGCAAGGCAGTACACCTTGAATAGAATGTGCCTTTGAGACACTTCAGGGTTATCATGAATGGTGAGTACATGCTGAAAGGCCATACTCCCTTCGAGAGGTATCCATTTGTGACTCTCGATGTTTGGGAGGAGTTCACAAGGATGAAGAGTAGGTTGGAGACGGAGGAGCTGAGAGAGAAGAACATCGCTATCCAAAGGCAGAACACACATAAGCACCACCTCGGTTCCACCGGCTATGAAGGGAAGAAGGCAGAGTGGGCGCAACTAGCCGACGATTGTGCGAACTCTAGGACGGCGATGCCTTACTCCCACATATGTGAGGAGTGGGCACGAGACTAGATATTAGTGAGGACGAAGAAAACCTCCGACAGTCGGCTTGTAGTTCCAAACCTCGCGACCGCGCGGATCATCTCCACCATCGTAAGACATCTTGTTGGGACCCGAATTTACCAATTCAGACCCTCTGTGTATACCGCACTAGTTCAGGATCACGCTAGTGCACATAGGCTCAACATTGGTAAATATCACAATCATACACAGCGATAATATAAATAAGACTTCATTTATTAAGTATAACTGAGTGCATGACCTTATGGTCAACTTACATGATAAATCCACATAGGGCTAGATTAAGAATAATAAACTAAGACATTGCAGCGGAATAAAAAGATATAGACAACCCATCAGTTTACCATAGGCAACTAACAAGGCTCAAACCCTAAACACTCGTGTCCTCCTGGTACTCCTCCAAAACATGGGTAGACTCCTCAACTTTTGATGTTGTTGGCAAGGGCGAGTACTTAAAGCACTCAACAAGTTGTGCACAAATGCAATTCTAATATATCTATATGCAAGGCTTATTCCAAAGGAATGGCTAACATAGCTATTTTGCAGAAAAGTAGCATTTGTGAACATACAATTAATAGATTGTAAAGACAGTAAAACAAATAACAATAATAAGTAATTTTAGCATTTCTGAAGAAAACCAAGTTTCCAATCCTAAGTCAAGTTTCCAACTTCCAATGGCAACCTGCCATCCCAACCAAGTTTTCATTTAATTAAAATCTAACCCTTGACTATAATTCCTGAGCTATGCTCAATACCACGAGCACGGCTATAAGAATAGATTTACACTCTGCAGAGGTTACACACTTTACCCATAGATACAACCAAACACCACAAAGGCAAGTGATTATAACAAAGCCTTTACAATGCTCTACCTTAACCCAGTACTACCTGTTGAGGTTTCAACACTAAAGGGTTAAACCGCCACAACAGGGCCCCCTTCTTGCGATATGTGAGTTAATCCATGAAACTAGGACTCACACCACCACTAGCAGTACGAAAGCTAAAACATTGCAAATTAATCAGTTAGGCTGCCCTATACCAGACATGTGGTTGCATGATTGACTCAGGTCAAAGGCTCGCAAGGTTAAGTCCTTAAGATGACTAGGGCAAAAATTCCACATACTCTCTGCCCTTCGGCCCACCTTGTCACACTGCCCCTTGCCACTTGCCCCAATCTAAATGATTACCACCCCAGTTGATTACCAAGCACCACGTGCTATCAACAAGTCAACATCGTTGCATGACATCCCTCGCCGCAACAACTCAATATCATCATGTGATAACACCTGACACACTAATTCATATCATGTTCTATATTCCATTAGTCAAGATTAAACATTGATGCTCCAAGTACATATGATGATGTGGCAAGGCTAAGCATACTAACATGGTCTAACCAACCCATGTTGATTTTAGTATTAACTAACTGTTAATGACCAATCTAGGGTGATAAATAAATCATTGCATACAAATGATAAGGTAGGGTATAGATCAAGTAGGTAGAATAGCTAAGTCCCAATTTAATTTGAAACAATTATATTCATGAAATAACATGCAATAAATTAAAAACAATATAGTGATTTTATAAATTGGGTTCAACATGATCAAAGCAGAACTTGCCTTGGAAAAGGTCTTGCCCTTGCTCTGGAACCTGGTCTTGCATTGACGGATCCTCCTCGGATGCTTCGTACAACTCAACATCTACGCAATACGAGAGAAAAAGCCAAATAAATACCAAAACATAGAGCAAAAAACCTCCAGAAATCAAATAAAATTTACCATTAAATATATCTCAATTTTACAAATTTTTAGAAATTTGAATCGCCTCAATCGGAGCTCGTATGAGGAAGAACGGGGTCTCGGAAGATTCAAAATCTAAAAATTAGGAAATTGGTAAATAAAATAATAAACCGAAAATTATTTTTAAATAGAAAAATTGATTAAATGCGTCTTCATGACGTCAGGGTGACGTCAGCATTGGCTTGGGCCAATGCGGAGCTGCCACATGGTGTTGGTGTATGCACCTGGTCACCACACCTCACACTGACTCAGTCGCCATCTGGACCGCCACGCATGCGAACACGTCAGCAAAACGAATCGACGTTGTAGCCACGTGAGCACATGTGTCAACACTGTAGCTTGGCCACATAAGCTGGCAGAGCACGTGGCCTGAAAGACCATGTGGAGGTCTACCCATGATGGTGATGAGTTATTGACATTATTTAAGCATGTGGTGCTTAGGTTTGAGGTTGATTTGAACTCCGTTTTGAAATTTGAAGCAATTTGAGAAGTGCCCATAATTTGCGGTGCTACCACCCCTGAGGGCGGTAGCATCGGCCCTCAGGGCGGTGTGATTTTTCCAGAGAGCATGTTTATGGAATTTATGTGGGGCGGTGCTGCCTGCCCAGAGGGCAGTAGCACCGGCCTTATGAGCGACAAGGAACTAAAATTTATGATTTTGGGAGTATAATTGTATATCTTTTTGTACATGGCTATGTGATGTGTATTTCTTGTGTTTGATGGTCGCAAGACAACGGTGCTAGGTCATGGTGAGGCAGAGGATGACCGGGACTAGGCGAGGTGCGTCGGAGGTCTAAACGGTTGAGGATTACGGAAGATGATCGGAGACGGAGTCGTTGCAAACCTAGAAGATAAGGAATGGATGAGATGCTAACTTGAACCTACTCGGATCAAGGAGGGCCGTTGGATTGTGATCAAGGTGATAGAGTAGCGGGTCTAGTTAGTTTGCTTTGAAAAACATGCAAAAACCTAATATGGTTATTGGGTTTCAGGTTAGCCCATGTATGGCTATGTGAGTGAGTCAATCCTAGCCCTTGATATGTTCCTTAGGGTCGAAGGAACTCATCTAAGGGTGGAGCATGGCTCGAGAGTAGTGTAAATAGAGGGGTAGGGGTAGCTCTCCCCTCATTGAAGATTTTAGAGGTTTTTGTGCTGCTTTGAGCTTTATCCACTTTGTTTTGTGGCTTTGTAAACCTCCCTTCCAGAAATGAAAGTTTAAATTCCTCAAGTCTGAATTTATTTTACGCATTTACATTATGCCTCAAATTCAACATTTAAATTTCGCACTTACTTTCTTGCAATTTACTTTCCACACATTTGTATTTGCCTCCCCTCCTTCTACTTGCTTGTGCTTCTTATGTTGAGGATGTATCATTGATGGATGAATCTTCTTCAGATCATATCCCAATCATCTAGGCAAATCTTGTGTTCTTCCTTGCAAGAAATCGATATTTTGCTCTTGAGAGGATCATTCTTGGAAGATCGGGTTTTTGGTGTTCTTGACATATGCTCTTGCTTGCTTTGAAGTGTGGGAGGCTATCCAAGATCATCTTGATCATCAAAACCCAACAAGCAGGTTCAAAATCAAGTTTTTGAGTTTTTGCTCTTACTTGGTACATTCTTCCTTCGATTCAAAAAAGGGCAGAACTTTGACGTCAATCTCTTGGATTGAAGTTGGAATAGGTTCCTGACCACCATACGAAGGTGCATGCCAAGTTTCATGAGTTTTGGATCAGCCGATCAAAAGTTGCATAATTTTTTCTTTTGAGTTCATGATGATTTTTCTGTTGTTCTTGAGGCCCAGTGCTACCGGCCCCCTGCCTGGTGCTACCATCCCCACTGTGGTAGCACCGGCCATACTGGTTGAATTTCTCCTTTTTGAGCATTTCTTGTGAGAATTCGATTGGTTCTTTTTGAGTGGGGGAAAATTTCAATTTGGGATCATTCAACCCCCCACCCCCTGATCGCCATCTTAGTCCTTCATGGCCCTTGGGTCATCAGCAGTGAGAACAAAGGGTACCCCCAAATAGATCTTGACCACACGCACAAGATGACGCTCTTACCTCAGTCTCCGGCGCTTCGAAACGGCGGTGACGGTTCTAGGGTTCTTGCAGTCGACGAGGTCCAACGATCTTCTGACGATAAAAATGTGCGTACCGGATGTAGTAGACCACGGAGAACTCAGTGGTGCAGCTATTGTCCTAATCGATCCACCACCGGCGACAATTCGATAGAAATTGAGTCTCGGTGGCGCACGGCGAACTTCATGAAATTCTGACGAACGACGGTGATTCTCAACAGGTGTGCCTAGTGCTTTGGTTTGTGGCTTCAAGGCAAACCGGGTGCATGCTTTTATAACATAAGTATCCCTCTCTGGCAGCGACTCGAACGTCGAGTTCGCGGCGGCTACGACTCTGAGTCCGAAACGGCCACGATCGGGGAAGATGACCCACACGGCGACACGTGGAGATCCAACGACTTACAATGATTTAGACACTAACAATCCATGCCACACAAGCGTCAAATCCCAACGGCCTTGATTAAAAGAGTCCCGAACCGGTACACGTATATCTTGATCATTCGATTAGAATCTAACGGCGAAGAATCGATACAGCCTATCTAGTTGAAAATGACCCCTGGATCTTCATCCAACGGCTGCCGATTGGGCTTCTAAAAACAGGCCACGACCGGCGCATGGGCTGCATAGTAAACAAGCTCGGCCCATTACTGTTTAGAGGATTTTTCCAGGGTTTTAGCAATTAAAATAATTTTGTTAAATAATCTATTTAGTTTAAAGCAGATAAATTATTAGAAAAATTCCAAGAAAAATCTCAAAAATAATTTGAGACATTTTGAACTTAAATAAAATATTTTAGCCAAACTTTGTTTTAATTTTATATATAATTAATTAGTTTTCACAAAATGCCAATATACATAATTTGAAATAAATTCAAATAAAATCCAGAAAAATCAAATAAATTCACAAAAATCATAAAATGCACAAATAACACATTAAATTAATTAAAAGCAAAAATTGGGATGTTACACATCTAACTTAGTACATTGCAGTTGACCTTTTCCAATGTATTTTAGCACTAATTTATATTCGCTTCTTGTAGAAGTAGGTAAGCCAGCAGAAAGAGCAGGGGACCTTTCATAGCCTAGGGTCAAAGGACATCCTATCTTCAGTGATCAAGAAGCCCGGCCATAAGGGCTGGGTGCTTGCCACAGGTGCGGGGCATATGAAAAGTTCCTTCTTCCAAGACGAGGACACTGCCAATGCCAGATCAAGATAATGGGAAGCACGTGCAAGTCGCCTCAAGGACACGCTGAGGAAGGATGCGAGGGAAGAGCTAAAGGAGGAGATGAGGGAGGAGATGATGGCACATGAGGAGAAACTAAGGGCCGAGATGATGGCGATGCTCTCTCAAAATAAGAGTCATATGGTCTCGCCTCTCGTAGAAAGGCCTATGCCCTACCCTAGCAGGTGCGCTTCCAAAAGTGATCAGGTCGGTCCCCAGCTGAAGGTAATAATTGTTTTTGACTTAAAGGTACAGGTGTAGGCTAAACAATATTTCCGATCAAGTTGCGCACTTCCTCCATTTGTTTGCCAAGTGCTAGCTTGTCATGATGGAAGACGGATTTCCCATTGAGCCTCGACATGGGGTTGCATTTCCATGCAAGGAGACTGACACGGTACATGGTAACCCTTTGGGGAAGGGCTACATGATGGTGCATGTGGACTATGTCCACGAAGACTTCTTATCTCATGTGCTGGAGTTCCCCCGAACGAAGATATCACCACTCTTGGGCAAGCACAGATGTCGCTCATCAAGTAGCCCACGACAGGTGTCGTACTGCTCAAGGTAAAAAAAAACCCGCGTCTTCTCGATCACTCTAGTACTACAACACGTTATATATGCATGTACTTTGCAGGTTCCTATCGTACCTGCACCTACTCCTTCTCCCACCACTGTAACATCCCAAAATTTGGCCTAATTATGTTTTTATTGCTTAAATGTGCATTTATGATTTTCTGGAATTTATTTGGATTTTTCTGGATTTATTGGAATTAATTTTAAATCAAGTTATTGCCTTTTGTTCAAATCTATTTAAATTTATGTAAAGTTAAAATAAAGTTTTACCAAAAATATTTTATTTGAGTCCAGAATGTCTCAAAGTATTTTTGAGATTTTTCTTGGATTTTTCCTGATTATTTTATTGCCTAAAACAAACAAAATGAATTTCTGTATTTATTTTAAATGAAAAATCTGTTAAAAAGCCTTGTGAACAGTGTTGGGCCGAGCCCAACACTGTGCGTTTGAGGCCTGCGTCAGTGCGGCCAGCCCAGCCCACGAGTCGCAGCAGCGAAACCCTAATTTGTTCAGCCGTTCGATCGAGTTTCAACGGACCAGATTGCGCCGCGTAGAAGCTGTTTCGTGGCCGTCGGATCGCGACACGTGTACGGTGGCACGTCGACATTTCCGACACGAACTCAGAGTCCGCCGCCGTAACGTCGCCGGATTCTTTCGCCGTGTAGAGCTCGAACGCCGAGACTATAAAAGGAGGGGGTAGCACCCCGAGGTTTATCTGTGTGCGCCGCATCTTTTGGTCGGACGGGTTTGGCGTGAATCGTCGTCAAGCGCGCAAAGGAGCTCGCCGGAGTTGGAAGCGTACGACGTATCGGTTTTTGCCCGGTTTCGACGCCGCCGTTGGGTCTCCGCCGCCACGGGGGCCACCTTCGGATTCACCGGACCACGCCGCACAGAACCAGCAGCGTCTCGTCACCGGAGTCGCGCCAAAACGCCGTCGCCTTGGTCTTCGTCTTCAAGTCCGGTAAGATCTCGCCGTCGTGCCGCCATCGCTGGACCAGAAGCTCGGGGGCCATCAGATCTAGATTGGATGGCTGACGCGTTGCCACGTCGCGCGTCAACGTTGACCGTCCGATCTACCTTCTACGGATCAGATCGAGCCGCTGGGTTGAGCCAATCACAGACAGCCGCGTGTCGGGCTCAGTAGATGAGGCACCATGGACCGGGTGCACCGTGGACTCGCACTGCGTCGTGGACTCAGTCCATACGCCCGGGACACGTGTCGCTTCCTGATTGGTTGGCGCCAGGGCTGACGCCAACGTGACGTCATGCTTGCGTCATAAAGGGATTTTCAATTGGAAAAATAATCCGATTGGAAATTCTGTGATGATGACGTCGTCATGATGTCATGCTGACGTCATAAATCGCTTTTTCAGTATAAAAATAAATCTGTTAATTCCGAATTTCTGATTTTCTGATTTCAGTATTTATTTCAAACTTCAAAAGGCTATATCTTTTGCATCGTAACTCGGATTTGAGTGATTCCAATTTCTAAAAATTTGTAAAATTGAGATCTATTTAATGGTGAATTTTAATTGATTTTTGGTATTCATTTTCTCTCTGTTTTGGTACTTATTTGCTTTTCTTCTTCGGTACGCGTAGACGTTGAATTGTGTGACGCTTCGGAGGAAGACCCAGCAAATCAAGAGCAAGTTTCAGAACCAAATCAGGACCTATTCCAAGGCAAGTTGTGCTTTGATCATGTTGAACCCATGTTTATAAAATTGCTATATTTGTTTTACCCTATTGCATATGTTTCAAATATACAATTGTTTCAAGTTAGATTGGGCTTAGCTAATATACCAGATTGATCTATACCCTACCTTGTCATTGTATGCCATGATCCATTGTCACCCTAGATTGGTTAATTATAGTTGGTTAATAATTATAATCAACATTGGAGGTTTAGACCGCATTAGTTGCTTAGCCTTGCCACGTCATCACATGTGTCAGAATCATTGATAATTGATCTTGATTAATGGAATATGGAACAATATTATGAATTTTTGTGTCATGTGGGATCACACGATGAGATTGAGTTGTTGTGGCGAGTCATGTCACGCAATGATGTTGAATTGTTGATGGCACGTGGTGCTTGGTAATCAACTGGGTGATAATAACTTAGATTGAGGCAAGTGGCAAGGGGCAAGGAGGCCAAGGTGGGCCCGATGGGCAGAGGGTATGTGGATGTCTTGCCTTGATCACACTAAGGACTTAACCTTGCAAGCCTTTGACCTGAGTCTATCATGCAACCACATGTCTGGTATGGGCCAGCCTAGCTGAGTAATTTGCAATGTCTTAATTTTGGTACTATCGTGGTCGGTGTGAGTTCCGAGTTATGGTGTAATTCACATGGCGCAAGAGGGGGCCACGGATGTGGTAACCATCCCACCGATGTTGAATCCTTAGCGGGTAGTATCGGGTTAAGCCAGAGCATTGTAAAGGATTTGTTATAATCACTCGCCATGGTGGTGTTTGGTTGTATCACGTGGGTAAAGTGCATAACCTCTGCAGAGTGTGAAACTATTCGGATAGCCGTGCTCATGGTATTGAGCAATGCTCGGAATTACTGATTAAGGGTTAGCTTAATTAATTGGACAACATGGTTGGGATGGCGGAATGTCATATGGAAGATGAAATGTGACTTAGGATTGGAAACTTGGTTTACTTGAGAAATACTGAAGTTATTTATTATTGCTATTTGTTTTACATTCTTTACAATCTATTTACTGTATTTGTTCATAAATGCTGCTTATTGCAAAATAGCCATGATAGCCTATCCATTGGAATAAGCCTTACATATAGATACATAGAATTGCATTCTGTGCACAACTTGTTGAGTGCTTTAAGTACTCACCCTTGCCAAACAACAATAATCAACAGTTGAGAAATCTACACCTGTGTTAGAAGATGAAGTCCAGGAAGACACGAGTCATTAGGGTCCGAGCCTTGTCAGTTGCCTGTGGTGAACTGATGAGCTATCTACGTTTCTATTTTCCGCTGCTTAATCATTAGTTATATTCTCAGTCTTGCCCTGCGTGGCTTAATAATGTAAGTTGGTCATAAGATCATACATTTAGCTATATCAAATAAATGAACTATTATTCTATTATCGTTGTGTATGATGTGATATGTACCAATGTCAAGCTGTGTGCACTAGCGTTGATCCTGGGACTAGTGCCGTAAACACAGTGGGTTCGAATCAGTGGATTCGGGTCCTTACAGAGGTGGTATCGAGCATCGTTTGTAGGTCTTGGCCCTAGATAGTGTGGAGGTGTCCTATGTGAGTCCAAAACTATTTTCTAAAAGAAAATCTAAACATGACTAATAAAACACTCTCGACTCATCTCATTCTCTACTTCTCGCCTTTGCTGAATTTACCGTTTTACTTGCCGTTTTGGGTGGAGCACTTATTCAAAGTTCTTGTGGAGCAGATGCCGATTGTTCCGACCTTCGAGGAGTCAGCTGGCGGCTACGCCATGGAGCTGTGGAGAGTACTTCAGACGCTTGGGGGCTTTTATCGTCCGCTTTACCGAGGAAGCAGCTGGTCAGTTAATGGTGTACACCGAGGATTTATTTGCAAGCTGATTATCTACGCTCGGGAGAACGAAGAAGCTAGCAGGCCAATCAACATCTCCGCCAGAAGATTCTCGAACGAGGTTGCAATTCAGGAGGTCGCTCGACTTGCTCTTCGTCGTGTCTGCCGCGACTACGCCGACGAGCTTCACAACTCAGTGTTCCGACTTCACCCAGACGTTCAAGCATGCCGACGCCGACGGATCGTGGAGGACGAGTGTGCCACTGCGGTACACCTTGCAGAGTTCGCCCTTGCCCAGGAGGATCATATGAGAGATACTACTCAGGAGCTGGAGACTGTGTACGAGGCACTAAGAGTGGCAGAGCAGGAGCTTGAGGTGACCCGTGCTTCAGCCATCGGGATGATTACTGAGCTGGGAGAGTCCTTGGAGGCGATCGAGGACGAGTTGGAGCGCGTGACTCGAGGAGTTCAGGAGCCAGCAGAGGAGTCCGAGGAGGATCCCGAGGAGCGAGAGTGGGAGCCGGAGGGGAGTGCAGACCCCGTTGTTGGAGAGGACCCAGTAGTAGGTTATCAGGATAGGTTCGCTCCTATGCCCGCTCATCCGCCGGTGTATGCGCCGGATCAGCCTCAGCCAGGGTGGCTGGATGAGTGAGTGTCAGCCTTGGAGCTGTGTTGAGACTCGAGTGTGAGTCGCGTCTTTAAGTTAGTCTTTACCTTTCTAGTTGACGTTAAGGTTTCGTGTTTAGTTTGCTTCTTTGTAATGCTGAGTGTGCAGTATGGGTTGCAAAGCTTGTAGGCTTAACTAAGCGGCCATACCAAGAATAATAAAGAATTATTTCAGTTTGGGTATAATCTATCTCCCCGCTTTAGAAATTCTTGCTTCTCATCTATGCTACATCTACCGTCCCTAACCTAAGAGGCAATCATCAGATGGTGAATACTCGAGGGAACAACGGAGCTTCAGGAAGTGGACTGCGCCAGAACGACAACACCAAGGACAGAGGCAGCCCTCAACCACCACCAATTGACATGCAGAATCTGGGAGCGTTTCTTGCAGTGCAGACTCAACTGATGCAGACTATGATGCAGCAGATGCAGCAGATGACCAACGCAGCAACCAGCAACAACAACCCTGTAGCTCAGAACAACCATGGTGGACCCCGACCTCACTCAAAGCTATCAGATTTTATGAGGACTCGACCACCAACGTTTTCGGGAAATGTGAACCCTTTGGCAGCCGATGACTGGCTTAGGACAATTGAGAAGAAGCTGCACATCACGCAATGTGAAGGAAATGAGAAGGTGCTCTACGCCTCTCATCAATTGGAAGGAACCGCCGCGAGAATGGTGGGAGAATTATGGTGCCGCTCATGGAGCCCCACAAGAGATCCCCGGGAGGAGTTTACTAATGCTTTCCGCCAGTATCATGTCCCGGAGGGAATGATGGACCTTAAGAAGGAGGAGTTCAGGGCTCTGAAACAAGGAGGCCAACCAGTGGCCGTGGGGAGCCCCGGTTTTGTTTGTTCGTAAAAAGGACGGAAGTCTTAGAATGTGCATCGATTATCGTGCACTGAATGAAGTAACGATCAAGAATAAGTATCCGTTGCCCAGGATCGATGACTTATTTGATCAATTAAGAGGAGCTGGAGTTTTCTCCAAGATAGATCTTCGTTCGGGATACCATCAGTTGAAGATCCGAGCGGAGGATGTGCCTAAGACTGCGTTTTCTACGCGATATGGACATTATGAGTTCACAGTCATGTCATTTGGATTGACTAATGCCCCGGCATATTTTATGAACATGATGAATAAGGTTTTCATGGAATATTTGGATAAGTTTGTTGTAGTCATCATAGACGATATCTTGGTTTACTCGAAGACAGAGGAAGAGCATGCAGAACATCTCAGAATGGTTTTAGAGAGGCTGCGAGAACATCAGCTATATGCTAAGTTTAGCAAGTGTGAATTTTAGAAGGAGAAAGTTGAATTTCTTGGTCTTGTAATGACTACTAAAGGAGTAGCAGTTGACCCAAGCAAAGAGGACGCAGTGTTGCATTGGGAGCAACCAAAGTCTGTTACCCAGATCCGTAGTTTTCTGGGAATGGCGGGATATTACCGTCGGTTCATAGAAGGATTCTCGACAATTGCTAAACCCCTTACGCAGTTGTTAAAGAAAGAAAAGAAGTTTGCATGGACGACAGAGTGCGAGAAAAGTTTCATGGAATTAAAGAAGCGTTTAACAACAGCCCCCGTATTAGTGCTGCCAGATGTGCAGAATGGATTTGATATTTACTGTGATGCTTCAAAGCAAGGCTTAGGGTGCGTGTTAATGCAATAAGGCAAAGTCGTTGCTTATGCGTCAAGACAGTTAAGACCGCATGAAGTGAATTACCCAACGCATGATTTGGAATTAGTCCGAGTGCATGCTTTAAAGATATGGCGTCATTATCTCATAGGAAATAGATGTGAGATATATACAGATCATAAGAGCCTGAAATACATATTCACTCAAGCAGATCTGAATATGAGACAGCGAAGATGGCTTGAGCTAATTAAGGATTATAATGTGGGAATCCATTATCATCCCGGAAAAGCCAATGTGGTAGCAGATGCTCTGAGTCGAAAGAGCCATAGCGCAAATACATTGACCATGGAGGATCAACCAGAATTATGCAAGGAATTTCAGAAACTAAGGTTGGAAGTTGTTCCGCAGGGAATGGTAGCTGCACTGGAAGTAAAGCCAACACTAGAGGATCAGATTAGAGAAGGCCAGAAAGATGATGATAAAATTTCTAAGATTAAGGCTAAAAAGGAAGAAGGCCTAGCCGTAGATTTCACTCTGAATGAGCAAGGGACCATGTTCTTCAAAGGCCGAATTTGTGTGCCGGATAAAAAGGAGCTAAAGCAATTGATTCTTGAGGAAGCTCACGATTCAAAATACTCAATTCATCCAGGGAGTGCTAAGATGTACCAGGACTTGAAAGAGAGATTTTGGTGGCCTAATATGAAGCGTGTGGTAGCTGAGCATGTTGCATTATGCGACGTGTGTCAGGGAGTGAAGGCCATGCATCAAAGACCCGCTGGGTTGTTGCAGCCATTGAAAATTCCGGAATGGAAGTGGGAGGAAATCGGAATGGATTTTATCACCGGTTTACCAAAAACTCAGAGAGGTTACGATTCCATTTGGGTTATCGTGAATCGTCTAACCAAGGTCGCCCATTTTATCCCAGTGAAGACCACTTACTCAGGAGATCGTTTAGCAGAGTTGTACATGTCAAAGATTGTATGTTTGCATGGAGTGCCCAAGAAGATTGTGTCAGACAGAGGTACCCAATTTACCTCAAGATTCTGGAATAAGTTGCACGAAGCCATGGGAACTCGTCTGAATTTTAGTACAGCATATCACCCGCAGACAGATGGTCAGACTGAAAGAGTAAATCAGATTTTAGAGGATATGTTGAGAGCTTGTGCTTTAGCTTATGCTACGTCATGGGATAAAAGTTTGCCATATGCAGAATTCAGTTACAATAACAGCTATCAAGCTAGCCTGCAGATGTCACCGTTCGAGGCATTGTATGGACGTGCTTGTCGTACCCCATTGAATTGGAACGAGACAGGAGAACGTTTGGTTTTCGGGCCAGATATCCTCGAGGAAGCCGAAAGTCAAGTCGCAATGATCAGAGAAAGGTTGAATATAGCACAGTCAAGATAGAAAAGCTACGCCGACAACCGTCGTCGAGATTTGAGTTTTGAACCAGAAGATCATGTGTATCTTAGAGTTACCCCTCTTAAGGGCGTTAAAAGATTTCATGTTAAAGGGAAGCTTGCACCAAGATATGTTGGTCCGTTCAAGATTCTGAGCCGTCGAGGAGAGGTAGCTTATCAGTTAGAGTTGCCTCAGTCCTTGGCAGGAGTGCATGATGTATTCCATGTGTCGCAGCTTAAGAAGTGTCTCAGAGTGCCAACAGAGCAAACCCCGTTGGATGCAATAGAGCTGCAAGAAGATTTGACTTACAAAAGCAACCAATGTAATTTTGATGTTATGGAGCGCAAGACCGTAAACAAGTCTATTCGCTTTGCGAGTTGAAGGAGCAATCATTCAAAATGAATCCACTTGGGAGCGAGAAGAAGATTTGAAGTCGAATTTCGAACCTTTTCTTTAGTTAGCCCGAATCTCGGCCGAGATTCATTAAGGGGGAGGTTTGTAACATCCCAAAATTTGGCCTAATTATGTTTTTATTTCTTAAAAGTGCATTTATGATTTTCTGGAATTTATTTGGATTTTTCTGGATTTATTAGAATTAAATTCAAATCAAGTTTATTGCCTTTTATTCGAATCTATTTAAATTTATGCAAAGTCAAAATAAAGTTTTACCGAAAATATTTTATTTGAGTCCAGAATGTCTCAAAGTATTTTTGAGATTTTTCTTGGATTTTTCCTAATAGTGTTATTGCTTAAAATAAATAAAATGATTTTCTGTAATTATTTTAAATGACAAATCTTTTAAATTTGACATGAATAGTACCGGGCCGAGCCCAAGTACTGTGCGCATGGGGCCCATTTCTGTGCAGCCCGGTGCTTCGCGCCGCCGGCCCGTTCGGCCCGTTTTCTAGATGGAATCACCGTATCCGTCGGATCTTGATCGGAGGGTGAGTATTTGTTCTTAATCGGAGAAACCCTAGCGATCTTCACCGCTGGATCGGTCGCGTGGAGGGTCCGGATTTCGCCACGTCATGCGCGCAGTGTCCGTCGATTCACGACGCGTGGACGGTCGAGACTTCGTCTTCTCGGGACGGACTCGCCGCCGAACGGACTCGGACAGCGCCGCCGCGTACGGAACGAACTCCGCCGGACACGGCCGTCGAGGGCCTATTTAAGCCGTGGACCCGCCCGAGGTTGAATCCATCGCGCCTCTTCGTTTTCCCGCCACCGCATTTGGAATCGCCGCCGCCTCGCCGCTAGGACTCGCGGAGGTTGTCGCGAGCGCCGCAGAGGGTTTTCGCGGGATTCCGTCGGCACTGGGACGTTCTTCGCCGCGGTGGAACCAGATTCGGATTCGCCTCCTTGCGCCGAACCAGATCCGCAACTTCACCTCGTCGAAATCGCTACCAAACGCCACGCTCGATCTTCTTCTTCGCTGCCGGTGAGGTCTCGCCGTCGCGCCTCCATCGCCAGATCCGTAAGCTTCGGGCCGTCAGATTGAAATCCGACGATGGGCTTGTTGCCACGATGCGTGAGATCGGTGGCCGTCCGATCTGTCTTCGGCGGATCAGATCAAGCCGCGTGTGGCTACCGATGCGGCGACGGCGTCGGTGCTTTGGTGCCGAGGCGCCGTGGACCGGGTCTGCCGTGGTCCAGCGCTGCATCGTAGACTCAGTCCATACGCCGAGACACGTGTCGGCTTGTGATTGGCCGAGATCTCGCTGACGTCATGCTTGCGTCATAATTGCATTTTTCAATTAGTAAAATAATCCGATTAGAAATTCTGTGATGATGACATCATCATGAGGTCACGCTGACATCATCATGAGGTCACGCTGACGTCATAAATCGGTTTTCAGAATAAAAATAAATCTGTTAATTCGAATTTCTGATTTTCTGATTTCAGTATTTATTTCAAACTTCAAAAGGCTATATCTTTTGCAATTTAACTCGGAATTGAGTGATTCCAGTTTCTAAAAATTTGTAAAATTGAGATCTATTTAATGGTGAATTTTATTTGATTTTTGGAGTTCAATTGCTCTCTGTTTTGGTATTTATTTACTTTTCTCCTTCGGTACGCGTAGACGTTGAATTGTGCGACGCTTCGGAGGAAGATCCAGCAACCCAAGAGCAAGTTCCAGAACCAGATCAGGACCTATTCCAAGGCAAGTTGTGCTTTGATCATGTTGAACCCATGTTTATAAAATTGCTATATTTGTTTTATCCTATTATATATGTTTCAAATATACAATTGTTTCAAACTAGATTGGGCTTAGCTAATATACCAGATTGATCTATACCCTACCTTGTCATTGTATGCCATGATCCATTGTCACCCTAGATTGGTTTAATATAGTTGATTAGTAATTATGATCAGCATTGGAGGTTTAGACCGTATTAGTTGCTTAGCCGTGCCACGTCATCACATGTGTCAGAATCATTGATAATTAATCTTGATTAATGGAATATGGAACAATGTTATGAACTTGTGTGTCATGTGGGATCACACGATGAGATTGAGTTGTTGTGGCGAGTCATGTCACGCAACGATGTTGAATTGTTGATGGCACGTGGTGCTTGGTAATCAACTGGGTGACCATAACTTAGATTGAGGCAAGTGGCAAGGGGCGAGGAGGCCAAGGTGGGCCCAATGGGCAGAGGGTATGTGGATGTCTTGCCTCGATCACACTAAGGACTTAACCTTGCAAGCCTTTGACCTGAGTCTATCATACAACCACATGTCTGGTATGGGCCAGCCTAGCTGAGTAATTTGCAATGTCTTAATTTTGGTACTATTGTGGTCGGTGTGAGTTCCCGAGTTATGGTGTAATTCACATGGCGCAAGAGGGGGGCCCTGGATGTGGTAACCAGTCCCACCAGTGTTGAAACCTTAGCGGATAGTATCGGGTTAAGCGAGCATTGTAAAGGCTTTGTTATAATCACTCGCCTTGGTGGTGTTTGGTTGTATCACGTGGGTAAAGTGCATAACCTCTGCAGAGTGTGAAACTATTCGGATAGCCGTGCTCATGTATTGAGCAATGCTCGGAATTACAGATTAAGGGTTAGCTTAATTAATTGGACAACATGGTTGGGATGGCGGAATGCCATATGGAAGATGGAATTTGACTTAGGATTGGAAACTTGGTCTACTTGAGAAATCCTGAATTTATTTACTATTGTTATTTGTTTTACATTCTTTACAATCTATTTACTGTATTTGTTCATAAATGCTGCTTATTGCAAAATAGCCATGATAGCCTATCCATTGGAATAAGCCTTACATATAGATACATAGAATTGCATTCTGTGCACAACTTATTGAGTGCTTTAAGTACTCACCCTTGCCAAACAACAATTATCAACAGTTGAGGAATCTACACCTGTGTTGGAAGATGAAGTCCAGGAAGACACGAGTCATTAGGGTCCGAGCCTTGTCGGTTGCCTGTGGTGAACTGATGAGCTATCTACGTTTCTATTTTTCGCTGCTTAATCATTAGTTATATTCTCAGTCTTGCCCTGTGTGGTTTAATAATGTAAGTTGGTCATAAGATCATACCTTTAGTTATATCAATGAATGAACTATTATTCTGTTATCGTTGAGTATGATGTGATATGTACCAATGTTGAGCTGTGTGCACTAGCGTTGATCCTGGGAATAGTGTGGTAAATACAGTGGGTTCGAATCAGTGGATTCGGGTCCTTACAAACCCATGTTTATAAAATTGCTATATTTGTTTTACCCTATTGCATATGTTTCAAATATACAATTGTTTCAAGTTAGATTGGGCTTAGCTAATATACCAGATTGATCTATACCCTACCTTGTCATTGTATGCCATGATCCATTGTCACCCTAGATTGGTTAATTATAGTTGGTTAATAATTATAATCAACATTGGAGGTTTAGACCGCATTAGTTGCTTAGCCTTGCCACGTCATCACATGTGTCAGAATCATTGATAATTAATCTTGATTAATGGAATGTGGAACAATATTATGAACTTGTGTGTCATGTGGGATCACACGATGAGATTGAGTTGTTGTGGCGAGTCATGTCACGCAACGATGTTGAATTGTTGATGGCACGTGGTGCTTGGTAATCAACTGGGTGATAATAACTTAGATTGAGGCAAGTGGCAAGGGGCGAGGAGGCCATGGTGGGCCCGATGGGCAGAGGGTATGTGGATGTCTTGCCTTGATTACACTAAGGACTTAACCTTGCAAGCCTTTGACTGAGTCTATCATGCAACCACATGTTCGGTATGGGCCACCTAATGAGTAATTTGCAATGTCTTAATTTTGGTACTATCGTGGTCGGTGTGAGTTCCCGAGTTATGGTGTAATTCACATGGCGCAAGAGAGGGCCCCGGATGTGGTAACCATCCCACCAGTGTTGAATCCTTAGCGGGTAGTATCGGGTTAAGCGGAGCATTGTAAAGGCTTTGTTATAATCACTCGCCTTGGTGGTATTTGGTTGTATCACGTGGGTAAAGTGCATAACCTCTCGCAGAGTGTGAAACTATTCAGATAGCCGTGCTCGCGGTATTGAGCAATGCTCGGAATTACTGATTAAGGGTTAGCTTAATTAATTGGACAACATGGTTGGGATGGCGGAATGCCATATGGAAGATGAAATTTGACTTAGGATTGGAAACTTGGTTTACTTGAGAAATACTGAAGTTATTTATTATTGCTATTTGTTTTACATTCTTTACAATCTATTTACTGTATTTGTTCATAAATGCTGCTTATTGCAAAATAGCCATGATAGCCTATCCATTGGAATAAGCCTTACATATAGATACATAGAATTGCATTCTGTGCACAACTTGTTGAGTGCTTTAAGTACTCACCCTTGCCAAACAACAATAATCAACAGTTGTGGAATCTACACCTGTGTTGGAAGATGAAGTCCAGGAAGACACGAGTCATTAGGGTCCGAGCCTTGTCGGTTGCCTGTGGTGAACTGATGAGCTATCTACGTTTCTATTTTCCGCTGCTTAATCATTAGTTATATTCTCAGTCTTGCCCTACGTGGCTTAATAATGTAAGTTGGTCATAAGATCATACATTTAGCCATATCAAATAAATGAACTATTATTCTATTATCGTTGTGTATGATGTGATATGTACCAATGTCAAGCTGTGTGCACTAGCGTTGATCCTGGGACTAGTGCCGTAAACACAGTGGGTTCGAATCAGTGGATTCGGGTCCTTACAACCACCATGATGACTGCTCTGTCCAAGTCGACTTCTATGCAGAGTGCAGACCTGGTGCGATAAAGAACTAGCACGATGACCAAAGAACCACAGGGGACCTTAGGGAATCCTTCTGTCAAGAAGGCAAAGTTGACAGAGGCCACAACGCCCCCTCAAATACATGGAATGTCTCTTGTCCTGACCGCGAAGACTCCTTCTGCCTAGAAAGCAAAGTTGACAGAGGCCACACAGTCCCCTTGAGATTAAAAGGGGTACATGCATGGAAAGCCCCTTGTCCCTAGCAATGAATTGAATGCGCTAGGCATGTGCAATCGCTTGCTCCATGGATGGTACATTGACAAGGCAAATAAGGCCGAGCGTCACGTCGATTTCAATGTTAGGTATCGAGGGGGACATTTCCACCGCGACGAGCATGGGACATTCTCAGGTTGTTTTGAGGATATGTTCCGTTTGTACGGCCTGAAAGCCATTGATATTTCTACTGTACGATCCTGGACAATGTGAGTATCGCACCATATAGCATGAGCTTATGACTGTTATAGGATTTTGTATTATATTTTTTTAACAACTGACATGAGTTACAGAATAATGAGGTAGCAAGCCGTGACAGGTCAACACCCAGTTGGGTTTGTTGACCCCGAGATGGTGTCGCGACCATGGCTAGGCTTCAATCGGAGTTCCTTACCAACAACATCAAGCAGGCATTGCAGCATGTGGCGAAAAAGGACTTCATTCTATTCCCGTACTACAAGGAGTACGTACTACTTTTCCCTTCAATTACTTGTACGCACTTAAACCGTATATGTACTTATTTTCTTGCATATGGTCGCTCCAAGTGAAAACAAATTCTACACTTTTAAATTGCTCAAGAAGAGATCGATGGCCTACGCGATCAAGTCTGTTTTGCATAGGTAAGTACATTCCTTTACCCTAACACTTTCTGTATTTAACTACGTTCATTCTTTTGCCTCAATGGCATCTCTCCAATGTATGTAGGGCTTTCTTATCTTACATTGCTGAAGGAGGGCGACACGATGACAAACGAGGCGATTAGCTGGAGTGGAAGCACTTCAAGGTACAAGTGCCTAGCATAGGACTTTTTCTGACATCTATTCTTCATCTCTTAATTTGATTTTCTTTGTTCACAGTGTCATCAACAGGGGTGCGACGACCTGTGCGGCTTCTACGTAATGCATCACATGCTGATCCTGGTCGGCGGCGCACACCTTTTACCTAAGGTATACGTACATGCATAATACACTCACCATTTACATACAAATTTTACAACTTAAATTTGTGCACTCATTTCTATTTTACAAAAGATCGATATCCCCCTCAAGATCTTACAAAACAAATATCTTAATAAATTACGAGACCACATATGCCAATGATACTGGACAGAAGTTCTAGCGGAGGATGGTAGGTTTACAGACCCGATAGGCTCCTACCAGTCCATATGTAAACAATATTGTATCATGTGAATGTGATATGTGTATTGACTGTTAAGTATATTTGTGTTCTATATTCTAAACGAATGTGATATGTGTTTATATCATGTGAATATGATATGTGTACTAACTGTTAAGTATGTTTTTATTCTATATTGTGAATGAATGTGATATGTATATTGTAAAGTGTTTGTGTTCTATATATATTGTGAATGTGATATCCATACTGTGTGTAATCTATGTTGTTTTTGGAAGGATGTACAAAGAACAAACACCACATCACAATCGGTTCTAGCTTGGAACCAATTGTGATGTCCTCACATGACAATCGATTCCAAGCTAGAACCGATTGTGATGTGGGGGAATATCACAATCGGTTCCAACATCACAATCGGTTCTAGCTCAGAGCTGATTGTGATGTGGTACCTATCACAATCAATTCTGAGCTCAGAACCGATTGGGATGACCATTTAGCAATATCAGGTGAAAATCGACTGTGATAGCGCCTCCTCATCACTGTCTAATGACTTTGTATCTCCACCAAAACCAACTATGATGACAAAAAAGAATTGATTATGATGTACATTTCTATAGTGGTGGATCCTTAACTGATGGTAACCAGACCGTAGATCTATCTTGGAGAAAATATTTGCTCCCTTCAACTGATCAAATAGATCATCAATCCTGTGCAATGGATATTTATGTTTTACTGTGACCTCATTGAGGGATCTATAATCTATGCATACCCTCATGCTATTGACATTTTTCTTGACAAAAAGGACTGGTGCACCCTAGGGTGATGAGCTTGGTCTGACATATCCCTTGTCTTGCAGCTCCTGTATTTACTTCTTCAGCTCAGCTAACTCATTGGCTAGCATTCGATATGGTATTTTTGATATCGGTCCAGTCCTAGGGACAAGATCAATCATGAACTTTATTTCTCTGTCAGGTAGCATACCTGGCAATTCCTTCGAAAATACATCTGGATATTCTCTTACCACTAGCACTTGCTCAATATTTGTGCCCTTAAGGTTGTGAAGACTGACTTGCTTCTCAATAGAAATTCTAGGTCCACACTCAACCTTAATTCCATCCTCATTAGTGAGTTCAATTGATCAATTGGAGCAATTTATCTGACCCTTATTCTTGGTTAACATGTTCATATCATGTCGGGACCCGGATTTGCAAATCCGAAACCCTCTGTGTATACTGCACTAGTCCAGGATCACGCTAGTGCACACAGTAGAAACATAGATGAAATATCATTCCATACAATGAATTAACTAAGAAAGAGGCAAATTATTATTAAATAAAGCATCAGACCTTATGGTCAAAGTTTACACTACTATGCCTTAAGGGCTTAAGAAACAAATAAACTATTGCAGCAGAAAAGATAACTTGGGCCATTCGACATGCCACAGGCAATCGTTTGGGGAAACGCCTTCCTAGTCCACGTAGTCTTCATAGTATTTCTCCTTATGATATTCATTATTTCCTGGTCCTTCCTCAGCAACTGATCAACAAAGGCGTAAAGTAGTGAGTACAAAAGGTACTCAGCAAGCCATAGGGAATTGATGCAATATATTCATGCACGGCTTGACAAGGATAGCCATATGGTTCATTTGCAGAAAGCAATAACTTGAATTGAAATATAGTAAATAGATTGAAAGCATATTAATGAAAAAGATAATAAATAACTGGTAGGTCAATGGTAGACAACATAAACAGAATGGCGAGGCATCACACTACACCATCTAAAACAAGTATCAACCAATAAATTCAACAGTATTAACTTTAGACAACAAAACAACAGTGAACTCCCTGTTCACATCCCAACAATTGCACCTTCTAACATTTCATGAAACACGCTATACCTCATGTGAAATTCTCGGGCATGTCCATGACCGCGGACACGGCTATTCGAATAGTTTTACACTCTGCAGAGGTTGTACTTCTTTACCCACAAGACATGATCATCTCTTTGTGCAATCGATAGCACACTTCCTTTGGTGTGCCGCAGAGAGATCATGACAAAGCCTTTCACTACTACAGAATGGTACATCACTATCGCTTCATCTGGGTCGGTTCTTAAGTTTTTAGCAAAAAATGATTGTGATAGATGACTTATAAGAGGTATTAATAATAATCATTATCGATTTTTAGGTTAGAAGTGATTGTGATGTAGCACTGGACACATCACAATCGGTTCTTTTGTGAGAAGCAATAGTGATGATCATGCACATCACTATCGGTTCTCACAAAAGAACTGATAGTGATGTGGACGTCGTCATCACTATAGGTTCTTATGTGAGAAGCAATAGTGATGAGCATGCATATCACTATCGCTTCTCATATAAGAACCGATAGTGATGTGCATGTAATCATCACTATCGCTTCTTATGTTAGAACCGATAGTAATGATAATGCATATCACTATCGCTTCGCACATAAGAACTGATAGTGATGTGAATGATCACATCACTATCGCTTTTTAAGTGAGAACCGATAGTGATGTGTGTGCACATCACAATCACTTCTTAAGTGAGAACCGATTGTGATGTGTCTCGCTAGGTTATTTATACCCCTCGGACTGAATTCTCTTCTGTTGTTGTTCCAGAGGATATTTCTCCGCCACCACCCGAAAAAATAGCTCATATTCTGTGGTTGGAAGCAATACTTGGGTGAGAAAAATTGATCGATCAACTACAGAATGGTACACCACTATGGCCCCATCTGGGTCGGTTCTTAAGTTTTTAGGAAAAAACAATTGTGATAGATGACTTAGAAGGGGTGTCCAAAAATAGTGTTAGTTTCTAATTAACGAGATGGTTGCTGTCCAAAAATCATGATTCAAATAATAGTAATGTACTAGATTCAATAATATTGTTAGTTTCTAATTAAAATTTACACCGAAACATGCATTAATGACATCAGTTTTTAATTAAAACCGACACAAATAACTTATGGTATCGGTTCTTAACAAAAACGATACAGATACTTATCCATATTGCTGTCGGTTTCTAATGAAAACCGACACAATTAGTCTGTTTATTACTGTCGGTTGCTGATGAAAAGCTGACACAATTAGTTCATCATTACTATCGGTTTTTAAAAAAACCGACATAATTAGTTCTAATTTATTGCTATCGGTTCCTTTTTGCAAACCGACACAATTAGTGCTTATTTATTTCTATCGGTTCCTTGTTGCAAACCAACACAATTAGTGTATTTCGGCATGCTCTACATAGCTATCGGTTTGTAGTTAAAAACCGACTCAATTAGTGAGCGTTAATTGTGTCGGTTTCTAAAGAAAACTGACACAGATGGATGACCTAGCCACTTAAAACTCCCGAGTCCCGATCCCCCGACAGCTCTCCCTCTCTTTCATTCTTCCTGGCGATTCCTCCCCTTGCTGGCGTGTCGCGCCCGGAATTTCAATTCCAAACACCATGTGTGATACACCAGTCCAGGATCACGCTGGTGCTCACAGATACAGCAGAGATGAATACCATCGCACATACACAGCGGAAAAAAAAGTAACGATAATGTATTTAATTCAAATTAAACGGTTAAGACCTTAAAGTCAGCCTTATAATATTAAGCCACGCAGGGCTGAGTTCAAAGTAAATAAATAATAGCATCGGAATTATAAAATTATTCGTGGCGCCTCAGTTTGCTAAAGGGCAACTGACTGGGCCTTTCCCCTAGTTAGCCGGGTCGTCATTCTTCTCCTCCTCATACGCTTGCGGTTTTTCATCTTCTGATATTGTGATTATGGAGGGGTGAGTACATTGGTACTCAACAAGCTATGCACAGAATGCAACCTAATATGCTACATGCCAGGCTTATTCCAATGGAATGGCTTAAAGGTTAATTTGCAATAAACAGCATTTAACAAGTAACATAGGTAGATTCAAAAGCAGTAAAAAAAACAAGTAGAATTATTAATAACTTTTCCAGAAGTTACATAAAAGCATTTCCACATTCTAATCCATACTTCCATCAACTTCATCTTTTAACCCAACCACATTTTTAATAAAGTCTAACCCTTGACTGTAATTCCCGAGCAATGTCCAATACCGTGGACACGGCTATTCGAATAGTTTGTACACTCTGCAGAGGTTATACACTTTACCCACACGATATAGTTAAACACCACACAGGCGAGTAACCATAACAAAGTCTTTCTGAAACTTCTATCCTCGCATGCGTACCACCCGGTATAGTCTCCACTATCCCTTCCCTTTATGAGCGGAAGTACAGGCTAACGATACCGTTGAAGAGATGTAAGACCGATCCGGTAAACACTACACCCTTCTTTCCACGTCCACAGCTACAAAAAAACCACCTGAGGTCTCACATGCTAAGACTTCGGAATCATACTCAACTAGGTCTGTCCCATACCAGACATGTGGTTGTATGTTAGGCCCAGTTCAAAGGCTTGCAAGGTTAAGTCCTTAGGTTGACCGTGGCAAGACTACCCAAAGTTCACAAAACCAAATTCAACAACATCACTCCCATGTGCCACATCTGGCCCTCCATTAATCACTTACCACTTGCCACAGTCTAAATTATTTTACATCACTCCCATGTGCCACATCTGGCCCTCCATTAATCACTTACCACTTGCCACAGTCTAAATTATTTTACCACCCTAGTTGGTTACCATGCACAGCTCGACGTCTACACGTAACAGATAAGAACCAAATGAACACGCAAAACAACGTACAAACACACATTCAGAAACTACCGAAAATCAAACTAATTCATAACATTACGAAAACTTCCAGATAATTAATTTAGCATTTTCTAAGGTTTATTAAATTTATTTTGACATTTTTGGACATATAGTTTAGGAGCTACAAAAATCGTCAGTTTGGACATTCCGTGAATATTTTAACGGTACAAATTTGTTTGTAAAATTCCAGTAAAATTAACATAGCTAGGTGTTGATTTTTACACATTTACAAAATTTTTCTCATGCAGATTGGTCTTATAAAGAATTTGTAATGAAAATAACAAATTTCGTGTTTTCCTAGAAATGTTTACGTACAACTAGTTTTGAACATGCATGATACTGTTCATGGCGTATATGCGTATTCTTCGATTGCCTGTTGCTTGGCTTGATTTGGTTACGAAAATAACAGAAAAGAAACGCAAGGCCAGGTCTGTGCCAACGGCCGGCGAGCACGCGGGACCGGCGAACGGCGGCGACAGCAGCAACGACGCCGGTGGCATCCCTGGCAAATCTTCGGGAAAAACATCCGAAAAGTCTTTCACCACTGGCACATCTTCTAGACTCATGGTCTTCATACTATTGACCATAAATTTTCCATTTCGGGCTGTGGTTGCTTGAAATTCCACTTTTTCTCCATCTTGGTTCTCTACATACACTACTATGTTGCCACAGTCCAATACTGCTTTATGTTTGGTGAGCCAATCCATTCCGAGGATTACATATAAGGTTTGGGTGTCTAGCACAATTAGATTTGCTAGAAACTCTACCTCGTTTATGACCAGCTTAACTCCCAAACATCCTAGGTTAGATTGAAGTTCCGACCTAGGTGATTGCACTACTAGTGTGCACTTAAGTTTTCCCAGTTCCAACCCATTTCCCACAGCAAAGTCTTGAGAGATGAATGAATGTGAAGCACCAGAATCAAATAAAACTGTGGCAGGTACTGAGTTAACTGAAAACGTACCCAATATGACGTCCGTGGCATCTTGAGCTTCAGCAGTTGTGACATGGTTCACGCGGCCTCGGACGATTGTCGACGGTGTAGCTACGGATTGATTGTTTCACGATTTCTTCGCTGTCGCCGGTGTCTTCGCGGTGTTGGCCCGAGTTGAAGCGAATCGGGGTCATATTGCTCTCTTTGGGCAATCGAATGGCAAAGTGTCGGTTCGTTGCGGTACTGTAGCAAACCTTCTCTGCATTTTGCCGATTGGAACCCGATGCATTATTAAATGCAGATTGGCGTCCTAAAGCCCTGACTCGAAGATCCGGGCAAAGAAACTGTCCTCTGATTAGGCAGTTGAGGTTTGAATTTTGCAAATTGTTGAGGATTGACTCTCAGCCTCATCTGATTCGGATGTCCCCCTTGGCCTAACATCTGGCGCTTGCGGTCCTCTCCTATTTCTTTGCGCTTATCTTCAAGAATGAGCGCCTTATTGACAAGCTCTTGAAAGTCTGGGAACATGTGGATGATCAGTCCTACTTGAAGCCCAGAGTTCAGTCCCTTCATTAATCGGGACTGTCTCGCCTTATCCGTTGTTACATCTTCTGGCGCATATCGAGCCAATTGAGTAAATTTGTTCAAGTAGTCGGCCACTGATTGGCCACCCTGCTTGAGGTTCCGAAATTCCTCTTTCTTAAGATCCATGATACCCTCGGGTACATTGTATTGGCGGAAGGTTGTTGTGAACTCCTCCCACGTGATACTCTGAGGATCCTCGTGCGAAGCACAAAAGTTTTCCCACCATTCAGCGGCGGTTCCCTCTAGCTGGTGAGAGGCATATAGTACCCTCTCATGTCCTACACATTGAGTTATGTGTAACTTCCTTTCGATAGTTCTCAGCCAATCATCCGCCTCCAAGGATTGGCATTGCCTGAGAACGTGGGTGGACGAGTCCTCATGAACTCTGACAGTCTTGAATAGGGGTGTGGTCCATGGTTACCCCCTTGTGGAACGCTTGCAAAGAACTTGATTGGACATCTCACGCATTGTCTACATCATTGTGTTCATCACCGGTTTGAGCGTGAAAAGCTCCCAAATTCTGCAGATCCACTTGCGGCGGTTGAGGAATTGGGTCCTCGTTCTGATCTCCTGCCTGGTTAGCTCCACTTCCGCTAGCTCCAGCGTTACCGCGAGTCCTCACCATCTGTTGGAAACTTCATGGTTAAGAGAGAAGAAGGAAGCATAGGCAAGTAAAGGAACTTATACAGGGGAAACAGGTGTAACTTAAATTATTCAGCAACTTTATTAATTTAGTAAAATGGTATGGTTGCTCGCAAGTGCCAACGGCCATGCAACACACACCAGACAATCACATACGAGAGTAACCAAACATTAAGACTCAACAACGACTCACACCTAATGGTGACTCTGAAAAAGACGTGACTCAAACACTCGAGTCTCGACACCACACTAACTAGACTCAAAAAGACTGACTCAATATTTGAGTCAACTCTAAAAGAAAATAGACTCTCGGACCTTCGAACCATCCGGTGCGGTCCTCCGAAGGGTATCTGCGGTGGTGTGCGGCATAGGGGCAAGCGGTTACGATGCCCTACAGCATCGGACGATCGACCCCACCGACTCTGCTGGTCCTGTGGCTGCTCGCTCTGTGCCGACGGCCGCTTGACTGGTGCCTCTGCTCTGCTCCTCCGGATCGATCGTGCAGCTCGAATCGCTCAGCTCAGTCCATACAAAGCAATCTCCGGCTCCGGATCCTCTCGCATGGAGTGAGCTAAGCCTCCCGCAATTGAGTTCTCGCCTCGTGACCTCGTCGCGGGCTCTCGCAGCCTCTGGATCTGTCTCGCCCATGGCCTCTTCTGGCGATGACATACCTCACCAGATGAGTGATCGTGGCGTCCTCCTCCAAGAGCTCCATCCTGTCGTGGCGATTATCTCGACGTTGGTGGTGACGGAAAACAGTGCCCTCCAACTCTGCGGAGTAAGTACGGCAAATCTGCCGCATCGCGAGCACGCCGTCTCCTGGATCCCGGCCTCAAATGAAGTCCTCCTGGCGGTAATGTAGATAGGATGGCTCGCCCTCGTCATCTCCCGAGCATATACGGTGATCTTGACATCCGAGGCGATATCAAGTCCTGCTCGTACTACAGTGGTCCCCTGATAGAGTGGCCTATCGAAGCCTCCAGTGCGCTCTCCGTACGTGTGGATCCTCCTCATCTGCCAAAAGGTATCGTCGTCAGCTCTCGGAATTTTAAAACAAAGTAACCACAAGAATTTCAGCAAAAAGGAGTGAATAGGAAGAAGGGATGAGACAAGAGTGATTTTATTTTCCTGTTCACTTTTAGATTTAGAAAATAATTTTCACCTCCCCAACAACCATTCAAGCTAAGGGTCTGAACTACGATCGGATGGCTCGATATTACCTTACATCGTGTCTTAATTTGAATTCCGAACACCATGTGTGATACACCAGTCCAGAATCACGCTGGTGCTCACAGATATAGCAGAGATGAATACCATCGCACATACACAGCGGAAAAAAAGTAACGATAATGTATTTAATTCAAATTAAACGGTTAAGACCTTAAGGTCAGCCTTACAATATTAAGCCACGCAGGGCTGAGTTCAAAGTAAATAAATAATAGCATCGGAATTATAAAATTATTCGTGGCACCTCAGTTTGCCACAGGCAACTGACTGAGCCTTTCCCCTAGTTAGTCGGGTCGTCATTCTTCTCCTCCTCATACGCTTGTGGTTTTTCATCTTCTGATATTGTGATTATGGAGGGGTGAGTACATTGGTACTCAACAAGCTATGCACAGAATGCAACCTAATATGCTACATGCCAGGCTTATTCCAATGGAATGGCTTAAAGGTTAATTTACAATAAACAACATTTAACAAGTAACATAGGTAGATTCAAAAGCAGTAAAAAAAATACAAGTAGAATTAACAATAACTTTTCCAGAAGTTACGTAAAAGTATTTCCACATCCTAATCCATACTTCCATCAACTTCATCTTTTAACCCAACCACATTTTTAATAAAGTCTAACCCTTGACTGTAATTCCCGAGCAATGTCCAATATCGTGGACACGGCTATTCGAATAGTTTGTACACTCTGCAGAGGTTATACACTTTACCCACATGATATAGTTAAACACCACACAGGCGAGTAACCATAACAAAGTCTTTCTGAAACTTCTATCCTCGCATGCGTACCTCCCGGTATAGTCCCCACTGTCCCTTCCCTTTGCGGAGCGGAAGTGCAGGCTAACGATACCGTTGAAGAGATGTAAGACTGATCCGGTAAACACTACACCCTTCTTTCCACGTCCACAGCTACAAGAAAACCACCTGAGGTCTCACATGCTAAGACTTCGGAATCATACTCAACTAGGTCTGTCCCATACCAGACATGTGGTTTTATGTTAGGCCCAGTTCAAAGGCTTGCAAGGTTAAGTCCTTAGATTGACCGTGGCAAGACTACCCAAAGTTTACAAAACCAAATTCAACAACATCACTCCCATGTGCCACATCTGGCCCTCCATTAATCACTTACCACTTGCCACAGTCTAAATTATTTTACCACCCTGGTTGGTTACCATGCACCGTGTGCCATCAATAACATCAACACATGTGTCACATTCTCAAAATGTCTTTCATAGTTCATTAGTCAATATTTCATCTTTGCCATGAAACAATGTCAATGAAGCGTACCGCTTGGCTAAGCATACCTACTTCGTTCTAACTATTTCCCATTGGTGACTAGTATTGACCAATTTAATAGTTTCCATCTTAGGGTGACAATGGATTTATGGCATACAAATACTAGGAACAAGGAATCGATAACAAGTGGTGATTTAACTAAACCCAAATTACTTTGAAGCTTTTTATAATTTAATTAGCATGCATAATTTAAATCAACATAATATTTTAAAAAAACATTAGGAGCAAGATGGTAAAAGCATAACTTACCTTCGTAAAGCAGCGAGTCTTGGTCTAGGTCTTGGTCTGGAGCTTGATCCTCGAAATCTGCGTCCTCACACAGCTCGACGTCTACGCGTAACAGATAAGAACCAAATGAACACGCAAAACAACGTACAAGCACACATTCAGAAACTACCGCAAATCAAACTAATTCATAACATTACAAAAACTTCCAGATAATTAATTTAGCATTTTCTAAGGTTTATAAAATTTATTTTGACATTTTTGGATGTATAGTTTAGGAGCTACAAAAATCGTCGGTTTGGACATTCCGTGAATATTTTAACGGTACAAATTTGTTTGTAAAATTCCAGTAAAATTAACATAGCTAGGTGTTGATTTTTACACAATTACAAAATTTGTCTCACGCAGATTGGACTTATAAAGAATTTGTAATGAAAATAAAAAATTTCGTGTTTTCCTAGAAATGTTTACGTACAACTAGTTTTGAACATGCATGGTACTGTTCATGGCGTATATGCGTATTCTTCTGTTGCCTGTTGCTTGGCTTGCTTTGGTTACGAAAAAAAACAGAAAAGAAACGCAAGGCCAGGTCTGTGCCAACGGCCGGCGAGCACGCGGGACGAGGCGACGGTGGCAAAGAATAACAACGGCGGGCAGCGATAGCGAGAACGACGCGGTGGCGGCGACTACCGCATACATTCCTAATATATTTGTATATACATGCATAACATATATATACATGCATGCGTTCTAATATAATCGTAGATATGCATATAGAAAATTATATATGCGAATCATCCTAATATATATATATATGGAAACATGCATGCGTTTGGTTGTATATACATATATACTTGCATTCGCCTGACACAAAAGAAAGATAAGGGAATACTGGTCGGCAGCAGGTTGCAGCGCAGACCGTCGGCACAGGAAGAGGCGTGGCCGGAGGGTGCGCCGGCGTTGGCGAAGTCCGCACGAGGCGATGGAAGAAAGTACGCGATCGTCCGGGCAAGGGAGGCAGGAAGATGTGGATGTAGAGGGAAAAAGACACAAAGATCTTTTTGGTGTATGCGTGCAAGAGGAAAAGATGGCTGGAAGGAAGGAAGGCAGGACCTTGAGTCATGCGTGCAGGAAAAGAAGGAAACAGCCGTGTTAAGGAATTGCTGTTACTACATGCATGGAGGTAATGACCAATTAGCATGCATGTGCATTCAGATGAGAAAGGAAACGGCTGCATTAACCAATGTAATTCATGCAGACAAGAGGTTCCGTTGCTAATTCATTTGCATTACTAATTCACCTGTATAGGAACGGAAACTGGCGTCATCAATGGTCACGTTACATTTTTCAAAGGGAAAAAAAACAGTTAGTCGATTCTGTTTTCAGAAATTAAATAGCATTGAAACAAAACAAGATTATGATAATATAACAAAAAGGCCCCAAAAATCTTGGAAAGATCCCCTAAAATACTTGGGAATATTTGGAACCTAGCGAAGTTGGTTTCGTGATTTTTCGATATATAGATTTTCCGCGAAAATTATTTTAGTGAATCAGACACTTGTACAGATTTTTATAAAATCAACAACTTAATTTATAGATCAACTTTTTGAAAACATTTGAAAGGAACATTCTTGTTTTTCAAATGTCATTATTTTAAACTAAATTTTAAAATTTTATGCGCACGTGACACACACAATCTTTATCTTATATGATTAACTCAATACGGCTTAAGTTCGAATTAACTTCAAAAATTCCAATTACATACCCGGAAAATTCTATTAATTCCAGAATGTCATAAATATATTAAAAGCAAATTTTTGGATGTTACATGG
Organism: Otatea glauca; assembly: GCA_036346275.1. Lineage (NCBI taxonomy): Eukaryota > Viridiplantae > Streptophyta > Magnoliopsida > Poales > Poaceae > Otatea > Otatea glauca. The sequence goes on along the minus strand of CM070730.1, from coordinate 23,283,931 downwards.
CGCCTCCTTCCTCCCCAATCGGCGCCTCTTCCTCCCCTCAGTAGTAGTAGCAGCAGCCACGGCAGCAGCAGCGAGCTGCAGCTTCTCCTCCCCCTCTTCTTCCTCATGAGCTAGGAGGTGAGTATTTGGTAGTTTTGGGAGGGTTCATGCTGTGCTAATTGAGGTATCTTGCTGGTATGGGGGTTCTAGGGTTGGGGATTTTGAAGTTTTGGAGGGAAAAGTGGTTCTAGGGTTTGGGGGGAAAACTGCTGTTTTCGGACTGAGTTTTGCCTATCGGTTAGTGTTGAGTTTTGAGCTAGTTAAAAGCATTTTCTGAATATTTGTCTATAGAGAAAGTTGTATCTAGTCGAATCCCCTTTAATCTAAGACTAATAACATTAAATTTCGTTCAGCCAATCAAAAGTTATGATCATTTTAGTGCTGCCTGTCCTGATTGTGCTCGTGTTGATAGCTGAAATGTTAAACTGTTGTTTACAGCTAGATGCAAGTCGAATTAGAATTTTTGTTTGCCTAGAGAGAGTTAGAAAATTTACTGTAGATTAATAAAATATCATTGTTTGCTTGATTTGGATTCAAGAATTATTAGTTATGCTATTTTGAAATTGTTATCCTGAAATCTGAAGCTGCTGAAAGTTCAGATTTTAGACTGAGGTTCAGAATGTAATTCGAGGACATTAAATGCATCTCCTGAATGAATGGATATATGATAATTGTAGATTATCCTCTTGTGGTCATTTGGAGCCCAATAATGCAAGTTTTTGCTTAGCCAATTAAAAGTTATGCTCATTTTAGTACCTGCTGTTCATAACTACTGTCAATGCATATAACCTCTGTTCGTATCTAATCTGAGAATTATTTATGCATCTCCTGAATAAATGGCCATAATAGAGTTGTATATTATCCTCTTTTGGTCATTTGTATCCCAAGAATGCAAATGTTTACTTTGCCAATTGGAAGTTATGCTCATTTCTCTAACTGCTGTTCAAAACTAGAGTTAATGCATGTAACCTCTGTTCATTTCAAATCTGGGAATTTTTGATGCATCTCCTGAATAAATGGCTATATTATAGTTGTAGACTATCCTCTTGTGATTTATTAGGATCTAGGTTCACTCAATTTGGTTAAGCGAAGCAAAAGTTATGATTGTTTGAGTGGCTACTGTCCGTATGGCCATAGTTTGGTTTTAGTGTTGAATTGGTGTATGAAGTTGAGTTGGAATTGTGTGAGAGGATGAATTAGTCTAAATGAGGAAGTTTAAAGCGCATTACGCTTAGAGTGAAAGAGTTATTATTAATTGTTGATTGAATTTTGATTGCTTTGTTTTGAGATGCATGAATATGTGATTTTTTTAGGAGGTGTGGCTTCGGGTGTGGCTTCAACCTCGCGCCACACCACTTCATGAGGTTAAAGGCAGGTGTATCAATTCTGAGCCACTACAATCATAATGTTGTGCTTGCCACTACTAGCTGAAATTTTTGGTGCTTGCTCTTATAATCTGACACTGTTGGCCGGCTCTTATGATAATTTTGTTTTCAGTGCTCTCTCATCAGTGCCCCCCAAATTATACTGCTTCGTTGCTTAACAATTGAGAAGAAAAACTTTGTTCAGGTGCTCTGTCCCTATTGGTGCTCTTGGTTTAGGTTTCCTTAACCTACAAGTTCATAACAGCGAAATATAATGTGCTATCTTCTTACTCAGACAAGAAGCTCTATTTTCTTTTACCAAAATGCTCTCTAGTTCCTCCATAAAGAACTTGGACGGGCAGCCTAGCCTTGCTCCATTTGAGGTGAGAATGCTTACATATAATATCATCGCTGTCAAATCTTTGTTTAATTCATATGTTGATTTATTGTTCTTGCTTTTGTCATAATAAAATGAAGCAATGTGGTTGATTTCAATAAGTCAGAAAGCTGGAAAGGGCATAAATAAATCTATAGGATGTGCTTAAATTGCTCAAAGTTGGATGTTTATATTTAGATTTCTCAAAGTTGGATGTTTATTTAGATTGCTCAAAGTTCCTACTACAGGTCCAGATTTTACTGAAGATCAGAACCCTTTTGAGTCCATTGCTTCTTTTCAAATAGTAAAATTTTGGCATCATTAGATGTACATCTTTGATCACCAAACCTGATCTCAAAACTCTAGTAAGCTGTGGCTTCCAAACTAGTAACTGAATTCTTGAGACATGTGTTCCGTTATGTTTTAAACATACTCAACTAAGCTAACTATGGTTCATTTTACTATGTTACAATCGTACATGCTATTTTTCCCAATAAAACAAGATCTGCCTTATTTTTGAACCCGATTACCTATGTCGATGTCTAATTGGGGCTTTTATTTTGTGCTTCAACTAACCATGTCTATGATGCAGTTTCTATCTAGTGGGTAACTGCTAGCGGAAGCAGTTTGGGTTCTACGGTAAAGTCATTCGATTAACAAGAAGAGCCAACCATATTGAAGAACTGATTATTTTCTCTTTTGGCACTTGATGTGATCCAGAGGGTGATATACATCGTCATTTCCATAGTTATTTTGTTGACTTGATCAATGTGTATTGTTTGGTATTAAACAACTTGCTATTTACTGTTAAAACATTTTGAAAAGGATAATGACATTAGCATATTATAGATAGGATTTGCATTTTGAAAAGGATAATGACATCTTTGTTTATAGTTTTATATGATATGATTGGAGAAAAATTTGATATGCTTAAGTACTGAACAATTTGTGTATATGTTTGTGTAATAAAGTGTTTGTGTTCTGTGAATGTGATATGTGCAATAATTTATGTTGTGTGAATGTGATATGTACGTACTCTGTGAAATATGTGCTGATTAAAGGGTGAATTGGAAAACAGTACACCCCCTCGGTCATCTCTATCGGTTCTTTAAAAGAAGTGATAGAGATGAACAACTCATCTCTATCAGTTCTTATAAGGAACTGATAGAGATGACATAATCATCTCTATCGGTTCTTTAGAAGAAGCGATAGAGATGATAGCCTTATCTCTATCGGTTTTTATAAGGAACCGATAGAGATGAGTGGTTATCCCTATCGGTTCTTTATAAAAAGCAATAGAGATAACCTCTCACTTCATCTCTATCGGTTCCATATAAGAACCGATAGAGATGACCACTCAACACAATCGGGTAAGAACCGACTGTAATAACGTTGCCTCATCTCTATATAATGACTTTGTGTCGCCATCAAAACCGACTGTGATGATAAAAAAGAACCGATTGTGATGTAAATTCGTGTAGTAGTGTTGACAATGCCTTGTCTAAACTCGGTACTGCCCACTAAGGTTTCGCCCCTCGGGGCCCCTCTTGAGCCATGTGAGTCTACGCCTTCACTCTGGAACCCACACCACTAATTGGCAGTACTTAAGGCTAGACATTGCAAATTAATCAGCTAAGTCTGTTCCATACCAGACTTATGGTAGTACGGTTAGGCCCAGTTCAATAGCGCACAAGATTAAGTCTTTAAGTTGTCTCAAGCAAGACATCTACATCCCAATGTGCTAGAAAGCACCCCCTTTACTGTACAATCACTTGCCCAAGGAAAAACAATTCGTTCAACCAAGACCAATGGCAAACTCCGCCATGGTACAACAAATTTTACAACAGCGGCTATCAACCACAATTCAATATGTCATTAAGTCAAGATTAACATTATTCAACATGCGATATGAATCCCATCGTACAACTAAGCATGTCTAAGCATAACTACAGTAACCCAGTGTTGGTAATATGATTATGTCCAACTAGTACTGACCCAACCTAGGGTTAATAATGGATACATGTCATCCCAATAATCAAGGTGGTATAATGTCAACTAGGTACATAGCTACTCCCGGCAAATAATTATTGTACAAAAATAGCATGCAATTGTATAAAGCAAAGTACTTTCACAAACATAGGTTCAATATGATCAAAGGTTACGACTTGCCTTGCTGATCTAGTGCTGAGTCTTGGTCTTCGAAGTCCCTGTTCGCTCCCTCAGAATTATCATCTATCGGAAAAAAATAAACAAAATCAAATAAATACCAAACAGAGACTCAAACAAGCTCAAAACTGAATAAATGGCTTTGGAAGATAGAGCTTGATTTTATAAAAATTTAGAAACTTGAATCGCCTCAATCGGAGTTCGTATGAGAGAGAACGGGCCTCCGAAAGATTAAATTCAGACAAAAGACTAAAATTCAGAAAAATCCGAATTTTCTGATTTATTTTTATATTAGAAAATCGATTTATTACGCAACGATGACGTCAGCAATAAATTTCTCGAAATAAAAATAAATCCGAAAACCCTTATTTCACTGACAAGCGGGACCCACGGTCTGTAGACCGAGTCCACGAGCTTGCCACCATGGTGGACCGGGTCTGCGGAATAGTGGCTAGGGCTAAAGCGGCGGCGGTGCACACGTGGCTACTGACCGGGCGCTGACGTGGACTGAATGCGTGTCGTGCATCCGGTGGCTGCGATCGGATCGGACGGTGGAGAGGCACAAACGCAGCGGTAGCGGCGTGGCGAGATCTGAAGCGCACGCTGATGATCGGACGGCCACGGCTTGGCGAAGCATGTCAACGGTGAGGCAACGGTGCGAACTCGCCGGACGCGAGGAAGACGATGCAATGAGCGGCGGAAAAGCGATGGATCGGGCGCATCTTCACGCGGATCCGGAAGAGGGAGATGCTGGCAACGCAAAGAAGCAAGCGGCTTCGGTAGAGACCAATCGGAGCGGCTGGACGATGGGGAAAAGAGGCTTCGGGCAGTGGAGTTACTCCAGCGAGCTCGTGCGCAACGACGACAGGGTCTCGGGCCACGGGAGAGGAGGCAAAAGGAGCGGCGGCGCGATGGAAACCTCGGGAGGGGGTTGGCGCGACTTAAATAGGCCTGGGGAGGTGTGTCCTACCCGGACTCCAAGGCAGCGGCGCGACGCGGCTCGGACGCGGCTAGGGTTTGCGGCGCACGCAAGCAGCGGAGTTGGGCGAATCTTTGGGCCGTGGTGCAAGCAGCCGACGCATGAGACGCGGGCCGCGGAGAAAACGGGCAGAGCGGGAAAAAAGAAATGGGCCGAGAAAAGAAACGGCTCGAAGAGATTTTAGAAATAATAAAAAAATCATTTTCCGAATTAAGAAAATTCCAAAAATTAGAATAAGAGCAAATAAATAGCAAATAAATTTATAAAAATCTCCAAAAATATAGAAAAATTCCTTGAGGCATAATGAACCCAATTAAAACTGAAAATCTTTTGTTTGAGGAATATTTTTGCCAAATTAAATCTTTTCATTAATATAAAATTCAAACTAAGCTTGATTAAATTGAGAAAAATGCAAATGGTTCATTTTTAAATTCAAACATTCCAAAACTCAAAATTTTGGGATGTTACATGCCAAGGATTATGTCAAAGTCTTGTGACTGCAGGAATATCAAATTGGCTAGGATGGTTATTCCCATTATGACCAAATGGACCTTCGGGCAATTTCTATGCTAGGAGAGCAAACTATCATAGGATTTTCAAGGGGAAAGGTGGTTATCCCATGCTTGCCCACAAATTGCATGCTATTTATATAATAATGATTATTTGTTGGGAATAGCTAATACCTATTTGTCATTATGCCACCTTGATTATTTGAGTACCCTATATCCATTGTTACCCTAGGTTGGAACATTAACAGTTGGACATAAATGTATTACCGACATTGGATTACCGTAGTTATGCTTAGACATGCTTAGTTGTACGATGGATTTGTATCACATGATGAAATTATGATATTTTTGATTTAATGAGATATGGAATTGTGGCGGCTAGTGACTATTGTAAAATTTATTGTGCCATGGTACGGTATGCTATTGGTCTAAGTTAAACAAAATAGTTTTCACTCGGGCAAGTGATCGTGCATTAAAGGGGTGCGGTTAGCACATATGGGATGTGGATGTCTCGCCCAAGGCTATTTAAGGACTTAATCTTGTGTGCCATTGAATCGGGTCTAAACGTACAACCACATGTCTGATATAGGACAGACCTGGCTAAATAACCTGTAGTATACTTGTACTCCCCTGCATGGCTGAATTAGAGGATTACTCCAATGGACGTGCGAGTAGAGGGTTACTCTGACTCGATGAGACACCGGGATGTACGGTGATGATCAGAGTGTTACTCCATTCTCTCTCACAATGGTGAGCCTCTCATTAAAAACGTGATATGTGTCCTGAGGGTAGACCAGCTAGGTCACATCCCAGAGTTGAGGGGATATACTCACTAGGCATAGTGGTGCTAGTGTGAAGCAGTGTAAAGGCCTTGTTATGATTTTATTAGTTTCACACCAATAGAAGAGTGTCGGACGGATGGTCAAAGATAATCATATCTTGTGGTTAAAGTAGTACATCTATAGAATGTAAACTATTCGAATATCCATGTCTACAATGATGGACGTGCCTAGAAATTTCACATGCGATATAGATTTTTTCATAAAAGTGTTGGAAGGTGGAATTGTTGGAAAGTGAATGAGGAGTTCACTAGAGATTTCATTTTCTAAAGTTAGCACTAATTAGTTCAGTGGTTTGATTATTGTTTTAGATGGTGATAGATGAAGCCTCGTCAGTCTATTTATGTTATCTATCATTGGTTTACCTGTTAATTATTGTATTTTCTTAAATTTGCCTTCAATCTATTTATTGTATTTAAAATCAAATTATTGATTTCTACAAGAGAACCATATGACTATTCCTTTGTTAAGCTTTACATGAATATAATTGCATCATTTCCCTATAACTTAATGAGTACATTATTACGTCTTTATTGTTCAATTGATGAGGAAGGACCAGTGAATACAAAATTCTATGAGGTGGAGTAATACGAAGACTTCGTGAACTAGGAGTGCATTTTGCCCAGACAATTGCCTGAGACCTGTCAAATGGCCTAAGTTACCTTATTTCCGTTACAAGAGTTTATTTGTTTCTTAAGCCATTTAAGGCATAGTTGTGTAAACCTTAACCTTGTGGTCCGTTGCTATTATTTATTAATAATTTTCTACTTTGTTAGTTAATTCGTTGTATGAAATGATATTTCATCTATATTACCACTGCTGCACTAGCGTGACCTGCTACATGCGTTAAACGGAACGTAGGAAAAAAATGTAGGAACGAGAAAAACATAGGAATTTAATGTCAAGTCTGGTGGATTTCTATATGAATTGTAACATGACAATCATACAACATCTTGTAACATCCCAAAATTTGGCCTAATTATGTTTTATTTCTTAAAAGTGCAATTATGATTTTCTGGAATTTATTTGGATTTTTCTGGATTTATTTGAATTAATTTGAAATTAAGTTTATTGCCTTTTTATTCAAATCTATTTAAATCTATGCAAAGTTAAAATAAAGTTTTGCCAAAAATATTTTATTTGAGTTGAGAATGTCTCAAAGTATTTTGAGATTTTTAAGGATTTTTCCGATACTTTAATTGCCTAAAATAAATAAAATGAATTTCGGAATTATTTTAAAAGAAAACCCTTTAAAATCAATGAGCAGTGTTGGTAGAAGCCCAACATCGTGCGTTAAACCAGCGTCATTGCGGCCCGATCCGGCCATGAAGCGCAAATGAGGCAAACCCTAGATCTTGGCCGTTCGCGTGCGATCCAACCGCCCAGGGAATGCCGCGTGTTCGCTCGCGTTTGACCGTCGGATCGGGACACGCGTCGCGCCGTGGGTTGTCGTCTCCGACGCGAACTCGGAGTCCGCCGCCGTAACGACTCCGGACTTCTCCGCCGTGTAGAGCTCGAACGCCGAGGCTATAAAAGGAGGGGGTACTTGCCCGAGGTTCCTCATGAGCAGCCGCGTGTTTTGGTCGGACCCGTTTAGCGAGGAACGTTGTGGTGAGTGCAAGGAAGCTCGTCGGAGTTGAAGTCTGCAGCCGCCGCGGTTTTGGCCTTGGATCGTCGTCGATCTGTGGTTTTTCGACGTTTTGGTCCCGGATTCGAACTCGTCGGGGCGTGCCGCATCCACTACGCCACTTCTTCACGTCGAGGATACGCCAGAACGCCGTCGCCGAAGCTTCTTCTTCGTCTCCGGTGGCTTTCTTCGCCGTCGTTCGCCATTAATCTCGGGTAAGCTTGGGGCCGTCGGATCTTGATCTGTTGGCTGATGTTTTGACACGTCGCGCATGAACGCTGACCGCCCGATCGGTGTTCTGCGGATCAGATCGAGCGGTGCGGGTGACCAACCAGGTGTGCCGCGTGTCGGGCTCAGCAGTCGAGGCGCCATGGACCGGGTTCACGGTGGACTGGCTCCGAGCCGTGGACCCAGTCCATACGCCCGGGCTACGTGGCAGCGCCTGATTGGCTGGCGCCAAGGCTGACGTCACGCTGATGTCATAAATCGCTTTTTCAGAATAAAAATAAATCTGTTAATTCGAATTTACGATTTTTCGATTTGAGATTTATTTCAAACTTCAAAAGGCTATATCTTTTGGAGTTCATTTGCTCTCTTTTGGTATTTATTTGCTTTTCTCCTTGATGCAGCGTGAGGCGTTGAATTGTGCGACGCGGAGGAAGATCAAGCAACTCAAGAGCAAGCTTCAGATCAAGATCAGGACCTATTCCAAGGCAAGTTGTGCTTTGATCATGTTGAACCCATGTTTATAAAATTGCTATGTTTGTTTTACCCTATTGCATATATTTCAAATATACAATTGTTTCAAATTAGATTGGGCTTAGCTAATATACCAGATTGATCTATACCCTACCTTGTCATTGTATGCCATGATCCATTGTCACCCTAGATTGGTTAAATATAGTTGGTTAATAATTATAATCAACATTGGAGGATTAGTTCGTATTAGTTGCTTAGTCATGCCACGTCATCACATGTGTCAGAATCATTGATAATTAATCTTGATTAATGGAATATGGAACAATGTTATGAACTTGTGTGTCATGTGGGATCACACGATGAGATTGAGTTGTTGTGGCGAGTCATGTCACGCAACGATGTTGAATTGTTGATGGCACGTGGTGCTTGGTAATCAACTGGGTGATAATCATTTAGATTGGGGCAAGTGGCAAGGGGCGAGGAGGCCAAGGTGGGCCCAATGGGCAGATGGTATGCGGATGTCTTGCCTTGATCACACTAAGGACTTAACCTTGCAAGCCTTTGAACTGAGTCAATCATGCAACCACATGTCTGGTATGGGCCAGCCTAGCTGAGTAATTTGTAATGTCTTAATTTTGGTAGTATCGTGGTCGGTGTGAGTTCCCGAGTTATGGTGTAATTCACATGGCGCAAGAGGGGGCCCTGGTTATGGTTTTCAGACCCACCAGTGTTGAAACCTAAGCGGGTAGTATCGGGTTAAGCCAGAGCATTGTAAAGGCTTTGTTATAATCACTCGCCTTGGTGGTGTTTGGTTGTATCACGTGGGTAAAGTGCATAACCTCTGCAGAGTGTGAAACTATTTGGATAGCCGTGCTCGCGGTATTGAGCAATGCTCGGGAATTACAGTTAAGGGTTAGTTTAATTAATTGGACAACTTGGTTGGGATGGCGGAATGCCATATGGAAGATGAAATTTGACTTAGGATTGGAAACTTGGTTTACTTGAGAAATACTAAAGTTATTTACTATTGCTATTTGTTTTACATTCTTTACAATCTATTTACTGTATTGGTTCATAAATGCCGCTCATTGCAAAATAGCCATGATAGCCTATCCATTGGAATAAGCCTTACATATAGATACATAGAATTGCATTCTGTGCACAACTTGTTGAGTGCTTAAGTACTCACCCTTGCCAAACAACAATAATCAACAGTTGAAGAATCTACACCTGTGTTGGAAGAGGAAGTCCAGGAAGACACGAGTCATTAGGGTCCGAGCCTTGTCGGTTACCTGTGGTGAACTGATGAGCTATCTACGTTTCTATTTTCCGCTGCTTAATTACTAGTTTATATTTCCAGTCTTGCCCTGCGTGGCTTAATAATGTAAGTTGGTCATAAGATCATACCTTTAGATATATCGATGAATGAACTATTATTCTATTATCGTTGTGTATGATGTGATATGTACCAATGTTGAGCTGTGTGCACTAGCGTTGATCCTGGGACTAGTGCGGTAAACACAGTGGGTTCGAATCAGTGGATTCGGGTCCTTACACATCTCTACAGGGATTTTGTAGAAAAATCTTTCTTGATTAGAGATAGAAGGGGGAGAGATGGAGTGGTTTCGCCTTGGACTTCTCAAATGAATTTTAACATGATGTGTTAGCTCATGTTTATAATACTTCAAAATGTAGGGGACATTAAAATTTCTCATAGGAATTCGTTGGGCCATTCTTACATTCGAAAGGCCCTCATAAGATAAATTCCTATAGAATTCTAATGCTACAAAATTGCTCCAAATTTCCTTTTTAAACAAGCCTAAAATGGAGGGAAAAGTAGTATTTTTCTACCTAGAGGCTTTTATGTTATGGGACTATTAGGAGGCTGGGATATATATACCACAACAAACCTAGGAGTTACAATATGAGTACTATGTGAAGTAAGCTGAAAGTAAGCACTGAATTGGATTTTTTTTAAACGTCAAACCGTGATTATATTAGATGAAGTGAATTGAAATCAAGTACAAGGTACAAGGGTGCGGAGACTGCACCCGAGAAGACATTGCAGAAAGGAAGAAAGTAAATGTGGTGTTTCTAAGCTTGTCGTTGAAGGAATTGCCCGTGATTTGTTGCTCCCACAAATACCCAGTTGGCAGTCTCATCCTTGATCGACTGAAGGACCTGTTCGTGAGTTGCCCAATCATGTTGGAAAATTCTATTGTTGTGCTCTTTCCACTGTTGCCAACATGTTAGGATTATGAGGGATTTGACACCTTTCCGGACGGTGGACTGGCCGACTATGTGCTAAAGATTCCATTGCTCGAGGCCCCCCGATGGATTCCACCGATCCGGTTGTAGAGTCGGTATCCTAGCCCACTGCACAATGGAGGACCACATACGCCGAATGTGAGGACAGTCTACAAAGAGGTGAAAAACTGTCTCTAGATTAAAGCGACACATTTGGCGAAGTATTGGTTGGGCCATCCTCGAGTGCGGTATTTGTGCCGTCTATAGGCGGTCTTGTTGCGCAAGCTAGAAAAAGATCTTGCATCGGAGCAGGGCCCACGCTGACCAGATGGTAGCGACGAAAGTTTTGTAGGTGCACCTTAGAATGCCAAATTTTTCTGGACAGGTCGTTTGAAAGCAGCCAATGAGGACTGAATTGATCAATCATGCATTGGACAAACGAGTTTCTTTCACCACCGATTTTTCTGGACAGGTGGTTTGAAGAATTTTTTTTCCTTTAATATTTTTTTTAATCTTTTTTTCAAAACTAGGCGTTGGGGCAAAAAAAATTACAAAATTGGCGCCGATCGCCGTATATGAAGCGATCGCGCGCACGGCGATTAGTCTTACTTTAAACGCGCGATTTTTCCTCTGTCTGCGGTTAATTTCTAAAAAAAATCATAACTTTTTCATATGATGTCGGATGGAGATAAACTTTATATGAAAATTGTAGCTCTCGACGGGATCTACAACTTTTGTATACAGACTTTTTCAATTTGAGTCCATTTATATAGCAAAAAAGGGGATAGAATGTTCAGATCTAAAAACGGATCTATTTTTAGATCTGAACGTTCTATCCCGTTTTTGGCTATCTAAATGGACTCAAATTGAAAAAGTTTGTATACAAAAGTTGTAGATCCCGTCGAGAGCTACAATTTTCATAGAAAGTTTATCTCCATCGGACATCATATGAAAATGTTATGATTTTTTTTAGAAATTAACAGCAGACAGAGTAAAAATCGCGCGTTTAAAGCAGTACTAATCGCCCGTATGTGGGGCGATCGCCCCATATACGGGCGACCGGCGTCCAATTTTGTAATTTTTTTGCCCCGACGTCTAGTTTTGAAAAAAAAATTAAAAAAAATATTAAAGAAAAAAAAATTCGTGGTTTGAAAGCAGCCAATGAGCAAAGGCATCGGCCCAAATAACACCAATTCTAGTGCAGGCTTGCCTCCATTGGTGCACATGGCAGCAGAATGCCAACAGCCTTTTCTTGGCCCTGGAGTGACACCTAAAAGAAGAAGCAGCAGCAGCAGTGTCCTGCATTGCATCTAATCCAGCTCCATCTACTTTTTCTACTGTCTTTTCCCAGCACAGGCACAATTATAGTGCATGTACACATGAATGATGCTGGAGTTTGTAAAGTTGAGGATTTTGCACTCCAACCAAAACATACTTAAAAATGATCAAATCATCCTCATTTATTAGCTTACTTACTACTCTTAGATAGTGTTACTCAAATCCATATTAATATAACATTGGGAATGATAAGGGTATGTGAAGTAAATAATAGTTAAAAGTTATCTTAAAATTGTAGAATAGTATTTATTTAGAAACAAAGTTTAAAAGTAAGAAGACATATACGAGAAACCTATAGAGTAACTTGGTAGGCACCTAGCTAAGCTAAGCCCAGCTGCAGCCTTGCATTTATGCACCCAACAAAAGCTAGCTCTAAAAAATCGTGCAGAGACAGCCTTTCTTTTTATGTGTTTGGAAATCAGCACTTTCTTAAGTCCTTGACAATTTTTTTTAATTTAGTCTTCTTTCAAATGTAATTATAAAAATAGCTTTCTCCCTAATCATAGAAGAGCCGGCAAGGCGACACGTGTAACCTGTCGTGCTCCCATACCGTGGAAGGAGGTACCGCACTACAAGTGCTCGAAATGAGTACCCACCAAACTATGGAACCACGGTAGCATGGTGGCTTGCCGAGTTATGGTAGCTCGGTACCTACTGTCGCGGCCCAGTGACGCGACAGGTGACACGTGTCGCCTGCAGACGTTTTCGCGATTGGAGAGAGGGTTAGTTTTGTAATTATATTTGGAAGGGGGTAAATTTATATATAAAAATTGTGAGAGTCTAGAAAAGCTAAGAAGTCTTGTGTTTGTGTTTGTGCCTGTGACTTTGAACGGCAATGGTTAGCTATATGTTTGTAACTTTGTTACTCTCTCTCCAGTCTCCGCAGCTGATTGGGAGTTTGGGACTCGTGTTTGTTGTGTTGTGGGTGTTGCTAATTATTTGGGCTGTTGTCGTTTGCTGCTTTGCTTTGGCTTTCCTTTCCTTTCCTTTGATTAGATACCAGAGGTCTATAGTTAGGACTTAGGACCCCAGCTGTTGTATTGAGATAGATCAGAACCTTGTGCAGATAACTGCCTGAAAATAAATAAAATTACAAGCTAACCCTATATATATGTGGCGATTTTCTTTAGGAGTTGGCTTTTCTAATAAGTTAATCCCTCCATTCCTAAATTTAAGGCGTATAATTTTTCTAGTTTTGTTTTAAATTATAAGACATGTATATGACTTTAATGATAATTTCCCTATTTTGCACTCATTTATCGTCTCTCTTTAACGTTTATGAATAAACATACGTATACAATCTCTTTCTTACTCCCAAAACATTAACAATAGGGACGTTATAACCATTTTCCTCTATCATCCTCTTGTCTTCAAACTTCTTAAATTTCCATGCGTAACTATAAAATACCTCTTATAAAAAAAGAGAGAGGAAATAATACTTAATAGAGAGATAATTCAGCTTCACTTAAAAGCCCGAGAAGGCCCACTCTATTTGAGAGAGCTTAAGCTTCCTGTCGCTTTAAACTGACTATTGTATGATGACGAACACTAGTATAAGCAGTAACCTCTCAAAAAAAAAAACTATTGTAGTGTCAATTTGCTACGATGAGGGCCTCTCTCTATGTACTGGGTCAAAAATAGTTGTCGTTTTGGATATCAATACGGTGTCCAAAATACAGCTTTGACTACTAAATTCTATTATAATATATTTATAAAACCCAATAAAATTATAATATTATAAAAATACTTTTCGAGATAAATCAACATATATGATTTTCATATATCCAATGTAAATATTAAAAAGAATATTGACAGTCGAAGTTTCAAAAGTTTGATCGCACATATGTCTAAAACGACAACTATTTATAATCGAAAGGAGTATAACGTACCATAACACAAAATTGTATGGGGTTATCTTTCTGGTTCTTTTTTCTACCGGGAGAAACTCACATGAATCATAGATGTGCTTTTGCCATCTCACTTTAATTTGTCTATTGCAGAAAAGCTTGTGATTGTGTTGGGAGAATATGATTGAGAGCTTGATGCTGGTTACGCGTGTGATCATCATATCCCCCACTTTGCTCAAAGGGGTATGATCCTCCGGCTTTATTAACTACTAATCAACTAGCTAGCCATTCATTCGTGCTACGGCGGCCAGGGGGTTCAACTTGCCAACCAACCCCCTTTTCGATAACGTAAAGAGGCACAGGCAATTATCATAATAATTGATTTTGAACGGTACTACTATATATTCCATCGGTTCCGGAGCTGATATCTTTTCATATGTGGGTCTTACTTTAGTATAGGGTCCTAAATAACATTAGAAATAACTTAAGGAGAAGGGTATACAACGAAAAATGATAAAAGATCACCTTAAAATTGTAAAATAACATGTATTTAGAAACAAAACTTGAAGGCTAGAATGACATGCAAAGGGTAGAGGTATACAAGAAAAAAATAGTAAAAGATCACCTCGAAATTGTAGAATAATATAAATTTAAAAATAAATCTCGAAAGCTAAAATGACATGTATAGGAATGGAGGGAGTATATTTTGGAGTATATGCACTAATACATATCGGTATGTTCTTAACCAAGTTATTTTGTCAACGTGTGTATCTTTTAATCCAAAGATCGATGGTTATAAAGTGCGCAAACATTTATGCATGCATGTGGTCCATCGTCAAATTATGTGCATCCCTCGACTATTAAGGACATGTTTGGAATAAAGTAATTTTATAGGAAATAATCAACACAGTAATTTCAATGAAATAATTTAATTTCTGCATAAATAAAGAAAAAAATATAGTGTTCTAAGTGAGTCTTCAACATTTCTTGAACTATGAAGAGCTAGATGAGCTAGATAATAAATTCATCATCTAAAAATTAATTAAAAACTAATCTAATTACTTATCATCTAAATGAGCTAGATAATAAATTCATCATCTAAAAATGATGAGCATCCACCTACCAAATTAGCTAAAATTTCATGTATATTAATATCCAATAATCTTAATTAAATAAATTTAATATATGTCCACACTAATGGAACCAAATTAATAGTAATTAAAAAACTAATCTGAATACTTTTCCTGTAAAGAAGCCAGATAATAAATTCATCATCTAAAAATGATGAGCACCCACCTACCAAATTAACTAAAATTTCATTTATATTAATACCCAATAATCTTAATTAAATAAATTTATTATATGCAAGATGTATATGTCCGTACACTAATGGAACTAAATTAATAGTAATTAAAAAACTAATCTAATTACTTATCATCTAAAAGAGCTAGATAATAAATTCATATATATGCAAGATGTATATGTCCGTACACTAATAGAACCCAATTAATAGTAATTAAAAAACCAATCTAATTACTTATCATCTAAAGGAGCTAGATAATAAATTCATCATGTATCAAATTAACTTAAAATGCAATTAATATTAAATATATGCTTAATCATAATTCATCATCTATAAAAGGAACACAACATCATCTAATGAACCTAGCTAGAAATAAATTCATCAACTACAAAATGGTAGCTAAATAAAAATAAACAAAATCTAAACTTTTCATCTCATCTACATATAAATCCTAATTAAACTTGGTTTAAAAATTAAATTGCAACAAGATTAACACAAATCAAGAGAGGAGAAAAAATAACTCACCAAGGAACAACTAGAGGAAGTACAAGCACAAGAATTGGAGAAAACGAAATCTGAAATTTAGAAGTTTTGGTTTGCTCTCGGAAGAAGAAGACCGAGTCTTTGCTCTGACCACCTATTTATAGGCAATATTATTAGTGGCGGTTTTTAACTAGAACCGCTCATTGATAACATTATCTGTGACGGTTCTATCCTAGAACCGCCACTGATAATGAATTATCGGTGGCGGTTCGAGGATATAACCGCCACGGATAATCAATAGAATCGATGGCGGTTGGAGGATAGCACCGCCACTAATAACCTAGTTATCAGTGACGGTTCTAGCCTCCAACCGCCACTGATAATGTATTTGTTATCAGTGGCGGTTCTATCCTTGAACCGCCACTGATAATTAATTATCAGTGGCGGTTCTAGGATAGAACCGCCACTGATATTTTTCCTGCCATTTTTAAAATAGAACCGCCACTGATAATTATCTTTGTGGCGGTTCGAAAAAAACCACCACAAATAGACCGTCACCTATTGCAGGTTTTGGCGTAGTGACAATATATATAGAGATTTTTCATATTTTAAAAGTAAAATTGGCCACAGAACACTGCACTAATTTCATATAAACATGCTTCTCGTAAATTCATTTTTTATTTTCTCAGTGGTCCTACCTTCCAAAAACAGTACATTTTTTAAAAAGATACTCCTCTGTTTCTAAATACATGTCATTCTAGCTTTCAAATTTTGTTCTTAAATATATATTATTTTACACTGTCGAGACAATTTTTAACTTTTTTTCATACCCTTACAATTCATTATTCCCAATATTATTTATTATTGTGAAATAGAGTAGCGCACATCATCCAAAAGCAATAAATGAGCTAATGAAGAACGATAATTTGATAATCTCTACATGTGCCTTGGTTGAAATGTAAAATTTTAAAATGTCATCTGTTCAAGATCTGAGGGAGTATGTATCATGAAACGGAGAGTGTACTAATTCACCCTATCCTACAACATATCATACGACTCAGGGTTCTTAATTCTTAATAATCTATACTCCTTTATAATGCATCTAAGCATTCTCTTCTACGTCCACCCCAAATAGTGCACCCACTAGAGATAGCCCAATGTTCGTGCACCCAGCAAAACGTCCCCAGAAACTTGCATTCATCAAAATGAACGTCTCGGATCTTTCCTCAGCTTTACTCACCCACATCCGATGGCTATTATTTAGTGTGTCTAATCTTCCTCGAATTAAGAAAATTAAGTACATAATTAAGTCCAAATTGTACATAATTAAGTCGTAGAAAATTAAGTACATAATTAAGTCGTAGAAAATGGCATCAATTGCAGTGATTAGGTCTACACCCGTATGGAAACCAAATTTACGACCTCCTATCCCCCTCCTATTCCCTTCTCCTGGATGGAAACAAATTGGTTTCCTTCTCCCAAGCTTCCATGATTTGCTCTCCACCCGTACGCCTCCGAGTGCCCCCCCCACGAGAGGTCTGATGTGAAGCGCACCCCCCCAAGCGGAGGAGAAGATCTACGCGGCGTGAAATCGGCCGGGTCGAGCGGAGGAGAAGCTCTACGCGGCGTGAAGGGCGCGCTGAAGAGGAAATCCACGCGGCGGCGCACGCACACGCGGCCCTTGGCGGTCATCGGAGGAGAGGCCGCACGGGCATCGGCGGAGAAGGGGCAACACGTCCGGGAGAACTCACGCGGCGGCTGGGGCAGCGCGGCCGGGACGCACGGAGGAGGTTATCCACCAACCCTACGAACAACCAGACGCGTCTCCGTCCGGCCCGATCCGCTCGGTTCAGAGCTCAATTTCGTTTGATTTTGGCAACTCGCTGTATTTTGAGGGGTTTTGTGTGTGCGCGCGTTTGCGTTTGTTAGGTCATTGCTGAGGTCGTGGAGGCGTCTGTGCACGACTACGAGGAGGGCATGCGCGCTGCCGACGCCGCAAGACACGGATGGTGTAAGTTTCACCGACTTGCGGATTGAAATGCTTATAGTCATAGCCTCGCGGCAATTTTCTCACGTGATGAGGTGGTAGTATGCTAGGTGTGATTCGCTAGATGCTTCAGAAGCCCCAGTTTTTAGGAAGTTTGTATTACTATTCATGAGATGTTGAAAAGGTTGTGTGGTCTCTCAATTGAACTTGCCGACAAGAGAGTCGATATAATATCGACTTTCTGAGCTAAACAAGTGTCTATTAAAATGCTAAGATAATTGAGCGCGCCACTTGATTTTACTTGCAATTTGAGGCCATTCATGTGTTTGGATTTATTATATTTTGGATCCAAATGCTTGTGTATGTCTTGAAGGTTAGCGATCTGTTATTGAGTAAAATTCCATATATCCGAGGAGCACCACCGATCTTTGAGGAATTTGTTTTTTCTATCAAATAATGAATCATAAAATTATGTTACATTTGTACTTACGACAACATATCAATGTGTCAGATTCAAGCACCAAGCGAGGAGATATTGTTAGGCGATTGGTGATGCACTAAGAGTAAAGCTCCATCACCTTGGCAGGCTTGTGTCACTTGAGATGGGAAAATTCTTCTGAAGGGATCGGGAGGTTCAGGTAGGACCAAATTGCTGTTAGTGCATTCACTAGAAGCTTGGATCATGGAAGTAATCTTTTTGAGAACACAACATTAGTGTTGTATTCATCATCAACGGCATTATCATGCGTATGGTATCATTGCCTTACTTGCTGCAATTGCAAATTGGCCAATTAAATTAACACATCATTCCCATGATATGCAGTGATATCTGAATAAGGAGTGGTCTGTTGGTATTATTTTTCGTTGTCTCTAGATTAACCGACTTTGTGCCACACCGCCAACAAACTATATTGCTTAAGGTTGTGATTTTTAGTGAAGATAACCGAATGATCAAATAAGTTCAAATGCAACGTCTTGTTGAGTTCTCACAATGCAATTTTTTTGTAGGAAATTATTGACATGTGTGATTATCTTTGTGGGGCTAAGTCGCATGACTAAATGGATCCATCATACCATCTGAGCGTAAGACCATTCTCCTTTTACTATTTTATATTCGATGATCAGTTCAAAGCATACTTTTGACCGTATTGGTTGCAATTGGTTGAGAGCAGCTAAAAGATTGTATGTACTATTTGCTAGAATACCTCTAATAATCTATCCTGTTTCAAAGTTCTTTATCCTGGCAATTAGCAATTTTTACACTGATTGCACCTATAAGTTGCAAAACTAAGCCATATTTAACAGTTTGAGTGGCAAGTATTAAATATCAGATGGCAACTTGTAGTTGAAACTAACGTTAATTTTGAACTCTTACGAATTCAAGGTGGTAATTTCTTTTAGAATATATGGTAACCGAAGGTGAGACCGATGACAATATCTGCACTCCTACATAATTTATTAAGTTAATTTTCCAAATCAAGTGGCAAGTGGAGTGCGGTGGAGAATTTTATCCAATGGGGCTGCTAAATGCATGGTACTCACAAGAAAGTATAACAAGTCTTATTGGTATGGATTTTTATCGAGCTAATTATGCTACTGAACCAAGTGGCAAGTGGGTATGGGTGGAGAATTTTATCCAATGGGGCTGCTAAATGCATGGTACTCACAAGAAAGTAT
The DNA here is from genome assembly GCA_036346275.1 of Otatea glauca. Taxonomy (NCBI): domain Eukaryota; kingdom Viridiplantae; phylum Streptophyta; class Magnoliopsida; order Poales; family Poaceae; genus Otatea; species Otatea glauca. The sequence goes on along the minus strand of CM070730.1, from coordinate 23,264,451 downwards.
AACAAGTCTTATTGGTATGGATTTTTATCGAGCTAATTATGCTACCAAACAAAAGAGATAGATGGAAACTTTTATAAATTTCTGCGGTAGTTTGTTGAAACTGCAGATGGAAACTAAGAATATGCAAATGATGATAATTTGAACTTAGGATGGTAATTTGATGAACTGTAGATGGTAACTTATATTAGTGTGCAAGTGATGCGTGAGAACTTATAAAACTTTAGGCGTAACTTGTTTAAAACACATGTGGTAATTTAGTGCCACTGAGGGTAGTTTTGATATATTTTTTTCAGATTTATAAAATTGACGGTAATACTGGTGCATCCTCCACTCCATTGAATTTGTTTTTCTATCAAGTAATCGAATCATAAAATTATGTTACATTTGTACTTACGACACCATATCAACGTGTCGATTCCGGCACGAGCGAGGAGATATTGTTAGGCAGATTGGTGATGCACTAAGAGTAAAGCTCCATCACGTTGGTAGGCTTGTGTCACTTGAGATGGGAAAATTCTTCTGAAGGGATCGGGAGGTTCGAGTAGGACCAAATTGCTGTTAGTGCATTCACTAGAAGCTTGGATCATGGAAGTAATCTTTTTTCCATATCTGAATGTGGTGTTTTGGGCATCAGTTGAAACCATGGTCCCATTTGGTGGAGAATTCGACTCGGAGGCTGCTGATGTTAGGTCAGTGAAGAGCTGTATTTGGTTGTTCAACACCGCCGTTGAATTTACTTGCTGCTCTGTGTACGTCATAACTCCCTTGTAAGCTGCACTGCGTTCTTTATCTCTTTTGTTGTTGGTTTTGTCAGATACTTACTAATATATCATGCTTGTCATGTCTTCCTTGTGTCATTTATATTGTTACAGGGCCCAGAAAGAAGGTGAGATACTAATGTCTTGTCAATTTGCACATGGATTATTGATAGTGTACATTATACATCCTTGTATAAAAATATACTACTTTTGTGCCTTTATGAAGCTGAGAAAATGTTTGCATCTTTCATATTGAATGTGCATTCTTTGAGCGGTTTTCCATGTTTGTGTAGCAAAAAGATACTATTCAGTGCAGAATAGTTTCTTTGGCCTCAGGGTTTATGAAGTGAAACATGTATATGCTACAATTATATATCTCTTTGTTTGTTTTTTATGTCTCTAAAGAACTCAAAGTTGATAGAGCATATTTGCAAATTGCAACAGTACTATATAGTTATTAAGTATATCCTGACATAGTGACATCATTCAAATTTTCTTGAATACTTTATCGGTCCACAACCCAGAACTTTCTCATCATCATATTTTGAGAGTATTTTTCAAACATGTAAGGTTGTAGCATCATCATCATATTTTGAGAATGCAAAATGCAGCATCTGCCTGAATTTATGGCATGATGTTGTTACTTGCTTCCACAACTTCTGGCACCTTTGCTATTTTCCTAGCTACTCTGGCTTTTTTTAGGTGGTAATCCTTTCTGTATTTCTGTTAAGCAACGGCGGCTTCTCAGAGTGGTTAAGAAGGTCTTCAACTAATTCCCTTTCCAGTAAAATTTCAACAACATATCTTAACTATATATTTCTTTAAACATGGAAAGTAACGCTCTCATTTAATGTTGACCAGAACACTAAAATTTCTCTATGTATAACTACGATTGGATTGGACGAAGCTCTCGGCCCTGCACCAGCACCCTGCTGCATATATATTTCCAGCTTCAGTACTGAGCTCCCTTCGTACACTCCAAGGAGGCACCACCAAGAATTCTTCGGCATCGTCTTCCCTCGTCGATGGAGGACAAGAGCCCCAAGCCCATCCGGTGCAGAGGTACGTGGCTAAATTCTCGAGCTTTGCCGCATAGGAAAACCTCCTTTGCTAATTACTAGCGATTTGATTCCACTCCCCGAAGTATTGAAGACCGAGAAGATTCCACCAACAAATCTTAAGAGCATACGGAAAACATTTAGTGAAAAATATTATTGAGTGTTATATCTTCATTTTTGTACTCGCATACGGGCACTGTGATTATTTATTATTAAGTGTTATATTCATATTTATCTTCTCATTTAATTGATAAGTGGGTGTATTGCCATTGTAGCGTTAGCACAGGCACTATACTAGTGAAATGATATAACCACGTTACAAACGTTACTACGTGGGGATTCATTTGTAAATGATGTTAATTATCAACTTCCCACGGTCACTATCTTCCTGTGATTAAAATTTGACCACTGACAACGACTTCGATAATAACAAACCAATATAAATTGAGTAAATTTTGTAACTTTATTGACGAAACTACTACTTTGCTACAACTTTTAGAAGCAATATCACTGAGCTACAACGCGAAGAGACCGGTTTTTCAGATAATTGAAACTCCATTACCCTCCAGGCCAACCGACAAGGCAGGCCCACCTGTCATGCTCACGGCCATATCACGCGTGGGCCCTCCTTTTCAGCTGGCCTAGGCAGCAACGGAGTTACTGTTCTTTGAAAAAACGGTCTCTTAATGTTGCAGCTCAGTGAAATTACCACAAAGTGATAGTTTTATCAGTAAAATTGCAATTTTATGAAATTTACTTATATAAATTTGAAAAATGACTATTAAATATATTATCAGTAACGAATCAAGTTATGCATTTTTATGTGCATAATCTAATTACTTATTAGGGTATGCTTCGGTATACCTCTTTTAAAAAAAGATTTATGAATCATAAAGTAAAGTAGTTAATATTAAGTGAGGCAAATATGCATAGCCTAACAAAGAAATTGTCGATGGTTTTTCCCTAAATAATATTGAAGTCTAAATCTATATACAACCTACAATTTGGTTTATTATTTATGGATCCTTATATATTTATCATGACCTAATTTTAACTACATTAATTTAAGCTTCGTAAACTTTTTTTTAAAGAAATGTATTGAAGCAAACCCCGTACTATATGCGTACAAGAGATTAAGATGCAAAACCTTAACCACAGACATAACACACTACTACAGAATGACACAACACTAACTTTTCGTCTGGATCAGTTCCTAACTTTTCAGGAAAAAAACCAATAGTGATATATGATTTGGTGTGGGTGAGAAATATGGTGTAAAACATCACTATCAGTTCTGACATAAGAATCAATAGCGATGCGCCGATAGTGATGTTATATGTATCACTATCGGTTCTGATATTAGAACCGATAGTAATGTTATATGTATTACTATCAGTTCTGACATCAGAATCGATAGTGATTATGGTCATCACAATCGGTGTTTGAAGTTAGAACCGATCATGATAGTAATACCAAACGCTTTCCCGCGCTTGACATCTCGGCTTCTCCTCCCGATGCTATCGAAGGTTAGAAATTGACAATAAACTTATACTTTCGGGTACCTTCGGGTTATCAGAGTCAAGCACAAAATTGGAGGCACACGATGTAGACAGGTTTGGGCCCCTCGGCGGAGTAACACCCTACTTCCTGTGTGGATGATATATGTATGTGGTGGATGGAATAAAGAGCAATGTGTCTAGCCCTAGTTACAAAGAAGATCACACTTAGGCTGAAAGATCGAAAAGGCGACTAGAGGGGGGTGAATAGGAGCCAAATAAAATTTTCGAATAAATTCTCCCCCTAGAATTCAATCCACCAAAAGACCAGAAAGAAAGAACTGAACCATCGATCAGGCAATTTCAAAACAGAGGCCCCGACCAGTTAAGATAGGGTGAACAGTAAAAAGCGACTTTGGTCGAGTAGCTCAGTCGGATGAAGCGATCGCTATGAATCGGTCGTTAGTATCTTGGTCGGATGAAAGATACTCCCGACTGAAGTGGTCGGATGAAGCGATACTCCCAACGGAAGTGGTCGGGTGAAGAACTCCCGGCCGGAAGTGATCGGATGAGCGGTGTTGGTTGAGCGATGACCCGACCATATGAGCAGTACTCCGATTGCGGAGGTCGGTTAAGCGATACTCGATTGCAGAGGTCGGATGAGCGAGACTCGGGTGAAATAGTGTTCGGATGAGCAAGTACTCCGACCGACGAGCGAAGACGCCCGACCTACAGAGGTCGGATGAGCGATACTCGGTGAATAGTATTCGGATGAGCGATGCGCCCGACCTACGAGGTCGGATGAGCGAGACTCGGGCGAATAGTGTTCCCGACCGATGAACGATGCGCCCGACCTACGAGGTCGGATGAACAATCTGGGGTCGGATGAGCGATAAAATCAGCACGATCTTAAAAACAGAAATCGATGTAACTTTTGATCGGCTGATCCAAAAACAGGGAAAATTGGTGTGCACCTCCCTAAGGATGTCAGGAACCTATTTCAATCATCAATCGAAGGAATTGATACCAAGGTTCCGTCCCTTTCGATTAAACAAATGCAACACCAAAAGCAGTCACGAACACAGACTTCACCCTAACTTGCTGGTGAGAGTTGATGATCAGAATATCCTTGGATGACTCTACACAAATCACAGCAAGTAAGTACACGAAGAAACAACCCTTCAAACAAATAGAAACACTATCTGAAAACTAGTCACAGAAATTGGTTTCTTGCAAAACTGAATAGAAGAGGTTGTAGATTGCCTAGATAATTGGGATATGATCTATAGAAGATTCATCCAGCAATCTTTCATCCTTGGCAACAAGAACCAGAAGCCAATCAGGACTAAAGAACTGCAAGTCACACGTTTACGCACTTCAAGAACACAGATTTACAAACTTGCAACAAGAACGCAATGATTGCCTAGATGATTGAAAGCACCGAATCTAGAGAAGAGTTCATCAATCATGAATTTCAACAAAGACTCAGAAGCATGTAGAAGGAGATGAGGCAAATCCAAATTACGTAAAGAAAATTGCAAGTAAGTAAATGCGGAATTTAGATAATGAGAATTTAAGTGCGTAATGTAAATACGTAAGGAAATGAAACAAGAACATAGATGAAGAACATTTCATTTCTGGAAGGGAGGTTTACAAAGCCTCACAACAAAGTGGGCAAAACTCAAATGAGCAGCAAAAACCTCAGAACCTTCAGAGAGGGAAGGCTGCCCCTACCCCTCTATTTATAGTGACCTGGGATCAATTCCCACCCTTGGATATCTTGCTTCAATCCTAAGCCAACATCCAAGAGCCGAGATTTGATCCTTACATCACTCTCAACAACTCTCAACTACTCACGTAGACTTTCCTCACTGCTCACCACGTCCCGAGGAGACACCCCTCTCCTGTCTAGTAGCGAGCTAGAACACCTACCACCCTTGGATGAGCCTCTAAACCCTAGAGCACTCCATCAAGGGTGAGATTTTACCCACTCACACGATTATGCATGGGTGACCCAAACCCAAAAACACAGCGGGTTTTGCACGCTATTCAAAGCATACCAACTTGACCCTTCTCTCTCTTCCCGATCGCGATCCAACGGTCCTCCTCGATCGAGCAGCTCCAAGTTAGCATCTCATCCATTCCTTTGTCTTCTTGGCTTGCAACTACTCCACGGCCTCGGTCATCTTTGGCGACACCACGATCATCCGGACCTCGGCTCTCGGCCTAGTCACGATCCCCTTCGCCTCACCATGACCTAGCTCCAAAGTCACGCAACCATCATAGACAAGGAAACCACATCACATAGCAATGTCCAACAACACATATCCATCTCAATAGAAAGATATACACTTCAGCGGCGGCAAAACCACGACCACACATGGTGCGACCACTGGTCTCCATCCCGACCACAGACGACCACCGGTCTCCATCCCGACCACTCGAGGTCGACCATCGGTCTTCGCCCCGACCACTCGGGTCCGACCATCGGTCTTCTTCCGACCACTCGGGGTCGGACGGCCGGTTTCAACCAGCCACGGCTCGAACCACTCGGGTCGGATGGTAGTCTCCAACCACCAAAGCTCGGACCACTCGGGTCGGACAAGCGTCTCAGACCAACCAAAGACTGACCACTCTGGTCGGACAACCGGTCTCCGACCAACCAAAGACGACCACTCGGATCAAACTCAAATTCAAGCACAACAGCTAAACCACGGTCAATTACTCATCACCATCGAGGATAGACCTCCACATGGTCTTTCAATCTCCCCTTGATGAGTATATTGACAAACACTAAAAGGCATAAATTTGAGTTTGTAAAGCAATTTGATTGCAAAACCAAACTTGGTCCAGAGAGAAAGATATAAAATCATGACCAAGTTGGCAGTAAGATTTTAGAGCAAGATCATGAAAAGAGCAAGTTTTCTACAAAAGCTCTAAAAATCAATCATAAGTGCCAAATATGATATGATCCATAAGAGATAGCAAAGATTTACAAAGATCATAAGAGATAGCAAGCTTTCACATTTTTATCTCCCCCTTTTCTACATTTTAAATGATGCCTTTTCTACATTTTCTCCCCTTTTGGCAATATAGGCATCAAAATGGAATTTTCTCTCTCTTTTTTGTTTGTTTTCTCTCCTTTATATATGTATGCATGAAATGCATCCTAAGTGAGCTTTGAGAATTATCCAAGTGATCACAATGACAAGATATGACACCAAGCTAGTCAATTTAGAAAATGGTGAACTAGGATGTCTGCAAGAACAAATTCATTTGGCTCACAAGCTTGGTTTACAAGATTTTATTTTAGCAAGATTTGAACAAGTGCAAAACTTAGCAAAAGTTTCAAAGCTAGAAGCCAGCACCACTCATAGGATCAAATGGAAAACCTAGAGTTCAACCTACTCAACACTTTGGGGAATCTTGAAGTACATATAGAGTCCTTGAGTTCATTTTTCAATTCATGCAAATTCTTCTTCTTTGATATTTTGAAAGACATAGCGGGTGCAAATGTTTGATATTATTTGCATTCTTTACCCACTTATGTTTTTGTTATTTGCATTTCTTAATGGTTGACTCAAGCCATGTTCGATCACCCCAAGAGTAACTCTTAAGAGAATGATCTTGGTCATACACTATATATTCCAAGTTCATCCCAAGTGCAATGGGAGGCGGTCTAGAGAATATATAGTGTTGAGTTCAATTTTGCACAAAAAGAGTCAAGTTTTTCTTATTTTAGCATATATGAGCAATTTTGAAGGACTAAAATATGGATCAAGCAAGTTTCACCCAAGTTGCTATAGGGACTCTAGAGAACTCCATAAATTCACAATTCATGGTAAAACCTCTAGAGAAGAAACTTTAACAAGAAAAAGCAACATGTTTTCATTTAAGATTTTCAATTTTGATTTTAACAAGCTTAGTATCATAGATGAACTTGGATAGACCTAAGCTAGTGATTTTCTTCAAAGATGTAGCAAGGTGCATTACATGAAAGATTGAATCAATTGCATAATAGACAAAGCTCATAAAACAGAAAAATGCAGTCTAAATGCAATGCATGAACAGATTCCCAAACTCCCCCTCAACAGTTGAATCAATTTTAGGCTCAAATCTGGTTAAAGTTGAGTTATTATCAAGATTAGGCATAAAGAAGACCCAAATGAACTCAATAAAAACCAGAAAAAAACAGAATGGGGAGAAGAAGTCGGCGCAAGGCTGGATGGCTATTGAGCATAGATAAGATAGAAGAGACTCACTACTGCTCAGACTGGCTCTTATCTTCCCTAGAGACTAACATAGGGAAGCTGACTCTAGATCCCAACTAAGGAGTGCACACAGACCCTGTCTACCCAGGAGGCCCAAAACCTGCTAGACTTATAAGACTGTGAGGGAACTCAACCTAGAGAGAAGAGAGAACAGCTAATCACGCATGATAGCAACCTAAAGCATAAGATAAGAGGTCCATGGAAGACATGCTAAGTGAGTGAACTCAACTTAAGAAAACAAGCCCAAAGTCACCCAGAAGAAGAAAGGAAAAGCTGAAAGAAAATATATAGTACATAATATACAAACCAGCTCCCCCTCAAGATAAGCCGTATGGGCTCACGACTCCAAGCTCACTCCTCAAGGCAACAAACCTGGAGCTATCCAAAGGCTTGGTAAAGATATCGGCTAACTGGTGGTCACCATCTATGAACTGAAGCACGATATCACCCTTCTCCACATGGTCTCTAAGGAAGTGATATCTAATATCAATGTGTTTGGTCCGGGAATGTTGCACTGGGTTTTTAGCAATGCAAATAGCTGAAGTGTTGTCACGAGAAGAGTGGCACACTCTCTATTTCTAACCCATAGTCCCTGCAAGGTCGATCTCATCGAGCACACGACTACGACAATCGTCTGCGACAACATACTCGACCTCGTGGTGGGTGGCAACCCTGCATCGCTTCCTAGATGACCAGAAACAAGAGAAGTGCCAATGAATTGGCAAGTGCAGAAGTGCTCTTCCTATCTATCCTCTGACCCGACAAAGTCGGCATCGGAAAAGGCTCTAAGAGATAGACAAGAAGAAGAAGAGTACCAAATACCATAATCGGTCTTGCACGAAGGTACTGAAGATGCGCTTGACCTTTGGCGGTGAGAGGCGCGAGGAGAAGCTTGAAATCGAGCGCATGGACACAAATGAAATGTATGTCGGCCTCGAAGCGGTGAGGTACAAGAGGAGCCGATCATGCTCAAACTCCTTTTGATCAGAGGCTCACCATCCTCATCGGGCTCGAGGACAGCAGTGGTGGCCATAGGAGTCATCACCGGCTTCCCATCAGACATGTCGAAGCGCCTCAGGAGGTCACGGGTATATTTGCCTTGATGCAAGAAAGTACCCTCCTGAGTCTGCTTGATTTGGAAGCCAAGAAAGTAGCTCAACTCGCCCATCATACTCATCTCAAACTCTGTACTCATCACATCAGAAAACTGAGAGACAAGAGAATGAGAGGAGCCACCAAAAATGATATCGTCCACATAAATCTGGACAAGAAGAAAATGAGACTCATGGTGTTTGATGAACAGAGTTTTGTCTACTATGCCCATTTTAAAGTCATGGCTGAGAAGATAAGACTTGAGCCTCTCATACCATGCTCTGGGGGCCTGTTTGAGTCCATACAGAGCTTTGGAAAGCTTGAAAACATGACTCGGAAACTTGGGGTTCTCAAATCCTGGAGGTTGTTTGACATAAACCTCTTCCTCAATATAGCCATTGAGGAATGCACTCTTGACATCCATTTGATAGAGCTTGAAGCCCCGGGATGCAGAAAATGCAAGCAGGATCCTAATAGCCTCTAGCCTAGCTACAGGGGCAAAGGTCTCCTCAAAGTCAAGACCCTCAACCTGAGAAAAGCCCTGTGCAACTAGTCTAGCCTTGTTGCGAATGACAACCCCATCCTCACTCTGCTTGTTTTTGAACACCCACTTGGTCCCAATGACATTATGACGGATGGGCGCTCTACAAGTTGCGGACTTTGTTCCTCTCAAAGTTCTCAAGTTCCTCATGCATGGCATTAATCCACGACTCATCGGATAATGCATGAGAAACATCCTTTGGCTCAAAAGAGGCAACGAAGGCGAGTGAAGGCGAGAAGAAGGCGGACCCATTCTTGGCGTGTGACACGCTCGAACAAATCGCCGATCATTTGATCGGAAGGATGGCGTCTCGAATATGACGGGAGGACCGAAGCGTAGTGGCCTCTACCTCTTGAGCAGAAGAGATAGGAGCAGAGCCACTCATTGAAGGAGAGTCGGAAGGCAAGGGTGGTCTCACGAGGTGCGAGAAATGGAAGCAGGAGGCACCTCAGGTGTAGAGGGGACTGGATCGGATGGAACACAATCATCTCCATTATCCTCATCCTCTACAAAAATGGTCTCGAAGGAAGAAGAAGAGCCTGAAACATCAGGTCTAGCTCTGGGCTAGCCTCATCAAAGGTCACATCACGGTCTCTATGATCCTATGCGCATCAACACTCCTGGACCCTATAGCTACGAGAAGAAGGCGAGTAACCTAGAAAGATACCATCGGAAGAGCGAGACTCAAACTTATCTAGGTTACGGACTTCAAGATAAAACACTTGCAACCAAAAGCGAAAATGGGACACCTGGGCTTTCGCCCATACCTCAACTCATAAGAAGTGCGATGCAAATGTGCTCTCAAAAACAGCGATTAGACACATGGCAGCGGTAGCTATAGCCTCACCCAAAACTTCCTAGGAGTACTATACTCATCTAGCATCGTCTGGCCATCTCAACTGTGGTCCTGTTCTTCCTTTCCACTCGCCATTCTTTGAGGCGTAGGGAGAAGAGAAGCGATGCTCTAAACAGACTCCACACAAAAGCTCTCAAAGTAGGAATTCTTGAACTCCGTGCCATTATCACTGCGTATAGCTCGTAATGCACACGGGAGCTCAATAGACAACCTCTTGACCAAACCCTGAAGTGAGAAAAGTCTCATCCTTTGAGGCCATGAAGAATACCCAAGAGTATCTAGAAAAATCATCAACGATGACAAGAACATACCACTTCCCTCCTGCTTGTTGCAGACTATTTGGACCAACGGTGTCCATATGTAAAAGCTGTCTGGTGCATCAGTCATCACTACGGATTGGAGGATGAGAAGCGATAACCATCTTGCCATGTCGGCAAGGAGAGCAAACTAAGTCTTTGACCATCTTGAGTTTAGCGGACCCGAATGAGATCGTGGCGCTAACTCGGTCAAATGATCAAAACCAATGTGGCCAAGTCTCCTATGCGGAAGGAGAGATCACGGGACTCGAAGCAATCAAACATCGAAGAGAGTCTCGGAAGAAGCGGAAAAATCAGCACGAAAGACTCTCCCAAATCTAGAAATCCATAAACTAACCCTCCGATGAATCAAGGATTCTGCAGACATTACTCTTGAAGCTTACCTCGAAAGAGTCATCGATAAGTCGAGAAAGCAGAGAGCGATTGTATTGCGACTTACTTACTAAGGCAACATCTTTAAGAATGAAATTTTGGTTAATGCACGGATGGTACCTTTAGCAATGACTCTACACGAAGATGCATCCCCAAAAGTGATTAACTCATCACCGGGGCTCGGACTAGGAAGAGAACCATCGAGAATCTCGGTCATATGGCGAGAACAACCGAGTCAACAATCCAAACATCTCCCTTCCCCATCCGACCAACTTTGATCAAGACATAAGAGAAAGATGACTCGATCTTGGGATAGAGTGAAGACTTGGGAACCCAATCTTGAACCACATGGCGCCTCAGTACCGATCCACGATGCATGGACTCGAGTGTCTCTCTGCCGTTTAACTATCACACGATCAGAAGCAGCTCTGGTAGATGATCTAGGAGTCAAAACTGGGTTGGCCTGCCGTGGTGCAAAAGCCGAACCACCCGAAGGCTGCTGAATCTCCTACGAGAAAACACCTCACGCCACGATATCTACCTCGATGGGAAGAGCGAGGAATATCAAGAGGGCGGCGGAAAGACCGACTACGAACAGCTCCAAGACTAAAATTGAAGAACCAAAGATGAAAACCAAGTCTGGGACTTTGCCCAAAAGCAGCGACTCTCTAACTTGTCTAGAAGCGGTGTGTGTCTTAGGAGCACTCAAAGTGCCGGGATGACCACGAATACCCTAAGAGCGACAACACGATCACGCCGAGTGATCTTGGCGCGCCTAAAGCAAAAATCTACTAGGTGACCATCCTTCTTACGGAAGGTGCATGTATACTTCGCCTTGCTAGAGGCGAAGCAATAGGGAAGCATCCTTACGGTCGAAGTCCCATGGACCACACCGGAGACTGAACACAGTGGTGCTCACCCAGGAGCTACCACAATCTCACCACTCTTGGATGCACGCACAATGGTAGGAGGATGTGCCCTAGCGTGCTCCAAGTAGTCAAATCCTAGACCACGATTAAATCTGCGATCTTAGATTGGTCTAGAATGAGATTAAGCTTCTTCTTGCCTCCAACAAACTTCTCGAGAGTGCTCATAAGATCTTGGCAATCTCGGAAGAAAGAAGCACAAGAAGAGCGGGGAAGAAGAAGAAGAACGGAAAGATGAGCTCTCTCAAAGACGTGCATTTTCTCCTCAAAGACGGTGCCTCAATCTTGAGGGCCTCACAAGAAAGCATAAGGCGCATTTCTAATTCTATGGGCTTGGTCTTCTAATTTCTTCCTAAGCTCGACATGGATTTTATCCAAGTCCCCACAATCTCGATTACATCATAAGCAATATTTTTGTGACTTATCTAGTAAGTCCTTAGCAAGTTTAGCACACTTGACATTCGTGGTTTCATTGTCAAGTTTTAATTGCTTCTGACCCTCACATGGTATTGGATCCTTAGAAGCATGTGATTCAAGTTCATTGTTTCTAGCGAAAGCTTTCTAAGGTGTTCGCTCATGGCATCAATTTGAAAGCAATTTAGGGCAATTAGCACAAGAGGGAGTAGAGTGAGCATTAAGAAAACTAGCTTCTCTGAAATATCATCAATAGAACTAGTGCTAGCATTCTTCATCCTAAGACCATCAAGTTAAGCAAGCACACTATCATGTATGGTCCTTAGGTTCTCCAACTCCACAAGAACGACATCACAGAGAACACGGTCATCGGTGACTCGGGAGGAGAAGATCTAAGTGAAGCTAACTCCGAGTCAAGGTACCTACTTCCTTCTCTAACTCGAACACCTCGACCTAGCCTTAGCATGAAACTTGCCTAATTTACTGAGCGACATTTAACTCGTCGAGGTGGGTACCTCATCCGTGTCATTTCAGACGGCTCGGAGTCGCTTACTTCAATGGCGCTGCCATGAAGCACATCTTGGAGAAGTCATCGTTGCCCTTCACCTTCTCTTGCGGATCGTCCTCGCTTGCATCGCTCCAGTTCTCCGTGTCGAGAGCTCGATGTCGCCCAAAGTCTGGCGAGGACCGGTGAAAAACTTCTTGTTCTTGGCAAAGTTGCGGTACTTCTTCTTCACGGCTCACGAGTGGGGCCTTCTTGTTGCAGTTCTTGTCGGTGTAGTCGTTCTTGCCCGAACCGCCTTGTTCGTTTTGCCCTTCTCGGCTTGGGACGGTTTGCTCGAATGTGGTTGGGGCCACCACACTCGAAACAGGTGATCATCCCACCTCTCTTCCTCTCTCTCACTCTCTTGTATGCATATGAAAATTTGCGAGCAAGAAGAGCAAGCTCATTTTCTGGAAATTTTTCCAGTTGGTCATCGCTTAGCTCACAAAGGCGAGAGAGAGAAACCAATGAAGAATCGTAAAGAGAGGATCAATGGGATCGGTGACCAAAGCCATCGGCGAGACTTCGTCTTCCGCGAGGCACGTCGATCTCATGAGTCTTGAGGCGGGAATAAAGCCCGTCAAGAGTCAAAGTCGATAAGTCGGTGGTGTCCTTGATGGTGGTCACCTTCATCTCCCAGACCCGAAGGTCGAGTGCGGTCAAGAAATGCCGAGCATTGTCCGAGTCAGGGTATATGCAACCGACTGCTCGGAGGTCGCTCAGAATCTTTGTAAACCGACCAAAGCACTCGTCAAGACTCTCACCAGCGTGTTGTTCAAACTTGTTGAACTCACGCTTGAATTGGTCCTGTCGAACCGTCTTGATTTGGGTAGTGCCCTCATGGTAAGCATCAAGGGTCACCCAAATCTCATGAAGCGAAACGAAGGTGAGAAATCCTATCGTACTCACTGCGACTAAGGCCCCTGATGAGGATGTTCCTTGCCTTAGCATTTGCCTCAACGTCGACCATATTGCCGGTAGTGGCGTTCTCATCGGCGGGAACCTCATACGGAGCTTCACCTTACGCCATATCAGGAAGCCACAGGCGTGATGTACGACTCCATCCGAGATTTCCAAAAGGAAAATCAACTCGAGAGAAAATAGGAGGCTTGGTGGAATACTTGTCCATCGCCATGGCTCTTGAGACCGGTCAAGATCTAGAAAGAGCGAACAAGCTCGATACCAATTGAAAGATCGAAAAGCGACTAGAGGGGTGAATAGGAGCCAAATAAAATTTTCGAATAAATTCTCCCTTAGAATTCAATCCACCAAAAGACGAGAAAGAAAGAAGCGAACCATCGATCGGGCAATTTCAAAGCAGAGGCTCAGACCGGTTAAGATAGGGTGAGCGATAAAAGCGCCTTTGGTCGAGTAGCTCAGTCGGATGAACAATCTCGCGAATCGGTCGTTAGTATCTTGGTCGGATGAGCAGTACTCCCGACTGAAGTGGTCGGATGAGCGATACTCCCGGCCGGAAGTGGTCGGATGAGCGATGTTCGGGTGAGCGATACCCGACGGATGAACCGTACTCCGATTGCGGAGGTCGGTTAAGCAAGTACTCCGACTGCAGAGGTCGGATGAGCGAGACTCGGGTGAAATAGTGTTGGAAGAACGATTACTCCCGACCGATGAGCGAAGACGCCCGACCTACGAGGTCGGATGAGCGATACTCGGGTGAATAGTGTTCGGATGAGCAGTACTCCGACCGATGAGCGAGACGCCCGACCTACGAGGTCGGATGAGCGATACTCGGGCGAATAGTGTTCCCGACCGATGAATAGTACGCCCGACCTCATGAGGTCGGATGAGCGAGACGGGGTCGGATGAGCGAGTAAAATCAGCACGATCTTAAAAGCGAAATCGATGTAACTTTTGATCGGTGATCCAAAAGCAGGAAAATTGGTGTGCACCTCCTAAGGATGTCGAACGTATTTCAATCATCAATCGAAGGAATTGATACCAAGGTTCCGTCCTTTTCGATTAAACAAATGCAACACCAAAAACAGAGTCACGAACACAGACTTCACCCTAACTTGTTGGTGAGAGTTGATGATCGAATATCCTTGGATGACTCTACACAAATCACAGCAAGTAAGTACACGAAGAAACAACCCTTCAAACAAATAGAAACACTATCGAAAACTAGTCACGAAATTGGTTTCTTGCAAACTGAATAGAAGAGGTTGTAGATTGCCTAGATAATTGGGATATGATCTATAGAAGATTCATCCAAAGCAATTTTTCATCCTTGGCAACAAGAACCGAAGCCAATCGGGACTAAAGAGCGCAAGTCACACGCTTACGCACTTCAAGAACACAGATTTACAAACTTGCAACAAGAGCGCAATGATTGCCTAGATGATTGAAAGCACGAATCTAGAGAAGAGTTCATCAATCATGAATTTCAACAAAGACTTCGAAGCATGTAGAAGGAGATGAGGCAAATCCAAATTACGTAAAGAAAATTGCAAGTAAGTAAATGGGAATTTAGATAATGAATTTAAGTGCGTAATGTAAATACGTAAGGAAATGAAACAAGAACATAGATGAAGAACATTTCATTTACGGAAGGAGGTTTACAAAGCCTCACAACAAAGTGGGCAAAACTCAAATGAGCGGCAAAAACCTCGGAACCTTCAGAGAGGGAAGGCTGCCCTACCCTCTATTTATAGTGACACAGGATCAATTCCCACCCTTGGATATCTTGTTTCAATCCTAAGCCAACATCCAAGAGCGAGGATTTGATCCTTACACATCACTCTCAACAACTCTCAACTACTCACGTAGACTTTCCTCACTGCTCACCACGTCCCGTGGAGACACCCTCTCCTGTCTAGTAGCGAGCTAGGAACACCTACCACCCTTGGATGAGCCTCTAAACCCTAGAGCACTCCATCAAGGGTGAGATTTTACCCACTCACACAGCTATGCATGGGGTGACCGAAACCCAACAACACAACGGGTTTTGCACGCTGTTCAAAGCATACCAACTTGACCGCTCTCTCTTCCCGACCGCGATCCAACGGTCCTCGATCGAGCAGCTCCAAGTTAGCATCTCATCCATTCCTTTGTCTTCTTGGCTTGCGGCTACTCCACGGCCTCAGTCATCTTTGGCGACACCCTGATCATCTGGACCTCAGCTCTCCCAGCCTAGTCACGATCCCTTCGCCTCACCATGACCAAGCTCCAAAGTCCCGCAACCATCATAGACAAGGAAACCACATCACATAGCAATGTCCAACAACACATATCCATCTCAGCGAAAGATATACACTTCATCGCCAAGAAACCCACGACCACACATGGTCTGACCACTGGTCTCCATCCCGACCACAGACCTGACCACTGGTCTCCATCCCGACCACTCGAGGTCTGACCACTGGTCTTCGTCCTGACCACTCGGGGTCTGACCACTGGTCTTCTTCCCGACCACTCGGGGTCGGACGACTGGTTTCCAACCAGCCACAGCTCAGACCACTCGGGGTCGGATGACTGGTCTCCAACCAGCCAAAGCTCAGACCACTCGGGGTCAGACAACTGGTCTCCGACCAACCAAAGACCTGACCACTCTGGGTCAGACAACTGGTCTCCGACCAACCAAAGACCTGACCACTCGGATCAAACTCAAATTCAAGCACAACAGGCTAAACCACAGTCAATTACTCATCACCATCAGGGATAGACCTCCACATGGTCTTTCATAGGCTAAGTCTAAGCTAAGGTCGAAGCGTGGGTCGTCGACTCCTGGTTGCTCTGCGTAAAAGCTCTAAAAGTATTCTCTTCGTTTGGCTTGGAAGTCTTCTAGTTTTCTCTCCTCTCTTGAGGACCCCTACCCCCGGCCTCAAGTCGAGTTTTAGTCGGTTCGGAGTACCAGATCGTAGCCGATGAGGAGTCAATCGTCGCGTGATCTTTGCAGCATATCCAAACTTCCCTGAATATCAGGCGTACTTGAGTTGATTTCCTCGTAACGGGAATATGATCGAGTCCCTCCTAATATGGAATTATCCTTTCCGTGCATATCTTATCCCATAAAACTGGGCCCGTGATATCCAGAGTCTATACGTCGTTAGGAAATATCCTTCGCGTATCCTGCATGTGCTCATACCCTATATTTAGATATTCGAAAGTAGCCCCCGAACTCTATTCAGTAGAGGGTCCACTTAAGCGCTTGGTCGATTACTGCCAAGGCCTCGCTTGGTCGAGTAATGCCTCGCCTTCTTGTGGTCAAACGATTCGAGTAGATTGGGAATCGCTGAGTATTGAGTAGGGATGTCCTGGGTTGAGCACCCTGCCATCAGCCCGTATCAAGTCCTCAGGGTAACCGCAAGTTACTCGATGTCGACTCACCGACTCGACTCTGAGTAGAGTTGGAAAAAATTCAAAAAATCTAAACGTTGGGCAATTGAGAATTTATTGCTCTCATCTGCAACACCAAGATGGGTGCAGCGTCATCATTCCGCCTTTTGCGTCGATCGAAACACCATGCTATGGGGAATGTACCGTTCGCCTGGAGAGAAGATTTTGGCCTATAAATTCCTCGATCTGGAACTGTAGCCATTCCCCTCCCCTTTTTGCCTTCAGTCTTACTCTCGAATCCTCCGTCGCGCTCCTTAAGCCCTAACACCGCCATCTTCAAAGAACTTGCCTTACACCTCTCAATGGCGTTCAACCCTTCAACCAGCGCCGAAGTTGCTCCACCGCTAGAGAAGAGACCCGAAACAGCCGCAGCGGTCTTCGAGGATGAGGCCCTCGAGAGGGTGTGGCAGAAGTCGATCATGACGGAGAAGCACCTTGCTGAGCTGGAGGAGGATGGCTTCGTTCCTCCACGGGAGTTCTTCCATTGGAGGCTGTCACAAGGTGAGCTGTATCCCACCCCCGAGAATGAGGATGAGACCATTGTGTTCGAGGCCTTCTTCTGCTACGAACTCAGTTTTTCCCCTTCTCTGTTTTTACTTTCGGTTCTTGAGCTCTACTAGATCCCGCTTTTCCACCTGAGCCCCAATTCTATCATGATGCTCAATATGTTTGTCCACCTTTATGAGGCTTTTCTAGGGATCAATCTCAGCCTCAACCTGTTCCGCCACTTCTACAATCTGAAGAGGGCGATGAAGAACGAAGCTGTTGGGGGTGCCGATTTCCACCTCCGCAGCGGCGTGTTGAACTCTTATATTTCTGTCCCTGTTACCTCCTCCTGGCAGTCGGAATGGAAGAAACGGTGATTTTACATCACCTCTCCAGACATCATGAACTTCCCCATAGCTTATCGACCACTCTTCATTCATCCCATAGACCTCTGGACGAAAGTCCCTCCTTCGACCGCTCGCAATGCTTATTATGTCCGAAAGATCGAGGAGCTAAGGAAAACTGGGCTGACTGGGTGGCACGTCGCTAGAGACTTCCTCACGCGTTGGTCGAGTCCGCTGAAGTGCCGAGACCACTTGACCTGGGATTACTCCGGAGTCGATGATGCCACTAGGGACAATCCTGGGAGTAAGTACTTATAATATCTTGATTTCTTTGCTTTAGTCGATGAATAGTGAGCTAATTTGCTTTTGCCAGATCTGTTAGACTCGAACATCTCCTCTAGGCTGAGCAAGATGTTCCAGGGCTCAGAATCTGGCGCTTGCGGTATCGAGGCGTATTCGCTTGCCAACACTCGGTCAGAGATGAGTGCTTTGTCACAGTTCTCAATGCATCGTTCATGCATCTGTTACCTGCTTTGACCCAGCATCTCCTCAGGAGGCCAAGTTTGAGGATGACAGTGGGCCGATCGAGCGAGTCATCAGCCTGGATGATGACGAGTCGATCCGAGACGATGATCAAGTATAGGGCTCTATCTCCGCCAATGCTGGCTCTCCCCTGAATGATTCGGCACCCACTACTATCCCGAATGAGGGTGAGGCAGCTTTGGAACAAGCAAGGGTCGAGTCTCCCTAGGCGAGAAGGTCGGTGTCTCTAGCACACCATCGATCAGCCAAACAGCCTCGGACCTCATCGTCAAGGCCATCCGATCAGGTGATCTTCAATCGTTCACGTGGATGTTATGAAATATCTTCTTACGTAATCCAACAAATGATGGATAATCAGCGGGCCACCTTGGGGACCGATACGTAGAAGTTGGTAGCTCTTGCATAGACGTCTCCTTGAACGGGATCTCCATCGACCCAAGTGGTCGAGCATGTAATACTGGTATCGAGAAACACTTGTCGTATCCATCTTTGGCATTCATTAGTTCAAAATAACCTTTTGCTCGCAGGTTCTACAGTCGACCGCTGATCCGCCGATGCCATCTCCTCCACTAGCAGCGCCAGTCAAGAAGTCAGTTGTCTGGACCAGACCAGCCCCAGCAAAATCAGCTACACCAAAGAAGAACATACATGCAAAATTTCGGCTGACGAAGTAAGTTTCCTTTCTTTCTTTGTGATTCTTTCTTCCTTTGGAGATGTCATCTAGAAAATATCCTGCAGGAAAGGGGCATCTAGGGGCGCGATCGATGACATCGCCGTAGCTGCCTTGTCATCTCTCGGCACAGTTGCCACCGTCGCAGCTCCCTCTTCGGCTGCTACTACCACAACAATAGCTCCACCTCCTCCAACTTGTCAAACACCTCTGGAATATTGGTCTGTCCTAAAGCCCTAATTTTAGGTACGCAATCACCACCAATCTGTTTCCCACACTCTGCTTTATCATCTATTTTGCTTTTTGACACCTCTTGGCTTCTTTCTATAGCACGTTACAGATACCTTGCGCAAGGTTGAAACTTTCTGCGAGCATGCCAATCAACAAAATGAGCGGCTCATGATAAAAGACCCCGAACTGGCGACACTCAAGGCTGAGCTGAGAACTGCCAAAGTTGAGGCCGAGAAGCAGAAGGGGGAGGCGAGGAAGCTGAAGGCGAAGGCAGAGAAACTGAAGGCTGAGAAAGCTGCTGCCGATGCTGCGTGGCTCAAGGCCAAAGTCAGCCGAAACAAGGCGAAGGTGAGCAGGAAGGTGGTCGAGGGTTGTAACACCCTAATTTTTGCTCTAATTTAAATTTTGGAGTATTTTTTTTATTTTTGTGAGTTTTTGGGAATTTATTTAAAATTTATTTGGAATTATTCAAATATAGCCTTCCTTGAAAACAATTAAATAATGGAAAAGTTTTTGCAAAGTTTTATTGCAAATATTTTAATTAAGTTCCAAATATCTCAAAGTATTTTCTGGAATTTTTCTAGAATTTTTCTGCTATTTTTAAAAGCCCCAAATAATTTAATTGAATTTCTAGAATTATTTTTATTGAAAAGGATTTAAAATCCGGAATAGTGTCTGGGCGAATCGTTGGACCGGCCCGATCTTGTCTCGAGGCCCACTCGCGCCGCCCACGCATGACCCACCCGCCGAAACCCTAGCCGCCGCCGCGTTTGCCGTTGGATCAACATCGTGCGATCGAGGAATCATCACGTCACCCATTGTTCTCGCCGTTGGATCGCTGCGCATGGATGCGGGATTTCGCCACGTCGTTTCTTCCTCGCGAGATCGCCGAGCAATGGGCGCTGCATGTCCGCCATTTCGCCAAGATTTCGCGCACGCCGAGGCGCTATTTAGTGCGCGCCGCCACCCGCGTGACGCGCACTCCTAGACACGCTCGTAGCCCTAGCGCACGCCTCGGAACGCTTCGGTTGCTCACAAAGCTCGCCGTAGTTGTTCCCCTCCGCCGCCACGGTTCTCCGGCGTTTGCCGCGCGGTCCACTCTGCCGTCGCCGAGGTCACGAGCCATTGCCCGGCGAGCCGCGTCGAATCGCTAGATCTTCTCGCCGGAGCCACCAAACGCCGTCGACTACATCATCTTCCTCATCTCCGGCAAGCTTGCACCGCCGCGCGCCATCGTCGGACTCGAGCATCGTTGGCCGTCGGATCGCAGGAGGGTAAGGATCGTGCCACGTCGCCCTTCTCTGCTTACATTTAGTTTGTATACGTGCTGTTAGATCTGTTATGGACGGTGCGGATTAACCCCAAGGTTTACACGTTAGCTAAATCTTGATCGTTAGATCTAGAACGAACGGCTTGGATTAGATCTAATGTCTGCGATATGTTTTAGTCTTAGCCGTTGGATCGTTAGTGAGCGCGTAAGATTGAGCCACGTCGCGCCTTGAATAGTAAACACTCACGGTAACTCGGCCGTTGGATCGGATCTGAGCGGTTGAGTTGGATCTGGTTTTGTCCTAGGATCCGCGCCGTTCAAATTTGAGCGTCGGCGGAGATGACGCCGCACCCCATCGAATCCGTCTTGACGCGTGTGCGCGTTGGTGAGGAGAGACCAGATCAACCG
Source organism: Otatea glauca (assembly GCA_036346275.1). Lineage (NCBI taxonomy): Eukaryota > Viridiplantae > Streptophyta > Magnoliopsida > Poales > Poaceae > Otatea > Otatea glauca. The sequence continues at coordinate 23,243,498 of CM070730.1, read as the reverse complement.
TTGGTTTCGGCGCACCGTTGGATGCGTGACGCGTGGGGCGTGGAGTCGGCGTCGCCGAACCGCGCGGGTGAGATCCGGCCGTTGGTTGAGCGGCGATGCGGATCTGCCGCGTGTCGCGTCGGGATTGGCTGCGCGCCGTCGCCGGCGCCAAGGGTTGCGTCACCGGTGCGCGCGCAGTGCCTCCGGTCCACGGTGGACGAGCCAACCCGTAGACTCGATCCATAGACAGAGCGGCGTGGCGGCCTGCGGGGCGTGCCGCGTGTCGTCCGGCGTCATCGCGACGTCATAAATATTTTCATATATAAAAATATTTCGACGGAAATTCATTTCGGTGCTGACGTCATCATGAGGCATGCTGACGTCATAAATGCGAATTTCAGTATAAAAATAATTTGGAAAAATCGGATTTTCTTAATTTCGTATTTTGATTTTATTCAAACTTCAAATGACTATAACTTTTGCATTTTAACTCGGATTTGGGTGATTCAAATTTCTAAAAATTCATAAAATTGTGAGCTATTTATTGGTGAATTTTATTTGAATTTTGAGGACATATAGTCTTCTGTATTGGCTATTTATTGTATACTTTGTTTATGCAGCGTGAGGCGTAAATTTGCCGGGAAGTTTCGAGGAAGAATTAGTCGCTCAAGACCAAGCTTGAACACGACCAGCAACTCTTTGAAGGCAAGTGATGCTTTGATCATTTTGATCCCAGATTTTAAAATGTAATTTATGCTTTGAAACTATGCATGCTAATTATTTAAAATGAATTTAAATTAATTTGGGATAATGTAGTTAATCAACCCATTTTGTTATGCCACCTTGAATTATTAATTGTATGCCTAGATCATTGTCACCCTAAGTTTTGATTATATTAGTTGGATGTTAATATTGTGCCAACACGGGAGGCTAGGACAGTGAGTAGATGCTTAGCCTTGCAACGAATCATGAATGATCTTTCGGAAAAATGCTACAATATTGATTAAAGACATATTGAATGTATTTTGAAAAGTGGTGTGATGATGCCACATGTTGAGATTGAGTACTGACAACTTTGTGTGGTTCCGCATCGATATTGAGTTATTCTTGGCATGTGTTGCACAATAATCAACTGGGTGGAAAATGATTTAGGCTAGGGCAAGTGGCAAGAGGTGTGTGCCGGTGGGCTGTGTGGCATTGGGTTGTTGAGTGATGTGAGTCTGTGTGCCACATTGGGTGTGTGCCCTTTGTTGAGTGTTGAAAGTCTTGCCTTGGTCGATTAAGGACTTCACCTTGCAAGCCTTTGATCCGAGTCACCGTACAACCACATATCCGACATGGGACAGACCTAGTTGACTAGGGTTACGATATCTTTCCTCGATACCTCGGGGTGACGAAGACACAGGGTGTATCTGTATGGGGAGCGCACGTGCTACGGCTTGGTGCCCATCCAACGGTGATTGGCGGTCCTATACTTGGCTCTGTGTGAGGGAAGTGATAGTGAAGGCATACTGGAGAGGTTCTTTAGTTAAGGTAGAAGTTCTGAAAAGCTTTGTTGCGGACAATCACTGTGTGGTGGCGGTGTATCTTGTGGGTAAAGTGTACAACCTCTGCAGAGTGTCAAAACTATTGAATAGCCGTGCTCACGGTATTGAGCATTGCTCGGGATTACATCAAGGGTAGTTTTCATAAACAAAACATGGAAGGGTGGTGTGTGCGGTGTTGGAAATGAACTAATAAGGTGTGTGCCGAGAATCTTGAAGAAAAACCATTTGAAATTAGTATTACTTATATCATTTCTTTGCTTTAATCTAAACAAGATACTAGTTTAAAAATGTTGCTTGATGCAAAAGGATCAATTAAGCCAATCCATTGGAATAAGCTTTGCATATAGTAATAGTGCCGCATTCATGCATTACTTGTTGAGTGCCTTGTGTACTCACCCCACCTTGCTTATCAACCCCAACATCGGTGGAGGAGACTACACGGTATGGGAGGAGGAGTGCGTCGAGGACACGAGCAACTAGGGGCAAGCCCATCGGTTGCCTGTGGCAAGATGGATGCTTACACGACTTTTTATGTTCATTGCTATTTCTTTGTTTTGAATAATGTAAGCCTGCGTGGTGACTTATCGTAAGGAGACCATAAGGTTGTACAACTCGTTTTATATACATGTTTGCACTATTTATTCTTATATCCTTGTGAATGTGCGTGATGTGCAACCCTGTATGATGTGTGTGCTAAGCGTGATCTGGGAGCGCATGAATACACAGAGGGTCGGATTTGCGATTCGGGTCCCGACAGAGGTGGTATCAGAGCGGTGACTGTAGGCCTTGACCTTAGTTTGGTTGTGCCTAGGAGGTGAAAACTATTTTCTAAAGACCTAATCAACTTGAGCAAGAATGTCAAAGAAATCTCGACTTATCTCTTCTCCCTTATTCATACCTATCTTTGAATTTTTATTATTCTCTATTTAATTTAAACAAGGTTTGTTTTGGCGGATGAGGATGATCCATACCTATGGAGGCGACGGAGGAGGACGCCGCGGAGTTATGGCGTATGATGCGATTGCTTGGAGGTTTTGACCGACCAGCATCGAGGGACTTGGTGAGTGCAGGCGGGACTTGACATCGCTGGGGCGTCAAGATCACGGTGTATGCTCGGGAGAGGGCGAGGCGAGTCGTCCTATCTACATCACCGCCGGAGGTCTTCTTCGAGGCCGGGATTCGTGAGGCGTCGCGTCGAGCGATGCGGCAAATTGCACTTACTCCGCAGAGTTAGAGGGCACCGTCTTCCGCCACCATCGCGTCGCGGCGGTCGATACAACAGGATGGAGCTCGTGGAGGAGGGCGCTTCGATCACCCACTGGCGAGATCGTCATCGCCCGGAGGGCGCCTTGGGCGAGGCAGTCCAGGCTGCAGAGGACCCGCGACGAGGTTATAGAGGCAAGAACCCAACAGGAGAACTTAGCTCATGCCATACGAAGATCCGGGAGTTGGAGATGGCTCTATATGGACCCGAGCGAACGATCCTGAGTTACATGATCCAGATCCGGAGGAGCCGGAGCGAGGCGCCGATCACGAGCGAGCAGCCGGGACCAGCAGAGTCGATGGGGTCTTTTGCACCCGCCGATGAGGTCACGAGACCGATTCGCCTCAATGCCGCAAAGACACCGCCGTATACGCCCGGGAAGCCGCGGCCGGGTTGGCTCGATGAGTGATCGAGTGTAGTAGAGTGTAGTGTCGAGACTCGAATATCCGAGTCGCGTCTTTGCTTGTGAGTCACCCTTAGGTGTGAGTTGTCATGGATTCCTATGTTTGCTTACTTACTTTTGGTTGTGAGTGTCACGTATGTGTTGCATTGCCCTTAGGCACTTGTGAGCAACCATCTTGCTTTATATTATATCAATAAAGTGGCTAAATAATTTAAGTTACACTGTTTCCCCACATAAGTTCTTTTACTCGTCTATGCTTTCTTCTTTTCTTAACCATGGAAGCTTGCAGCAGATGGTGAGGACTCGTGGAAATGTTGGAGCAGTGGAAGTGGAGCTAACAGACGGACAACGAGAATGAAGAGCGATTCCTCAACCACCGCAGTCGATATGCGAACACAGGAGCCTTTTGACAGCCGGACTCAACTCATGACCACGATGGTTCAAACCATGCGCAGATATCCAATCAAGCTGCTGCGAATGTTCAACCAGGGGCAACCATGGACCACACCCCTACTCACGGTTGTCGGAGTTTATGAGAACCCGTCCACCTACCTTCTCGAACAACGCCAATCCACCGGAGGCGGACGATTGGCTAAGGACAATTGAAAGGAAGCGCACATTACCCAATGTGTAGGACATGAGAGGGTACTCTATGCCTCTCATCAACTCGAAGGACTGCCGCGAGAATGGTGGGAAAACCTGCGCGACTCATGAGGACCCGCAGAGTATCACATGGGAGGAATTCACCTCGGCCTTCCGTCGATACCATGTACCCGAGGGTATCATGGATCTTAAAAGGAGGAGTTCGAAGCCTCAAGCAAAGCGGCGATCGATGGCGATTACGAACAAGTTCACCCAAGCGCACGCTACGCACTGGAGGGCGTGGCTACGGATAAGGCAGACAATCCCGCTTCATGAAGGATTGAATGCGAGGTTGCAGTGGGACCGATCACCCACACATTCCCGACTTTCAAGAGTTAGTTAACAAAGCCACGATCTTAGAGGACAAGCGCCGAGAGTTGGATGACAACAGAAGCGCGAGAATGGCGCAACAAGGAGGTCGTCGGGGCAGCAGAGGCGAGGGCGGCACCCCAGCAGCTCATTCGGTACCGGCCTAGAGGCAATGATGAGCACCACCTGCCGCAAATCGCCCGATGGGTCAAAATGTTGAGACTCGGCCCGAACTATAGCGCGGTGGAGGAACCTCTCGGGCCGTGGGAAGGCGTTGCTATCATTGCAATGAAATGGGGCATTTGCCAACAAGCGCCCTAAGAAGGAGGTGTCACCCGGTTCGCTTTAACACGGGAACACACCGCAAGGACTCCGCACTAATCATGAACCGCGGGGCATCAACGGCGACTCCATCCCAAGGAACGCACGAGGCGAGTCAACCACATCACAAGAGATGAAGTCGAGCGCCTCGGACGTTGTAATGGGTAAGTTCTAGTAAACTCGAGCACCAGCTCATCGTTTTATTTGATTCCGAGCCGCATTCTTTTATTTCCGAGATTTTGCTGTTCAAAATGATATGGAAATAGTGAATCTTAAATGTGTGCTCATAGTCAATCCTCGGATCGAACTCCGATCTAAAGTAGGATGTTACGGGGTAGGAATAATAATTAATGGAGTTGAGTTCCTAGCGAACTTAATCGTCCTTAATACCCAAACCTTGGATGTTATCACAGGAATGGATTGGTTAATCGATCACAAGGCGATATTGGATGCGGAAAAAGAGTCATATCTACGAGAGCCGGATGGAAAGAAAATTGAGTTTGGAGCGAAACCGATGCGAGATGGACAATTGATGGTCAACAAAGATGAAGGTACCTTAGAGGAAGTCTCCATAGTCAATGAATATCCGGATGTTTTCCCGGAAGATTTACGGAATGCCGCCAGATAGAGATATCGAGTTCGTGATAGAACTAGTTCGAGGACAGCTCAATAGCTAAGAGACCTTACAGGATGTCCACAGAGGAATTGGTGGAAATGAAGAAGCAAATTGAAGAAGCTATTTGGAAAGGGATTTATAAGACCTAGTTCATCGCCATGGGGAGCACTGTCTTATTCGTTAAGAAGAAGGGCGGAAGTTTCAGGATGTGTATAGACTATCGTGCACTCAATGATGTGACGATAAAGAATAAGTATCCGCTACCGGGATCGATGATTTGTTTGACCGATTGAGAGGAGCAGGAGTATTCTCCAAAATTGATCTTGATCGAGGATACCATCGGTGAAGATCCGATCGGAGGATATTAGAAGGCGCATTTTCGTCAAGATATGGACACTCTGAGTTTCTGATGATGTCTTTTGGTCCGACAAATGCACGGCATATTTCATGAACTTAATGAATAAGGTTTTATGGAAAACTTGGATAAGTTCGTCGTCGTATTCATAGATGACATCCTTATCTATTCCAAGGCGAGAGAAGAGCACGCCGAGCACTTGAGGCTAGTCCTTGAAAAGTTGAGGAACAACGGTTGTTTGCGAAATTTAGCAAATGTGATTTACGGAAAGATAAGGTGGAATTTCTTGGACACATAATGACAGCAGAAGGAGTTCTTTGTAGATCCAAAGAAAGTGGAAACGGTTTTACATTGGGAAGCACCAAGACGGTAACCCAAATCCGTAGTTTCCTTGGAATGGCGGGTATTACCGTCGATTCATTGAAGGATTCTCTACGATTGCGAGACCTCTTACGCAATTGTTGAAAAAGAAAAGAAATTTTTATGGACACCGAGTGTGAGAAGAGTTTTGAGAATTGAAAAGGAGGTTAACATCGGCTTTGTATTAGTTTTACAGACGTTCACCAAGACTTTGACATTTATTGTGATGCATCGCGTCGAGGATTGGGATGCGTGTTGATGCAAAATAGGAAGGTAATTGCCTATGCATCGAGGCAATTGAGACCACATGAGGAGAACTATCCGACTCATGATTTAGAATTAGCTGCCGTAGTGCATGCACTAAAAATATGGCGTCATCATCTCATCGAAATAGATGTGAAGTATATCACGATCATAAAAGCCTTAAGTATATTTTCACACAAGTGACCTAAATATGAGGCAAAGAAGATGGTTAGAGTTAATCAAGGATTATAATGTGGAATTCACTACCACCCGGGAAAGCCAGCGTGGTGGCGGGCGCCTTGAGCGAAAGAACCACAGTGTAAATATCTTCGTTGGAAACAAGTCGAGAATTGTGTAGGGATTTCGAAACTAGAATTGGAAATGGTACCAAAAGGATTCCTAGTAACCTTGGAAGTAAGACCTACTGGAAGATCGGATCGGGGAAGGCGGAAAGATGATGATAAGATCAAAAGAATTAAGGGCAAAATGGATGAAGGCAAAGCAAAAGATTTTAAACTGGATGAACAAGGTACTATGTGGTTTAAAGGGCGCATTTGTGTCTTAGAACAAAAGGAGTTGAAGCGATTAATTCGGGAGAGGCCCATGACTCCAAGTACTCAATTCATCCAGAAGTGCGAAAATGTATCAAGATTTGAAGGAAAAATTTTGGTGGCCAAGCATGAAACGAGAAGTCGCGAATCGTTGCATTATGTGACATATGCCAAAGGGTCAAAGCTATGCACCAAAGGCAAGCAGGCTATTACAACCCTTAAAGATACGAATGGAAATGGGAGGAAATTGGTATGGATTTTATAACCGGATTGCCCGAGCGCAAAGTGGATATGATTCCATATGGGTCATAGTAGATCGTTTAACTAAGGTGGCACATTTCATACCGGTAAAGACCACTTATTAGGAGACCGGTTAGCGAACTTTATATGTCCGTAATTGTCATTTACATGGAGTGCCGAAAAGATAGTGTCGGATGAGGTACCCAATTTACCTCAGTTAAGGGTAAGCTTCATGAAGCAATGGGGACTCGTTTGAACTTGATCTGACATACCATCCGAGCATGATGGACAAGCGGAGAGAGTCAATCGATATTGGAGGATATGTTGAGGGCATGTGCCTTAGCATATTCCACTTCATGGGACAAGTGTTTGCCTTATCTTTGAGTTTAGTTACAACAACGATTATCAAGCGAGCTTACAAATGTCTCCATTTGAAGCTCAGTATGGTAGGTCTGTCGAACACCATTGAATTGGAATGAGACAGCGAACGACATGTTTTCGGACGGACATTCTTGAGAAGCGGAAGCACGATCACCACAGTCGGGGAAAGATTGAAGATTGCACAATCCAGTAAAAGAGTTATGCCGACAACCGTCGCAGGAACTAAGCTTTGAACCCAGAAGATTTTGTGTATCTTAGAGTAACACCACTCAAAGGAGTCGAAGGTTCCATGCAAAGGAAGCTCGCACCAGATATGTCGGACCATTCAAAATCTTGAGCCGTAGAGGTGAAGTTGCATATCAATTGGAGTTACTGCATCTTTGGCGAGTGCATGGCGTATTCCATGTGTCTCAGCGAAGAAGTGTCTTGAGTCAGGAAGAGCAAACACCTTTGGAGGCAATTGAGTGCAAGAAGATCGACTTACAAAGAACATCCAATGAAGATTACGGGCGTAATGGACGGAGAGACAAGGAACAAGTCAGCGCGTTTACTGCGAGTTGATGGAGCAACCATTCGGAAAGTGAAGCAGCGTGGGAGCGTGAAGAAGATCGAAGAAGGAGTTCCCTAACCTGCTTTTATAGGCGTACGAATCTCGGGGCGAGATTACATTAAGGGGGAGGTTTGTAACACCTAATTTTTGCTCTAATTTAAATTTTGGAGTATTTTTTTATTTTTGTGAGTTTTGGGAATTTATTTAAAATTTATTTGAAATTATTCAAATATAGCCTTCCTTGAAAACAATTAAATAATGGAAAAGTTTTTGCAAAGTTTTATTGCAAATATTTTAATTAAGTTCCAAATATCTCAAAGTATTTTAGGAATTTTCTAGAATTTTTCTCGCTATTTTAAAAGCCCCAAATAATTTAATTGAATTTCTAGAATTATTTTTATTGAAAAGGATTTAAAAATCCGGAATAGTGTCCGGGCGAATCGTTGGACCGGCCCGATCTTGTCGAGGCCCAGCTCGCGTCGCCGCCCACGACCCACCCGCGAAACCCTAGCCGCCGCCGCGTTTCGCCGTTGGATCAACATCGTGCGATCGAGGAATCATCACGTCACCCATTGTTTCGCCGTTGGATCGCTGCGCATGGATGCCCGGGATTTCGCCACGTCGTTTCTTCCTCGCGAGATCGCCGGAGCAATGGCCGCCTGCATGTCCGCCATTTCGCCGAAGATTTCGCGCACGTCGAGGCGCTATTTAGTGCGCCGCTGCCACCCGCGTGACGCGCACTCCTAGACACGTCTGTAGCCCTAGCGCACGCCTCCCGAAACGCTTCCGGTTGCTCACAAAAGCTCGCCGTAGTTGTTCCCCTCCGCCGCCACGGTTCTCCGACGTTTGCCGCCGCCGGTCCCTCTGCCGTCGCCGAGGTCACGAGCACCGCCGGCGAGCGCGTCGAATCGCTAGATCTTCTCGCGGGAGCCACCAAACGCCGTCGACTACATCATCTTCCTCATCTCCGCAAGCTTGCACCGCCGACGCCATCGTCGGACTCGAGCATCGTTGACCGTCGGATCGCAAGGAGGGTAAGGATCGTGCCACGTCGCCCTTCTCTCGCTTACATTTAGTTTGTATACGTGCCGTTAGATCTGTTATGGACGATGCGGATTAACCCCAAGGTTTACACGTTAGCTAAATCTTGATCGTTAGATCTAGAGCGAGCGGCTTGGATTAGATCTAATGTCTGCGATATGTTTTAGTCTTAGCCGTTGGATCGTTAGTGAGCGCGTAAGATTGAGCCACGTCGCGCCTTGAATAGTAAACGGCTCGGTAACTCGAGCCGTTGGATCGGATCTGAGCGGTTGAGTTGGATCTGGTTTTATCTAGGATCCGCGCCGTTCAAATTTGAGCGCGCGGCGGAGATGACGCCGCACCCCATCGAATCCGTCCGTGGCGTGTGCGCGTTGGTGAGGAGAGACCAGATCAACCGTTGGTTTCGGCGCACGTTGGATGCGTGGCGCGGGGCGCGGAGTCTGGCGTCGCCAACGCGCGGGGTGAGATCCGGCCGTTGGTTGAGCGGCGATGCGGATCTGCCGCGTGTCGCGTCGGGATTGGCTGCGCGCCGTCGGCGGCGCCAAGGGTTGCGTCACCGGTGCAGCGCGCGACAGTGCCTCCGGTCCACGGTGGACGAGCCAACCGTGAGACTCGGTCCATAGATCAGAGCGGCGTGGCGGCCTGCAGGCGTGCCGCGTGTCGTCGCCGGCGTCATCGCGGCGTCATAAATATTTTCATATATAAAAATATTTCGACGGAAATTCATTTCGGTGCTGACGTCATCATGAGGCATGCTGACGTCATAAATGCGAATTTCCAGTATAAAAATAATTTGGAAAAATCGGATTTTCTTAATTTCTGTATTTTGATTTTATTCAAACTTCAAATGACTATAACTTTTGCATTTTAACTCGGATTTGGGTGATTCAAATTTCTAAAAATTCATAAAATTGTGAGCTATTTATTGGTGAATTTTATTTGAATTTTTGAGGACATATAGTCTTCTGTATTGGCTATTTATTGTATACTTTGTTTGTACGCGTAAGACGTAAATTTGCGGGAAGTTTCGAGGAAGAATTCGTCGCTCAAGACCAAGCTTCGGAACACGACCAGCAACTCTTTGAAGGCAAGTGATGCTTTGATCATTTTGATCCCAGATTTTAAAATGTAATTTATGCTTTGAAACTATGCATGCTAATTATTTAAAATGAATTTAAATTAATTTGGGATAATGTAGTTAATCAACCCATTTTGTTATGCCACCTTGAATTATTAATTGTATGCCTAGATCATTGTCACCTAAGTTTTGATTATATTAGTTGGATGTTAATATTGTGCCAACACGGGAGGCTAGGCAGTGAGTAGATGCTTAGCCTTGCAACGAATCATGAATGATCTTTGGAAAAATGCTACAATATTGATTAAAGACATATTGAATGTATTTTGAAAAGTGGTGTGATGATGCCACATGTTGAGATTGAGGTCAAAGAACTTTGTGTGGTTCCGCATCGATATTGAGTTATTCTTGGCATGTGTTGCACAATAATCAAGCTGGGTGGAAAATGATTTAGGCTGGGGCAAGTGGCAAGAGGTGTGTGCGGGTGGGCTGTGTGGCATTGGGTTGTTGAGTGATGTGAGTCTGTGTGCCACATTGGGGTGTGTGCCATTGTTGAGTGTTGAAAGTCTTGCCTTGGTCGATTAAGGACTTCACCTTGCAAGCCTTTGATCCGAGTCACCCGTACAACCACATGTCCGACATGGGACAGACCTAGTTGACTAGGGTTCGATATCTTTCCTCCGATACCTCGGGGTGACAAGACACGTGGGTGTATCTGTATGGGGAGCGTACGTGCTACGGCTTGGTGCCCATCCAACGGTGATTGGCCGGTCCTATACTTGGCTCTGTGTGAGGAAGTGATAGTGAAGGCAACTGGGAGAGGTTCTTTAGTTAAGGTAGAAGTTCTGAAAAGCTTTGTTGCGGACAATCACTGTGTGGTGGCGGTGTATCTTGTGGGTAAAGTGTACAACCTCTGCAGAGTGTCAAAACTATTGAATAGCCGTGCTCACGGTATTGAGCATTGCTCGGGATTACTGATCAAGGGTAGTTTTTCATAAACAAAACATGGAAGGGTGGTGTGTGCAGTGTTGGAAATGAACTAATAAGGTGTGTGCCGAGAATCTTGAAGAAAAACCATTTGAAATTAGTATTACTTATATCATTTCTTTGCTTTAATCTAAACAAGATACTAGTTTAAAAATGTTGCTTGATGCAAAAGGATCAATTAAGCCAATCCATTGGAATAAGCTTTGCATATAGTAATAGTCTTGCATTCATGCATTACTTGTTGAGTGCCTTGTGTACTCACCCCACCTTGCTTATCAACCCCAACATCGGTGGAGGAGACTACACAAGTATGGGAGGAGGAGTACGTCGAGGACACGAGCAACTAGGGGCAAGCCCGATCGGTTACTGTGGCAAGATGGATGCTTACACGACTTTTTATGTTCATTGCTATTTCTTTGTTTTGAATAATGTAAGCCTGCGTGGTGACTTATCTGTAAGGAGACCATAAGGTTGTACAACTCGTTTTATATACATGTTTGCACTATTTATTCTTATATCCTTGTGAATATGCGTGATGTGCAACCTCAGTATGACTGTGTGTGCTAAGCGTGATCTGGGTCGCACGAATAATACAGAGGGTCCGGATTTGCAGATTCGGGTCCCGACAAGGGTGAAAGGGCTACAGTAGATGCGGCGTTGCCACTCTGCAGTCGGAGACCCTCGAGCACATGACTTCATCTGCATGTCTAGCGACTTCTCACGTGCTTGGCCTTGTGAAGAGCCACCATCTGGGCCTGGACCTCTCGATACTAAATGAAGGATTCACATGCGAGGCGAACGAGGTTGCCGATTACATCGAGTCCTCAAAAGGCCCTGTTGAGGGGTTCGTGGCCCAGTTGGAGTTGTCTCCCTCTGACAATGATGACGACGCTAGCTAGAATTCTTAAGCCTGAATACGCTGATGTATAGTTGCCACTACAGTCTTTAATGACAATGCCAATTAATCTGCTTGTCTATTATGCTTTGCCTGCTATCTCCTTGTCAATGAAATAGAGTAGCATAAGTAGATGCAAATCTGATTTAGCACTCATAGACCTTCAATAAGTGACTTTGTTGCCAAGCGTATGCCTGATTGCATCTGTACACAAGACTAGAAAAACATTCATTAAATAACTTAGCCCCGAGCGAGTACTCGGAGAAGCCGAATATAACATAAACGCTATATAGTTTAAAGGTAAACTACATGGTTTTTGCAAGACTTCATTGACCATATAACTTTAAGTTTGTAGCAAATATGAACTTGCTGAGTAACGCTTGTAGAATCGACTAGAGGCATCGTCTCCCGCCGTCCGCTGAGTGTTAGATGTCTGATAATCTAGTTCTCTTATGCGCGTAGGATAGAATTGCTCGTCATCGGTTTCAGACATGGCCACCCTTTGGTTTTGTTCGCTGACATGCTAAGTATGTGATCGAGTAAATGCGTGCAAAAAACCGCATGTAAAAGAAATACATAAATTGTTCCTACAGCGCTCCGCTCGATAACAATATCGACGAGGAAATAGAACAAAGGTACAGAGTTACCTGTAGTCCCCTACTCCTTACTCGATGATGTTTCATCGGGTAGGGAGTAGATTGACATAAGCACAACGTCGTGATGTAGCCCCCAACTCTTTACCAGATAGCTGGATCGAGCAAAAAAGAGTGAAGCATTATCATCACTGTCAACTTTTGTGGTCGGCAATAAATTTATGTGGCAGGCGCTAGATCTCAAACTCGAAGGTCATACAAGACAAAGGTTTAGACAGGTTCAGGCCCTCGACGGAGGAGGTAATACCCTAGTCCTATGTGCTGGGATTATGTGGATATCTTGGATCTAAGATTGCTCATCCCCCTGTTGTTGCCCGCCCTCTCCCTTATATAATAGGGGTGTGGCGGTTTACAGAGTCCCGATCGGTTAAGGGATTCCGATCGGTTATTAGATTCTAATCGGTTACAGGATAGAGTTTACATCTTTATCTACCATGCTAACAACTCGAATTACAATCATATCTCTTATATCTAAATATATGTTCAACTGTCTCTAAGATGTATCTTCTTGCGCACGGCAGCAAGGCTTGGCAAGGAGGTTATCCTCTGGGCCTTCCACTGGGCCCTGTCTCTTCCTCAGGCACTTCTGGGCTGGTTATGAAGACACCTGGGTTCTTATATTCCACAGTAGCCCCTGAGTGATTCATGATTCGATTGCTATATCTTTATCTGGGTCTTCAACTGTGGATCAACGTTCTCAGCTTCCAACATAAACCTCTGACTGGTTTCTTCTTTGGTTTGAATGCTTCTCCTTACGGCAAGGGGATTATGAAGGACTCGAATTGTAACACCCTGAAATTTACTCTAATTTAAATTTTGGAGTTTTTTTTTTATTTTTGAGGATTTCTGAGAATTTATTAGAATTTAATTGGATTTATTCATTTTTGACCTTTCTTGAATTTCATTAAATTCATACAAAGGTTTGCAAAGTTTTATTGGAAATATTTTATCTAAGTTCTAAATGTTCCAAAATATTTTCCAGAAATTTTCTGGGTATTTTTTTGCTATTTATTTTGGCTTTGTTAATTTATCTGAATTATTTTAATTCGAAAATGCATTAAAAATCAGATGAAAAGTGTTTAGGCTGAAACCCTTCGGTCCGGCACAAATCAGCCCGCGTGCCGTCGGCCCGCGCAGCCGCTTCGCCGAAACCCTAGCCGCCGCGCAATCGAGCCGTCGTATCGAGATCCAACGGTCAACGTTGAGCCGCGTCGCCGCGAACGTGCGCCATCGGATCGTCGCTACTTGGACGGGTGTGATGGAGCCACGTCGGTCCGACCAGGCGTAATCGCCGGAGTTAACGCCGCCGAGCTTTTCCGCTCGTTTCGCTGGTGTTTGCGCGCACGTCGAGGATCCTTTTAAAGTGTCGGTTGCTGCGCCGTGTAGAGCTCTTCTCGTCGCTCCTTTTAGACTACTTGCACGCACGCCGAGACCTTCTCTAGCGCCCGTGTGAGCTCGCCGTAGTTGCTTCCTCTCGCCGCCGTTGTTTTTGCTTCCTCTTGCCGTCGTCCGAGCCGTTCCGCCGTGCTCTGACCCCGTCCCGAGTTCGCCGAAGGAAGTCGCGTCAATTGGATCACTTCTTCACGCCGAAGGATCACCGTAGCGCCGTCGTCTACGCCGTCTTCCTCAGCTCCGACAGCCCCTCCTTCTTCGCCGCCGTCAACCTTGTCGAACCTTGCCGATCGTTCGATCCTCATCGCACCGCGTACGTGAGTCCACGTAGCCCTTCTCTGTTTTACGTTTGGATTAGATCGTAGCCGTTAAATCTGTGATGTGCGACGTAGATTAGATCTGGATATTAGGTCTTTTAGTAGATCTTAGCCGTTAGATCTGCGGTGGACGCTTGAGATTGTGCCACGTTTCCTTGTGCACAGTGAACCGCTCCGGTAACCTGCGCCGTCGGATTAGATCTAAACGGTAGAATTTAGATCCGGGTTGCCCTAAGGATCCACGCCGTTCAGATTTGAACGTGCGGCGGTGATAGCGCCGTACCCTCGACGAATCGCGCGCAGACGCGTGTGCGCGTTGACCGGGGCGGAGACCAGATCCGACCGTTGCTTTCAGGTGCACCAATGCGATCTTGCCGCCTAGCCGCGCGTGAATTGAGTCACCGCCGAAAGTGCGTGAGATCCAGCCGTTGGATCCGAGCGACCGTTGGATGCGCGACGCGTGTCGTGTGGATTCGAGGCAATGCGGTGTGACGCATGAGATCTAACTGTTGATTCAATGAACGGCTCGGATCTTACCGCGTGGTAGCGCTGTGCTGGTGGACCGAGTCCATGGTGGAACCGATCCGAGCCGTGGACCGAGCCCATAAACCGAGGCGACGTGGCGGTACCAGAAGGTGCCCATGCAACGTTGTTGGCCTGTCTTATACTTCGGCTCTGTGTGAGGGGAGTGATAGTGAAGGCAATACAGGAGAGGTTCATTGGTTAAGATAGAGGATCCTGAAAGGCTTTGATGCGGACAATCACCTGTGTGGTGAGCGGCTGTATCTTGTGGGTAAAGTGTACAACCTCTGCAGAGTGTCAAATCTATTCGAATAGCCGTGCTCGCGGTATTGAGCATTGCTCGGGGATTACAGTCAAGGGGTAGATCTTCAAAAATAAAATGGGTGGCTGTGTGCCAGTGTGAAAATGAATTATTAAGGCTGTGTGCCAAGAATCTTTAAAGAAAAACTGTTTGAAGAACTTAACATTATATATAACTGTTTCACTTCTTTTAACCTAAACAAGATGCTAGTTTAAAAATGTTGTTTGATGCAAAAGAACCAAGTAAGCCAATTCCTTGGGATAAGCCTTGCATGTAGTAATAGTACCGCATTCTGTGCATTACTTGTTGAGTGCCTTGAGTACTCACCCCTCCTTGCCTATCAACCCCAACATCAGTGGTGGAGCCTACATCGGCCTGGGAGGAGGAGTTCATTGAAGATCCGGATAATTAGGAGGCAAGCCCAGTCGGTTGCCTGTGGCAAGATGAAGGCTTCCACGAAGTTTTATTGTTTTCCGCTGTTCCCTTTTACTCTGATAATGTAAGCCCCGCGTGGCTGATTTATGTAAGGAGACCAAAAGGTCGTACAATTCAGTTTATATAAATGTTTGTACTATTTATTATTGTATCGCTGTAATGTCTGCAAAGTGCAACCCTGTAAAGGCTGTGTGTGCTAGCGTGATCCTGGACTGGCACAGAATACACAGAGGGTCCGGATTCTCAGAATCGGGTCCCGATAGAGGTGGTATCAGAGCAAGCTGACTGTAGGTCTTGACCCTAACTAGGATAGTTGTACCCAGGTGGATAAAACTAATTTCTAAGAATTTAACAACTTGAGCAAGAATATCAATGAAATCTCGACTTATCTTTTCTCTCTTGTTCATACTTATGCTGCATTTTCTATTGTTATCTTGGGTTTTAAAATGAGGTCTGTTTTGGCAGATGAGGAAGATCCACACATATGGAGAGCGCACTAGAGGATTCGCCGCTTTATCAGGGGACCACTGTAGTGCGAGCAGGGCTTGATATCGCCTGGGATGTCAAGATCACTGTTTATGCTTGAGAGCGAACGAGGGCAAGCCGTCCTATCTACATCACCGTCAGAAGAACTTCATTCGAGGCCGAGATTCAGGAGACGGCACGTCTTGCGATGCGGTAGATCGCCCGCACCTACTCCGCAGAGTTGGATGGCACTATCTTTCGTCACCACCCGCGCTGACATAATCGCCACGATAGGATGGAGTTCTTGGAGGAGGACGCCACGATCACTCACCTGGCGAGATATGTTATCGCCCAGGAGGAGGCCATGGATGAGATAGTCCAGGAGCTGCAGAGAGCCCGCGACGAGGTCACGGAGGCTAGAACTCAGCTGCGGGAGAACTTAGCTCACGCTATGCAGAGGATTCATAAGCTGGAGATGGCTTTGTATGGACCTGAGCCTGAGCCAGTTCTGGAGCTGCATGACCCAGATCTGGAGGAGCAGGAGCAGGCAGCCTTGGGACCAGCCGAGTCAATGGGGTCATTTGTACCGGCTGCAGTAGGTCACCAGGACCAGTTTGCCCCTATGCCACCGCTCCCGCCGCAGAATCTACCGGGAGGACCGCACCCCGGGTGGCTTAGTGACTGAGAGTTCTTTTTCCTTTAGAGTTGACTCAAATGTGGAGTCAAGTTATTTGAGTCGCGTCTTTTGTTTTTAAGTCGCCAGTAGGTGTGAGTCATTGTGGAGTCTTATGTTTGTTTACTTGTTTCTGTTTGTGAGTGTCTGGTGTGTGTTGCATGGCCCTTAGGCACTTGTGAGCAACCATACTATTTTATATTATATTAATAAAGTTGCTAAATAATTTAAGTTACACCTGTTTCCCCCGCATAAGTTCTTTTACTTTTCTATGCTTTCTTCTTTTCTTAACCTTGGAAGCTTTCAACAGATGGTGAGGACTCGTGGCAACACTGGAGCCAGTGGAAGTGGTGCTAACCAGGCAGGCAACCAGAATGAGGATCCAATCCCTCAACCACCGCAAGTTGATTTGCAGAACTTGGGAGCTTTCTTAGCTGCCCAAACTCAGTTGATGAGCACCATGATGCAAACTATGCAGCAGATATCCAATCAAGCTGCTGCAAATGCCCAACCAGGGGGTAATCAAGGTCCACACCCCTACTCAAGACTGTCAGAGTTTACGAGGACTCGCCCACCTACGTTCTCGGGTAATGCCAATACGTTGGAAGCGGATGATTGGCTGAGGACTATTGAAAGAAAACTGCACATAACCCAGTGTATGGGACATGAGAGGGTACTCT
Organism: Otatea glauca; assembly: GCA_036346275.1. NCBI lineage: Eukaryota > Viridiplantae > Streptophyta > Magnoliopsida > Poales > Poaceae > Otatea > Otatea glauca. The sequence goes on along the minus strand of CM070730.1, from coordinate 23,226,298 downwards.
ATGCCTCTCATCAATTGGAAGGAACCGCCGCGGAATGGTGGGAAAATTTCTGTGCTGCACATGAGAATCCCCAAGAAATCACTTTGGAGGAATTCGCTGGTGCTTTCCGTCAGTACCATGTACCGGAAGGTATCATGGAATTGAAGAAAGAAGAATTCAGGAACCTAAAGCAAGGGGGCCAGTCAGTGGCCGATTATCTGAACAAATTTACCCAGTTGGCATGCTACACACCAGAGGATGTAGCAATCGACAGGGCAAGGCAGTTCCGATTCATTAAGGGGCTCAATACCGGATTGCAGGTGGGACTGATCACCCACACATTCCCGGACTTCCAGGAGCTGGTTAATAAGGCCCTTATCTTGGAAGACAAGCACCGAGAGTTGGATGACAACAGAAAGCGCAGAATGGAGCAACAAGGAGGTCGTTCGGGCCAGCAGAGGCAGAGGATAGCACCCCAACAATTTGTCCGATTCCAGCCCAGAGGCGGTGACAGGGCACCACTGCCGCCAAATCGTCCAGTAGGCCAGAATACTCAAACTCCGACCAGAACGGTGGTACAGTCTGGAGGAAACTCGCAGGCAGCGGGAAGACATTGCTATCACTGCAACGAGATAGGACATTTCGCCAACAACTGCCCTAAGAAGGGAGGTGTTACCCCAGTTCACTTTAATCTGGGGAACACACCTGCAAGAACCCCGGCACCAAATGTGAACCGCGGAGCAACGTCACCAGCAACTCCATCTCAAGCAACTGCGAGAGGCCGAGTTAATCACATCACCGCAGATGAGGTCCAGAATGCTACGGACGTTGTACTGGGTAAGTTCCTAGTAAACTCAGTACCAGCTACTGTTCTATTTGATTCTGGAGCTTCACATTCATTTGTTTCTCGAGATTTTGCTGTTCAAAACAATCTGGATATGGTAAATCTTAAATGTGTGCTTGTAGTCCAATCCCCTGGATCAGAACTCTGATCTAAAGTAGGATGTTCTGGGGTAAGACTAATAATTAATGGAGTAGAGTTCCTAGCAAACTTAATTATCCTGAATACCCAAACCCTGGATGTTATCCTGTGAATGGACTGGCTAACTAAGCACAAGGCAGTGTTGGACTGTGGAAGAAGAGTCATATCAGTCGAGAGCTCGGAAAGGCGAAGGATTGAGTTTGAAGCGACAACAGTGCGAGATGGACAGTTGATGGTCAATAGCATGAAGGCCGTCAGTTTGGAGGAAGTTTCCGTAGTCAATGAATTTTCAGATGTTTTTTCGGAAGATTTACCTGGAATACCGCCGGATAGAGATATCGAGTTCGTTATAGAACTTGTTCCAGGAACAGCTCCGATAGCCAAGAGACCCTACCGGATGTCCACAGACGAATTGGTGGAGATGAAGAAACAGATTGAAGAGTTGTTGGAAAAAAGGGTTCATAAGACCTAGTTCATCGCCATGGGGAGCACCTGTCTTATTCGTTAAGAAGGATGGGAGTTTTAGAATGTGTATAGACTATCGTGCACTCAATGAGGTGACGATAAAGAATAAGTATCTGCTACCAAGGATCGATGATCTATTCGACCAGTTGAGAGGAGCAGGAGTCTTTTCCAAGATTGATCTCCGACCGGGGTACCATCAATTGAAGATCAGATTAGAGGATATTCTGAAGACTGCGTTTTCGTCAAGATATGGACATTACGAGTTCAAAGTTATGTCCTTTGGGTTGACAAATGCACCAGCTTATTTCATGAACTTAATGAATAAGGTTTTTATGGAATACTTGGATAAGTTCGTCGTCGTGTTTATAGATGATATCCTTGTCTATTCCAAGACGAGGGAAGAGCACGCCGAGCATTTAAGGCTAGTCCTTGAGAAATTGAGGGAACAACAATTGTTTGCTAAATTTAGCAAATGTGACTTTTGGAAGGATAAGGTGGAATTTCTTGGACACATAATGACTGTAGAAGGAGTCGCAGTAGATCCAAGTAAGGTGGAGACAGTTTTGTATTGGGAGCAACCGAAGACGGTAACTCAAATCCGTAGTTTCCTTGGAATGGCGGGATATTACCATCGTTTTATTAAAGGATTCTCTACAATTGCGAGACCCCTTACGCAATTGTTAAAGAAAGAAAAGAAATTCTTGTGGACACCTGAGTGTGAGAAGAGTTTTCAGGAGTTGAAGAAACGATTAACTTCAGCACCTGTGTGAGTTTTACCTAACGTTCATCAAAGCTTCGACATCTATTGTGATGCATCGTGTCAGGGATTGGGATGCGTGTTAATGCAAAACCGAAAGGTAATTGTATATGCATCGAGGCAATTGAGGCCACATGAGGAGAACTATCCGACTCATGATTTGGAATTGGCTGCTGTAGTGCATGCACTGAAAATATGGCATCACCATCTCATCGGAAATAGATGTGAAGTGTATACTGATCATAAAAGTCTTAAATATATCTTCACGTAAGCTGACCTAAATATGAGGCAAAGAAGATGGCTTGAGTTAATCAAAGATTATAATGTTGGAATTCATTATCATCCTGGCAAAGCCAACGTGGTGGCGGATACCTTGAGCAGAAAGAACCACAGTGTAAATATGCTATTGGAAACAAGTCAGGCAGAATTGTGTAAGGATTTCCAGAAATTAGAATTGGAGATGGTACCAGAAGGATTCTTAGCAACCTTGGAAGTAAAACCTACCCTAGAAGATCATATCAGGGAAGGGCAGAAAGATGACGACAAAATCAAGAGGATTAAGTCCAAAATGGATACAGGCAAGGCAAAGAATTTCAAACTCGATGAGCAAGGTACTATGTGGTTTAAAGGGCGCATTTGTGTGCCGAACAAAAAGGATTTGAAGCAGTTAATTTTGGAGAAAGCCCATGACTCTATGTACTTAATTCATCCAGGAAGTGCAAAAATGTACCAGGATCTAAAGGAAAGATTTTGGTGGCCAAGCATGAAACGGGAAGTCGCCGAATATGTTGCATTATGTGACATATATCAAAGAGTCAAAGCAATTCATCAGAGACCAGTGGGATTATTACAACCCCTGAAAATACCTGAATGGAAATGGGAAGAAATTGGTATGGATTTCATAACCGGTTTACCCAGAACTCAAAATGGATATGATTCCATATGGGTCATAATAGATCGTTTAACCAAAGTGGCACATTTTATACCCGTAAAGACCACGTACTCAGGGGACCGGTTAGCAGAACTGTATATGGCAAGAATTGTCTATTTGCATGGAGTACCAAAGAAGATAGTGTCGGACAGAGGAACTCAGTTTACTTCAAGATTCGGGAGTAAGCAACATGAGGCAATGGGAGCTCGTTTTAACTTCAGTACAGCATACCATCTGCAGACAGATGGTCAAACCGAGAGAGTTAACCAGATATTGGAAGATATGTTGAGGGCTTGTGCTTTAGCATATTCTACTTCCTGGGACAAGTGTTTGCCTTATCTGAATTGGCTATAATAATGACTACCAAGCAAGTTTACAGATGTCTCCATTTGAAGCTCTGTATGGTCGATCCTATCGAACACCATTGAATTGGAATGAGACAGGTGAACGACATGTTTTTGGACCAGGCATTCTTCAGAAAGCGGAAGAGCAGATAGCCATGATTAGAGAGAGATTGAAGATTGCTTAGTCAAGGCAGAAGAGCTATGTCGACAATCGTCGCAGGGAATTGAGCTTTGAACCTGAAGACTTTGTGTACCTCAGAGTCACCCCACTCAAAGGAGTCCAAAGGTTTCATGCAAAAGGGAAGCTCGCACCCAGATATGTCGGACCATTCAAGATCTTGAGCCGCAAAGGTGAAGTTGTGTACCAATTGGAGTTGCCGCAGTCATTGGCAGGAATACATGATGTATTCCATGTGTCTCAATTGAATAAGTGTCTTCGAGTATCGGAAGAGCAAACACCTTTGGAGGTAATCGAGCTGCAAGAAGATCTAACTTATAAAGAGCATCCGGTGAAGATTCTGGACATAATGGACAGAGAAAAAAGGAACAAGTCAACGCGTTTTTGCAGAGTTCAGTGGAGCAACCACTTGGAAAGTGAAGCAACGTGGGAACGCGAAGAAGACCTAAAGAAGAAGTTTCCTAACCTGTTTCTGTAGTCAGCCCTGAATCTCGGGGACGAGATTCTGTTAACGGGGGAGGTTTGTAACACCCTAAAATTTACTCTAATTTAAATTTTGGAGTTTTTTATTTTTGAGAATTTCTGAGAATTTATTAGAATTTAATTGGATTTATTCATTTTGGACCTTTCTTGAATTTCATTAAATTCATACAAAGGTTTATGCAAAGTTTTATTGGAAATATTTTATCAGAGTTCTAAATGTTCCAAAATATTTTCCAGAATTTTTTTGGATTTTTCTGGGTATTTTTTTGCTATTTATTTTGGTTTTGTTTATTTATCTGAATTATTTTAATTCGAAAATGTATTAAAAGTTGGATAAGCCAATTCCTTGGGATAAGCCTTGCATGTAGTAATAGTACCGCATTATGTGCATTACTTGTTGAGTGCCTTGAGTACTCACCCCTCCTTGCCTATCAACCCCAACATCAGTCGAGGAGTCTACATTGGCCTGGGACGAGGAGTTCATTGAAGATCCGGATAATTAGGAGGCAAGCCCAGTCGGTTGCCTGTGGCAAGATGAAGGCTTCCATGAAGTTTTATTGTTTTCCGCTGTTCCCTTTTACTCTGATATTGTATGCCCTGCGTGGCTGATTTATGTAAGGAGACCATAAGGTCGTACAATTCAGTTTATATAAATGTTTGCACTATTTATTATTGTATCGCTGTAATGTCTTCAAAGTGCAACCCTATAAAGGCTGTGTGTGCTAGCGTGATCCTGGACTGGCACAGAATACACAGAGGGTCTGGATTCTCAGAATCGGGTCCCGACACGAATATAACCCCGGACAGTCTTCGAAGTTGTTTTGACTTCCTGTGTCAATTCATTTTCCAAAAACCACTTTGGTTTCTGAACCATCTTAACTCCAAGTCTCTTTGGCTTCTGACATTACTACATCTTCGCATTTACTTCAACCTCGCTGTATCAGCTATAAAAGGTGAACCAACGCTTTTAGAATTTATTCTCTCACGCTTAGTCCTCCATTTCTTGCACCAAGCTCCACCTTCTTCACGACGGACCTCATGGACAACTAGGATCCAGAGATTGCCGAAGAGTGGGTGCTCTTCGACCTCGCCATGGCTGAATGGGCAGAGGACAAAGCCGTCGCTCTCGATCGCGTCATCGTCGACGCCTTCCTCGAGATTTTCCCTGCCCTTTATAGGGCTAGGGAGGCTCTCGTGGAGGCGCTTGGTCGCGTGCGCCGCGGAGAAGTATAAGACCCCTGTAAATGTAAGAAAATATTTTCCCAGGCATAATGCCTGGGGAATTTATATATAATAAAGAAATACCTTTCCAAGCGATGTCCATGATTGTCGCTAGACATTGCTTAGACCCAGCTTGAGGTATATCGAAGCTTGCATGGCTCTTTTGGTCGGGTGGTATCCATATCCAATCGTCGCAGGATATATCTTAGGTCCGACTTGGGACATATTAGGATTTGCGCGGCTCTTGGCCTAGTGATACCTATATCCGACTGTTGTAGGATATAGCTCTGGTTCGACTTGGGACATATCACATTCACGTGGCTCTTGGCCGAGTGATACCCATATCCAACTACTGTAGGATATAGCTTAGGCTCGACTTGGAGCGTATCATATATACGTGGCTTTTGGCCGAGTGATACCCATATTCGACTGCTGTAGGATATAGCTTAGGCTCAACTTGGAGCGTATCAAGATTTTCTTGGCTCATGGCCGAGTGATACCTATATCCGACTGGTGTAGGATATAGCTCTGGTCCATCTCGGGACATATCAAGGTTCATCCGAATGGTATCCGTACTCGTTTATCACGACGCACAGCTTATCGACCCATCTGGGGGCATACCATCGGATCCGTGCCTTATCAGGCTCAACCCGTGATATATGATTCCGCCAAGCGGTAACCAACTAGCGACCCATCGTGGGGCATATCACAAGAAGATATTTTTAATCCAAACTGGAGGATAACCATGTCCCACTTAGCTTGATAAGTGGTTAAACATCCCATCGTGGGGAGCAACGTGTCCCAAATATGACTTGGTCAAACCATGACTGTCTCCATATGTCAGGACACCGTGCTAGCGAATCATTACGAAGCATAGGACAGGGTTAGGCATTCTGCAATTCTTTTCCCGCCGATTCGGCGAAAACCTAAATTTCCCCCTTTTAAGACTAAGACGATGGTTCATTTTTCCCATCACACACTCCTGCCTCTTCAGCTTCCTTGTCTCTCCACTGGGATGTCCGACTTTGGCTGAGTGCTTATTGTGGGCTTATGAATTTCTTCGACGAATACTCCCATGGGCACTGTGGTCCGGTCAGCTCCCATTTTTGCTAGCTCGTCGGTCGCTTCATTGTGAGCACATGAACAAGTTCCAAGCCGTCAAAGTTGAAAGCTTGCGTACCTCCTGGCAGTAGGCAGCCATCTTGTCTTCGATGCAGGACCATTCTTTTTGCACCTGATTGACCACGAGCATTGAATCTCTGCGAACCATCAAACGTCGGATGCCGAGTGATATGGCGATACGGAGCCCATGGATGAGTGCCTCGTACTCGGCGGTGTTGTTCGACGCAGGAAAAAGTATTTGAAGAACGTACCTCAATCGTTCCCCACTTGATGATATGAGCACTATACCAGCACCCGCGCCGCTGAGCATGAGGGAACCATCGAAATACATCGTCCAGTACTCGAGTTCCTTGACGACTGTCGGATTTTGAAGTTCTATCCACTCAAAAGTGAAGTCGTCTGCGAGCGCTTGAGACTTGATGGCTGTGCGAGGCTTGAATAGGATATCAAAAGCTCAAAGCTCATTGCCCACTTTGCAATTCTCGGTGGCCTCTGGTTGTGAAATATATCTCCTATTGGGAAGGAAGTGACCACCGAAACAGTATGCTCTTGGAAGTAGTGCTTGAGTTTGCGAGATGTAACAAGTACGGCGTATAATAATTTTTGCACTTGTGGATACCGCACCGTAGAATCACTCGGGACCTCACTGATGAAATAGATCGGGTGTTGGACCTTCTGCACGTGACCCGGCTCCTCCCTTTCTACGATGATTACAGCGCTGACTACATGAGTTGTTGCCACGATGTAAATTAACAGAGGTTCCCCTGGCATCGGTGAAACCAAGACCGGGGGTGTCGTTAAGAAGGTCTTCAAATCTTCGAATGCTTGTTGTGCCTTGGGCGTCCACTGGAACTTGTCCTGCTTCTTGAGGAGTTTAAAGAATGGCATACCTCGCATTCCCAGTCGGGAAATAAACCTATTGAGTGCTGCCATGCACCCCGTAAGCTTCTGGACGTCCTTTCGGCAAGTCGGCGGTTCCATATTTAATATAGCTTTGATCTTTTCTGGGTTGGCCTCAATACCTCGTTGGGATACGATAAACCCGAGCAGTTTTCCCGAAGATACTCCGAAAACAGACTTCTCGGGATTAAGCTTCATGCTGAAGGTCCTTAAACTCTCAAACGTCTCGGTTAGGTCGGCGATGAGATCCTTCCTCTCCCGAGTCTTTACCACGACATCGTCCACATATGCCTCCACATTGCGTTCGAGTTGGGTGTGAAAACACCGCTGTATTGCGCGTTGATACGTTGCACCAACATTTTTCAACCCGAACACCATTGTGGTATAGCAAAAGGCCCCAAAGGGCATTATGAATGAAGTCTTGATATGATCTTTCGCCTTTAGGCGAATCTGGTGGTACCGTGAGTAGGCATCGAGGAAACTCAGGATCTCGCACCCGGCGGTTGAGTAAACCATTTGATCGATTTGAGGTAGCCCGAAGGGATCCTTCAGACATGCCTTGTTGAGATCAGTATATTTAACGCACATGCGCCAAGTTTTATTCTTCTTTTGAACTAGTACAGGGTTCGCCAACCAGTCGGGATGATACACTTCTTTGATAAAACCTGCTGCTAATAGCTAGGTGATCTCCTGCTTGATGGCGTTCCGACGATCTGGAGCGAACCGCAGGAGTCTTTGATTGATTGGCTTTGACTTTTCATCGACGTGTAGAGAATGCTCGATCACCTCCCTAGGTACACCCGGCATGTCGGATGGTTTCCAGGCAAAGATATCCTTGTTGGCCTGGAGGAAGGTGACGAGCATGCATTCCTATTTATCCTCGATCCCTATCCCGATCAGAGTCATTTTGGATGGGTCAGATGAGTCGAGAATAATTCTCTTGGTTCCTTTGCCGGACTTTATCCCTGACGTGGCCTGCTTCTTAGATGGGATGTCGCCTTCTTCCTGCAACGTGGCGGCCTCTGCCTGGATATTCTTCCCCTCGGCGGTTGCCTCCTATAGCTCGGCGAGTTCATAGTTCTCTCGGTCGCATTCCAAAGATCGCTTGATGTCACTGCGAACCGTGATGACGCTTTTGGGTCCCGGCATCTTCATCACCAAATAGGTGTAGTGCGGGACGGCCATAAACTGAGCCAGACCGGGTCTTCCCAATATAGCGTGATACGCTGTCTCGAAATCCGCTACCTCGAAGTTTATATACTCGGTTCGATAGTTGTCTTTGGTACCGAAGGTGACGGGCAAAGCAATCTGCCCGAGTGGAAACAAAGACGCCCCAGGAATCACCCCGTGGAACTGTTGTGAGCTCGGCCTTAGCTCGGAGCGGGGGACGTTCATGTCGTCGAAGGTTTTGGCGAACAAGACATTGAGTCCACTCCCTCCATCGATCAAGACTTTCTTGAGCTTTACATTGCCAATAACAGGGTCGAGTACTAGAGGATACTTACCCGGATGTAGAACTCGGTTGGGGTGGTCCGTGCGGTCGAAGGTGATCGGGACTTCAGACCACTTTAGATACTGGGGGGTTGCCGGTTCCACCGCATTGATCTCCCGAGCGATCAGCTTTTGCTTCCGCTTGGACTCGTATCCGGTGGAGCCCCCGTATATGTAGTTCAGCTCGTGCTCGGGCTCATGGTAATCGTCCTCGCCGGGAGGGTCTTTCTTCTGGCGACCTCATCCTTCATTGGAGCACGTAGCTTGTTGCTTTCACGCGCAAAACGCTTCAGGGTAAAGCAGTCTTTGGCGGCGTGCTTTCCCTTAGGGTGGAAAGGACAGATCGCATCCATGACGGTACTGTAATTGGGCGTCTCCCTCCGTGTGGCTCGAGGCCGGTTGCATTCTGTTACCACAACTAGCTCCTCGCCTTTCCGCTTTTTGTCTCTGTGCTTTGAGGACTCGGCCTTGTCGCCTTTGTTCTTCTGTTGCGGGCGATCTTCTTGGCGCTCGGCCAGGGTGTCTGAGGCTGTGGCATAGCGGTCGGCCAATGCAAACATCTCCTTTACGGAGACTGGTGGTTTCCTGGACATTTTCTTGATCAGATCGGGATCGCTGACCCCTTTCTGAAAAGCTGCTACCACCATTGCATCAGACACATCTCTGATGGTGTTTTTCTTCTGCATGAAACACCGGATGAAATCTCTCAGCGTCTCGTCTTTCTTCTGGTGAAGCTGATATAGGTCCCACGGGGTGCCAGGCCTCTTGTAGATTCCCTGAAAGTTTGCGGTAAATTGCTCGCAAAGATCGCTCCAGTAGCCCACCGAGTTCGCAGGAAGTCCTGTGAGCCATGATTGGGTTGAAGGGGTGAGATTGACTATCAGATAATTTGCCATCATATTTTGATTGCCTCTAGCCGCTTTAACCGCCAGGGCATAGACCTGCAGCCAAGCTTCTGGATCTCGATCCCCGCCAAACTTAACGATGCCCTTGGGGTAGAAACCTTCGGGCCATACTACTCAGCGTAACCGAGAAGTGAACGCTCGGATTCCATCGATGGATCTGTCGTCATGATGAGGGGGAGTCCGACGAGGCAAGCCTCTGGCTCGACGATTGTCTTCAACGCGTCGGGGTGAAGTTCGGCGCGGCGAGCCTATGACTCGGCGATCATCGTTGTCATTCCGACCTCGGCGATGACGATCTCCATGGTCATTGTAGTCATCGTACCATTGATCACTTCGTCGATCGTGGCCGGTACCGAAGCGTTCGTAGTCGTCGTAGCGCCAGCGTCAATCTTCTTCGTCCAGCTCTTGCCGTATGGCGGTGATGTCTTGGCGAAGGTCGCGGTTGAGATTCCGGCGGGCATCTTCGACTGGTTGTGAGGGGCGACTACGGTACTCCGGATCGTTGCGATCCGATCGCTAGCGACGCAGTAGCAGCGCGGGGAGCGTGAGTGCGTTTCTCATACCAGCTTTTCCTGATTCTGTTGAATCGCTATCGCCGTAACCATGGCCTTGATCTGGGCCACGATCGGGGCCACCGGGCTATCAGATGCAATCATCGGGTCCAGCGTGTCGAGAAGTGTCTTGGAGGCGACGACGTTCTGCAGCGGTGTGTGGAAGACAGCTTGGTCTCCCAATCTGGATTGCAGGAAGTCCTCATGGACATTACGGTCGCGAGATCGAAGCGATCGCGCTTGTGCCTCCTTACCCTTACGAAGAAGGCGATCTTCCTCCGCAGCTTCTTGAATCTCTTGCTGGCGTTGGAGATTGGTTTTTTGCTCTTCTATCGCGAAGATACCACGAAGATTATAGCAATTCCTCGCGACGCCGATTGGTTTGATGGCTGAGTCAGAGTGGCGTACCTGAGACGGGTCGGCCTGATCTTTACTAGATTGGATCTGATTCAGGTCTAGGCAGACAAGTTCTCCGCGTGCGTCTGCGATGTAGTCCAGGCTTCCAAAGTGGAAAGCCTGGCCGGAGATGAAGGTGGCGATGATTCCACTAGTTGCTGCCATCGAGCATGTAGGAAAAAATTATAGCACTCCCCCTACCTGGTGCGCCAACTCTCGACTTTTGTGGTCGGCAATAAATTTATGGGGTAGGCGCTAGATCTCAAACTCGAAGGTCACATAAGACAAAGGTTTAGACAGGTTCAGACCCTCGACGGAGGAGGTAATACCCTAGTCCTGTGTGCTGGGATTATGTGGATCTCTTGGATCTAAGATTGCTCATCCCCCTGTTGTTGCCCGCCCTCTCCCTTATATAATAGGGGTGGGGCGGTTTACAGAGTCCTGATCGGTTAAGGGATTTCGATCGGTTATTAGATTCTAATAGGTTACAGGATAGAGTTTACATTTTTATCTACCCTGCTAACAACTCGGATTACAATCATATCTCTTATATCTAAATATATGTTCAACTGTCTCTAAGATGTTTCTTCTTGCGCACGGCAGCAAGGCTTGGCGAGGAGGTTATCCTCTGGGCCTTCCACTAGGCCCTGTCTCTCCCTCAGGCACTTCTGGGCCGGTTATGAAGACACCTGGGTTCTTATATTCCACAATCACAGATACATGTTGCGACTCCGAACCCCTTATTTGATAGATATATCGACCTGAGAGTGGAGCCAGGTAAAGAAAAGATCGAGCGATGTAGCCCCCGACCCTCTACTTGATTGGTGCATCGATTAGATGGTAGAGCATATGCGTCAAAAAATGCATGATGTAGCCCCCGATTTTCTACTCGATTGCTGCATCGAGAAGAGAGTAGAGCGTAAGCATCAATAATAATAGCTCTCGATCATACACTCAGGCACATGAGCCCCCGAGCATTTTGGTGAGGCCCAGAAAAATCCAAACGGTCGGAGTAGATGAACAATATAACTCCATTGCAGTGATTGAATTCTGTTACAGTTTTTGAGCCCCTTTAGCTTCCACGCGGCATACCATAAAATAGCATCTCTTCGGTTTGCGCACTGGTGTGTAAGTGCAACAGACACCTCATGGATTGGGACTGACGCGAATCTACACGGATTCGTTGCTAAAGTATGACTTGTTCCTAGAGCTATAAATAGACGGGACTCGTAGTCGCATGCCACAACTCATCTTCTTTCTTGCCCTCCTACTCGCGACGCTCTCGCTCTTCAACGACCTCCACTCCACCATCATCCCCGTCCGTGATCATCCTTGGAGATTCCCCTCCCCCTACGCCGCTAGCCGAAGTCTCTCCAGGGAGGATCATCATCTCCTCCGATGAGGAGGAGGAGATCGACTGGGAGGGTGTCGAGAGGGAAGTTTGGCCGGAGGAGGAAGAAGAGGTGACCATCAAGCTGAAGGTCGCCATCAAAGAAAATGACGCCACCCCTGCTCCTTTCGCAAGAGAAGATGCCACCGCCGGCACACAAGGAGAAGAAGGTGAAGCCGTCGACGCCGGAGAAGGTGGTGAATCTCAAAACAGCTTCATTAGCCTGACGCTTGCTTGTCCTCCAAGCCATCCCAGTGCTCGGAGGCTGGAGAGGTCTCCTTTTCCATCAACTGGCGGCCGGGTCTTCACGTCCTACTCTAGTCCGTACAGAGGGCGCAAGCCCATCCCAGGGACAATTCTTTTCTAGCCCCTGTGGATGCAGGGGAGGTGGCGCGACGCCCCGAGGACAAGTAGTATTAGGGTACCTACTTTAAGATGTAATAGGATAAACTTTTGTTAGTAAAATTTTAATAAAATCGTACTTACCTAGATTTTTGTTGCAATGCACTTTCCGTCTTTTTTATGTATGAAATCTTTTCAGTTGATCGATGTTCCACGAGTTGTCAAGTACTGCTCCTTTCGATGTCGATAGTCGTACCGATCTGAGTCGAGTCACTTCGACCACCACGTAGGGACCTTCCCACTTAGGCGTTAGCTTATTACGGTTATCTTGCTTCTGCAGCTTTCGTAGTACTAATTCCCCGACGGTGAATGCTTTTTCTTGGATTCTCTGGCCATGATATCTGCGGAAGGCTTACTGATACTTGGCCACTCGAATGGATGCCCGATCCCTGTACTCTTCGAGTAGATTTACATCGTCAGTTCACGCCCGCTCCTATTCATCTTCCAAATAGTTGTCCACACGAGGTGACCTGAACGTTAACTCAGTAGGAAGCACTGCTTTTGCTCCGTAGATAAAGAAAAACAGCGTTTCACCAGTGGCTTGGCTAGTCGATGTACAAGAAGCCCATAGCATCGAGGGGAGTTCTTTCGCCCATCGGGTCGAGTAAGCCTTGAGCCTATCGAACATGTGGGTCTTGATCCCCTTCATGATTATTCCATTAGCACATTCGACCTGACCATTACTCTGAGGATGAGCTATGGAAGCGAAGCAAAGTTTGATACCCAATTCTTCACAAAAGGCTATGAAAGTGTTGCTTTTGAACTGGCTACCATTATCTATAATTACTCGATTAGGGATGCTGAATCGAGTAACGATGCTCCTCATAAACCTCTTAGCCTCTTCTGAGGTGATGTTCCTAACGGGTTCGACTTCTATCCACTTAGTGAACGTGTCAATGGCCACGAACAGGAACTTGTAACCTCCTTGGGCTCTTGGGAACGGTCCCAAGATATCCAAGCCCCAGACGGAGAAAGGCCAAGACAGAGAAATAGTTTGCAGAACCTGGGCTGGTCGGGTGGTTTGCTTACCGTAAAATTGGCAGCTCTCGCACTTTTTCACCAGCTCACAAGCATCCTGGAGGGCAGTCGGCCAATAGAACCTCTACCGAAAAACTTTTCCGACTAAGGTGCGATAGGACGCATGGCTGCCGCAGAAGCCTCCATGGACATCAAGCAATATCTTATTGCCCTCTTCCTGAGTGATGCACTTCATCAAGCTTCCGTTACTCCCCTTTCGATAGAGCTTGACGTCTAACAACGCGTATAGCTTGGACTTACGTGCAATTTTCTCGGCTGAGGCATCACCGTCAGGGATCTCTCGACCTTCGAGATAGGCTTGGAATAGAGTCATCCAAGTCAGCTCGCGTTCGAGTAGTGCAGCTTCCATGTCTGCAGGTTCTGCCCCGCTGACTCGAACTGACTGATGGTCAAGTTGGGCAGCATCTGCCTCCTGTACGTGCGAGATGGATGGTTTAAGGAGTTTCTCGACGAAGACTCCTACGGGTGTGGGCGAATGGGACGAAGCGAGCCTGGCAAGTTCATCGGCGGCAGAATTGCCACATCGCCTGATATGCCTTACCTTGAGCCCTTTGAACTTGTGCTCTAGCTTGCGAACCTCATTTAGATATGCTGTCATGTTGTCATCCGAGCACTGGTAGTCCTTTTGCACTTGGTTCACGACTAGCTGTGAATCCCCTTTCACGAGTAATCGTCTGATGCCAAGTGACGCAGCCATGCGGAGCCTGTTAACCAGTCGCTCGTATTCTGCAACATTATTTGAAGCTTGAAAATCGAGTTGAATGATATATTTAAGCTCCTCACCTATCGGGAATTTGAGCATGATGCCAGCCCCCGAGCCCTGAAGCGTGAGCGACCCATCGAAGAACATAGTCCATTGGTTATCGATCACCTTGTGCTCCTTTTCCTCGATGTGCGTCCATGCCGCGATGAAGTCTGCCAAGACTCCCGACTTGATGCTGGTTCGCGGCGTGAAATCAATCTTGAACTCGTTGAGTTCGATCGCCCTCTGCGCAATTCGCCCTGTCACCACTTGGTTGCGTATTACTTCCTAGAGTGGATACGTCGTCATAACCGTAATCTTGTGTGCCTGGAAGTAGTGTCGTAGCTTTCGAGAAGTTATCAGGACAACGTACAACAATTTCTGCACCAGAGGGTTTCGCAGCTTGGCATCATGCAAGACCTCGCTCACGTAGTACACAGGCTTCTGGACCTTGGCCTTTTTCTCAGAGTAATCTCGCTCGACCGCCAAGACTGTGCTTACTACTTGAGGGGTACCTGTAATGTACAAAAAGAGCCCCTCTTTTTCGTTAGGCGAAGTTAAAACTGATGGAGATGATAAGTACCTTTTCAGATCTCGAAAAGCTTCTTCGGACTCCTTGGTCCACTCGAAAGTGTCCTGCTTCTTGAGTAACTTGAAGAAGGATAGCCCTTGTTCGTCCATCCAAGAAATGAATCGACTAAGGGCTGCAATGTAGCCCGTGAGCTTTTGCACTTCCCTCAGTGTCCACGGAGAACGCATCTGCTCGATGGCCTCCATTTTGTGCGAGTTGGCCTCGATGCTTTGACTGGACACCAGGAAACCGAGAAGCTTACCAGACGGAACGTCAAACGTGCACTTCTCGGGGTTAAACATCATCCGATACTTCCTGAGGTTGTCAAATGTCTCCTCGAGGTCACTGATTAGGGTGTTCCTGGTTTTCGACTTGACAACGACATCATTGACATATGCTTCCACATTGCGCCCGATTTGGGACTTCAAGCAGTTTTGAATACAGCGTTGATATGTAGCACCAGCACTCTTTAAATCAAAAGGCATCTTAACATAACATAATACACCGATGGGAGTAGTAAAAGCAGATTTCTCCTCATCCTCTGCAGACATGCTAATTTGGTGATACCCTGAGTAGTCATCTAGAAAACTTAGCAGCTCACAGCCCACAGTAGAATCCATTATCTGGTCGATGCGGGGGAGAGGAAAAGGATCTTTAGGATAAGCTTTGTTGAGGTCGGTGTAGTCAATGCACATCCTCCACCTGCCATTGGGTTTCTTGATGAGGACAGAGCTCGCGAGCCACGTCGGGTGATGGATCTCTCAGATGAAGCCAGTCTTCAGGAGTTTGATGACCTCCTCTTGTATGTCCTGCTTCCTATCTTCTGCAAATCTACATTGCTTCTGCACCGCAAGCCTGGCGCTAGGTTCCACAGCTAGTCGATGCTCGATCACCTCCTTAGGGACCCTGAGCATGTCTGACGGTTGCCATGCAAACACGTCGCAGTTTGCCAGAAGAAAGGCGACGAGCTCGAGTTTCTATTTGGAGTCAAGGTCGGCGCCCACCTTGACCATCTTGGAAGGCTCCGACAGGTCCAGGTGCATTGTCTTGATGTCTCCATCGGTCTTCTTATCCATCTTGCCGTCGTCGACTTAGATTTGGTAACACTGTTGGACGTAGAGGCCTTGTCGATGCTCTTGGACCTTTAGCACTTATATCCCTAAAGGATTGAGTTGGAGATCAAAGAGGGGGTGAATGATCCAAAATTAAATTTTATCCCACAAAGATCACAAATGCAATTTTTCACCCAAAGAAACCAAGCTAGGATACTTAGGTATCTTGTGGAGGCGGAAGAATCAGTTTTCGTAATTTTCAGCCTGAGGCCGGCACTACCGCCCATGTAGGGGCGGTACTACCGGAGTACTGTAGCTACAGTAAAAACCGTCATGTGAATAGTGATTTCAGCACGAGTTCAAAAACAAAAATCGAGGAATCTTTTGATCCACTGATCCAAACTCAATGAAACTTTATGGACACCTTCCTATGGATGGCAGGAACCTATTCCAACTGTCGATTGCAAGAATCAACGTCAAAGTTCTATGCTTTTTCAAATTTACGGAAGGGTGCACAAAAACGGGTTCAAGAACAAAAACTTGGCCCTTAGCTAGCTCATGGGTTCTTTATGATCAAGATGATCCTAAATGGCTTCCCACATGTCGTAGCAAGATAGAACACAAGTCAAGAACACCAAAAACCTCATCTTCCAACAATCATCCTCTCAAGAACAAAAAATCAATTTCTTACAAAGAAGAACACAAGATTTTCCTAGATGATTGGGATATGGTCTGAAGAAGACTCATCCATCAATCATACATCCTCAGCACAAGATCCACAAGTATTTAGAAGGAGGGGAGGAAAATCCAAATGTGCAAGAAGTAAGTTGCAACAATGTAAATTACGGAATTTAAAGACTGAATTTAAAGTATAATGTAAATGTGGAAAGCAAATTAAGAATTAAGAGGAATGGATTAAACATGGATTTCTAGAAGGGATGTTTACCAAGCACTCACAACAAAGTGGGCAAAGCTCAAAGGAGCACAACAACCTCTAAAACCTTCAAAAAGGGGAAGGCACCCCTACCCCTCTATTTATACTACTCTTGGTTCATCCTTCACCCTTGGATGAGCCCTAAACCCTAAGGCACACCATCAAAGGCTAGGATTGACCCACTCATACAGCCATGCAAGGCTAACCCAAAACCCAACAAGCAGATGGGTTTTCTTGCACGGCTGTCAAAGCGAACTAACTAGACCCGCTAACCTATCAACTAGACCAAGATCCAATGGTCCTCATTGATCCATGCAATGTCTAGCTAGCATCTCGTCTGTTCCTTGTCTTCACGGCTTGCCATGACTCTGTATCCGATCATCTTCCAGCGATCCCCGATCATCTGAACCTCTGGCGCACCCCGCCTAGTCCCGATCATCCTTTGCCTCACCATGATCTAGCTTCGTTGACCTACAACCATTAAAAATAAGGAAACACATCACATAGCATTGCCCATATTGATATGCAATAATCATATGCAAATTCAAATCTCAAAATTCACTCAGTAGGTTGGTACTACCGCCCCTGGGACCGGTAGTACCACTCTGCCGGCACTACCGCCCCAGCATGGCCGGTAGTGCTGCTCCCCTGAAAAACCAGCGAACACCACTCTCTAGAATATAACTACGCTCCCTTCGACCAGTACTGCCGCTCGGCTGGCACTACCGCTCCCATATAGCCGGTAGTGCCGCCCCTGGCAGACACAACTCAAATTACTTCATTTTAAAAATCCAATTCAAATCAAACTCAAACTCAAGGACCTCATGCTTAAACACAGTCAATAACTCATCACCAACAAGGTTAGACCTCCACATGGTCTTTCACTCCCTCATCATCGGTGCTGGTTATCGATCAGCAGAGATGCTCGGCCATCTCCAGGCTTTTTCTGTCACACCAGACCGTAGAGCGCTGGTCCCCCTTGATTGCAAGGACAACCTTTGGCACCGAAATCTTAACAGTCTGATACGCGTAGTGCACCACGGCGATGAACTTGGCTAGCATGGGGTAGCCTAAGATCACGTTGTAGGTGGTCTCAAAATCCGCCACATCAAAGAGGATCTTTTCGGTGCAGAAATTGCTTGGTGTGCCAAACGTGACTGGCAACTTGATCCGACCAAGGGACATCAAAGATGATCGCGGAGTTATGTCATGGAACAGCTCTGCTCCAGCTTTGATCTCTGTTCGGGGGATCCCCATATTCTTCAGCGTCTTTGCGATATAAGGTTTCACGAACTCCCTCCATCGATCAAGGTTCGAACGACCTTATTGTTGACGATGGTGGTGAAAGACCATGTGGAGGTCTATCGATGATGGTGATGAGTAATTGACTGTGTTTTAGCATTAAATGCTTGAGTTTGAGTTTGATTTGAATTAGATTTTCAAATTTGAAGCAATTTGAGTTGAGTCTGTTGGAGCGGCACTACCGGCCTCTAGGAGCTGTAGTGCTGGCAAAAGCGGCACTACCGGGCTCCAATAGGCGGTAGTTATTTTACAGAGAGAGGAATTTTTTGGGATTTCAGGAGAGCGGCACAACCAGCCTCTAGGAAGCGGTAGTGCCGGCAAAAGCGGCACTACCGGCCCCAGGAAGTGGTAGTGCCGATCTTTAAGTGAATTTTTGGGATTTAAATTTTAAAATTATGTGCAATTCTATTGGATGAGTTTCCTTGTTTTTGATGGTTGCGGGACGTCGGGTTTTGATCATGGTGAGGCGGAGGATGACCGAGACTAGGCGAGGTGCGTTGGAGGTCCAAACGGTCGGGGATCGCCGAAAGATGATCGGAGACGGAGTCGTGGCAAGCCGTGAAGACAAGGAATGGACGAGATGCTAGCTAGGCACTGCATGGATCAATGAGGGCCATTGGATCTTGGTCTAGTTGATAGGTAAGCGGGTCTAGTTAATACGCTTTAGAAACGGTGCAAGAAAACCCATTTGCTTGTTGGGTTTTGGGTTAGACCTGCATGGTTGTATGAGTGGGTCAATCCAAGCCCTTGATGGTGTGCCTTACGGTTTAGGAGTCATCCAAGGGTGGAGGATGACCCAAGAGTAGTATAAATAGAGGGGTAGGGGTGCCTTCCCCCTCTTGTCAAGCTTTGTAAACCTCCCTTCCAGAAATGAAAAACTATTCCTCTCAATTATGAATTTATTTTCCGTATTTACATTCGACACTTAAATTCAGTCTTTACATTCTTGCAATTTACATTTATGCAATTTGGATTTATCTCCCCTCCTTCTACTTGCTTTTGGATCTTTTGCTGAGGATGTATGATTGATGGATGAGTCCTCTTTAGACCATATCCCAATCATTAGGCAAGTCTTGAGTTCTTTCTCAAAAGAAACTGATTTTTGTTCTTGAGAGGATCAATCTTGGAAGAATGAGTTGGGTGTTCTTGTCTTGAGTTCTAGCTTGCTATGACAGGTGGAAAGCCATCTAGGATCATCAAGAACCCACGAGCTAGCTGAGAGCCAAGTTTTTGTTCTTGAGCCCGTTCTTGTGCACCCTTGCGTAAAATTGAAAAAGGTCAGAACTTTGACATCGATTCTTACAATCGAGGGTTGGAATAGGTTCCTGACATCCATAGGAAGGTGTCCACAAAGTTTAATTGAGTTTGGATTAGCGGATCAAAAGATTAATTAATTTTCTTTTTTGAACCCGTGCGAAATCACTGTTCATTCACCTGTTTTTCCTGCCAAGCCTCCTATTTTTCTGGAGTTGATTTTCTGTTTTGGAAATCACAGATGGAGTCATACATCACTGCCCAGGGCTTCCTAATATGGCAGAACGTGAAACTCCCGTATGAGGTTCCTGCTGATGAAAATGTCACAGCTGGCAATATGGCTGACGTTGAGGCGAACGCTAAGGAAAGGAACATTCTCATACAGGGTCTTAGCCGCAGTGAGTATGATAGGATTTCTCACCTTCGTTCCGCTCACGATATTTGGGTGACCCTCGATGCTTACCATGAGGGCACTACTCAAATCAAGACCGTGAGGCAGGACCAGTATAAGCGTGAGTACAACAAGTTTGAACAAAACGCTGGTGAGAGTCTTGATGAGTGTTTCAGTCGCTTTACTAAGAGTTTGAGCGATCTCCGAGCAGTTGGTTGCATATACTTGACTTGGATAATGCTCGCCATTTCTTGACTCCACTCGATCTTAGAGTTTGGGAGATGAAGGTGACCACCATCAAGGGCACCACCGACTTGTTGACTCTGACTCTTGACGGGCTTTATTCCCACCTCATGACTCATGGGCACTCTCGAGAAGTTTGTTGGAGGCAAGAAGAAGCTCAATCTCATTCTAGACCAATCCAAGATTAATCGATTCAATAAGGGTCTAGGATTTGACTACTTAGAGCACGCTAGGGCGCATCCTCCCACCATTGTGCGTGGCTCCAAGAGTGGTGAGATCATGGTAGATTCCAGGGTGAGTACCACTGTGTTTAGATCTGCCGGGGTTATCAATGGGATCACTGATCAGAAGGTTGCTCCTCCTGCTACTTCTGCCTCTAGCAAGGCAAAGTATACTTGCACCTTCTATCAGAAAGATGGACATTTAGCAGATTTCTACTTCAGGCGCGCCAAGATCACAAGGCATGAGTGTGTTGCTGCTCTTAGGGGTATTCAAGGTCAACCCCAAACTCTGAGTGCTTCTAAGGCACGCACTGTTTCTAGACAGGTTAGAGAATTGCCTGTTTTTGGGCAGTGTCCAGGACTCGGTTTTTAGGCTGTTCAGTTGAGTTTTAGTCCTAGAGCTGCTCGTGGTCAGTATTTTCGCCGTTCTCTTGATATCCCTCATTTTTTCCATCGAGGTAGATATCAGCGGCGTGAGGTGTTTTCTGGTAGGAGATTCAAGCAGCCTAACTGGGATGGTTCGGCCTTTGCACACTATCGGGCCAACCCAGTTTCAGCTCCTAGATCTTCTGCTATTGCTAGTATTGATCTCGTAAGGGTTGAGCGTAAGAGAGACGCTAGAGTCCAGTCTTCTTCTTTGGCTGGTACATTGAAGTGTCGTGTGATTTAGTATTGGGTTCCCAGGTCTTCACTTTATCCCAGTACTGAGTCATCTCTTTCTTCTACGACTTGATCAGGTTCGTCGGATGGGGAAGGGAGAGATTTTCATTGTCGAGTCCGGTTGTTCTCGTCATACGACCGGAGACTCTCGTTGGTTCTCTTCCCTAGTCCGAGCCCCCGGTGATGAGTTGATCACTTTCGGGGATGCTTCTTCAGGTAGAGTCATTGTTAAGGGCACCATTTGCCTTAATCCGAATTTCATTCTTAAGGATGTTGCCTTAATGAGTAAGCTGCAGTATAATTTGATCTTTGTTTCTCAGCTTATTGATGACTCTTTCGAGGTAAGCTTCAAGAGTAGTGCCTGTAGAATCCTTAATTCTTCAAGAGGGTTAGTTTGCAGGATTTCTAGATATGGGAGAGTCTTTTGTGCCGATTTTTGTACTTCTTCTGGAGACTCTCTTCGTTGTTTGATTGCTTCAAAGTCTCGTGATCTCTCCTTCTGTTATAGGAGACTTGGTCACATTGGATTTGATCATTTAACCTGAGTTAGCAGTCACGACCTCATTCGTGGTTTGCCTAAACTCAAGATGGTCAAAGACTTAGTTTGCTCTCCTTGCTGACATGGCAAGATGGTTGCTGCTTCTCATCCCCCAGTCACTATTGTGATGACTGATGCACCAAGACAGCTTTTACATATGGACACTGTTGGTCCAGCTAGAGTGCATTCAGTGGGTGGGAAGTGGTATGTTCTTATTATTGTTGATGATTTTTCGAGGTACTCTTGGGTGTTTTTCATGGCCTCAAAGGATGAGTTTTTTACCTATTTCAGGGATTTGGTTCATAGGTTGTCTTTTGAGCTCCCTGGTGCCTTATGAGCTATACGCAGTGATAATAGCACGGAGTTCAAAAATCCTATTTTGAGAGTTTCTATGTGGAGTCTGGTTTAGAGCATCAGTTCTCCTGTCCCTACGTCCCTCAGCAAAATGGCGTAGTGGAAAGGAAGAATAGGACCCTGGTAGAGATGGCCAGGACGATGCTAGACGAGTACAACACTCCTAGAAAGTTTTAGGCTGAGACTATAGCTACTGCTTACCATGTTTCTAATCGCGTATTCTTGAGAGCACATTTGCACCACACTTCTTACGAGTTGAGGTATGGGCGAAAGCCCAGTGTTTCTCATTTTTGTGTGTTTGGTTGCAAGTGTTTCATTTTGAAGTCTGCAACCTGGATAAGTTTGAGTCTCGTTCTTCTGATGGTATCTTTCTGGGTTATTCGACTTCTTCTCATAGCTATAGGGTTTGGAGTTGCGATGCACATAGGATCATAGAGACCTGCAAGTTAACCTTTCATTAGGCTAGCCCAGGAGCTAAACATGACATTTCAGGCTCTTCTTCCACCTCCGAGACCATTTCGTAGAGGATGAGGATGAGGGAGATGATAGTGTTCCACCTGATCCTGTTCCCTCTACACCTGAGGTGCCACCAGTTTCCATTTCTATACCTCAGGGAGACCAGCCCTTACCTTCAAACTCTCATGCAGCTAGTGGCTCTGCTCCTACCTCTTCTATACATGAGGTAGAGTCCACTTCTGCTTCTGGACCTCCCCGTCATATTCAGTATTCTCATCCACCTGATCAGATCATTTGCGATCTGTTTGAGTGATCACTCGTTCAAAATCAGGTTTGTCTAGTTTCTGTTTCCACTCTACTTTTGTTGCCTCCTTTGAGCCGAAGGATGTTTCTCATGCATTATCCGATGAGTCATGGATTAATGCTATGCATGAGGAACTTGAGAACTTCAAGAGGAACAAGGTATGCTAGCTTGTCGAGCCTCCATCTAGTCATAATGTCATTGGGACCAAGTGGGTGTTCAAAACTAAGTAGAGTGAGGATGGGGTTGTTATTAGAAACAAGGCTAGACTAGTTGCATAAGGCTTCTCTCAGATTGAGGGTCTCTACTTTGAGGAGATTTTTGCCCCTGTAGCTAGAATAGAGTCTATTAGGATCCTGCTTGCATTCTCTGCATCGAAGGGCTTCAAGCTTTATTAAATGGATTTCAAGAGTGCATTCCTCAATGGGTATATTGAGGAAGAGGTGTATGTAAAGCAACCTCCAAGATTCGAGAACCCCAAATTTTTTAGTCATGTATACAAGCTTTCCAAAGCTTTGTATGGACTCAAGCAGACCCCCAGAGCATGGTATGAGAGGCTCAAGTCTTATCTTCTCAGCCATGACTTCAAGATGGGCATAGTAGACAAGACTTTGTTCATCAGACACCATGAGTCCCACCTTCTTCTCATCAAAATTTATGTGGACGATATCATTTTGGGTGGCTCATCTCATTCTCTTGTGTCTCAGTTTTCTGATGTGATGAGCACAGCGATTTGAGATGAGTATGATGGGCGAGTTGAGCTACTTCCTTGAATTCCAGATAAAGCAGACTCGGGAAGGCACTTTCTTGCATCAAGGCAAGTACACCGGGGACCTCCTGAGGCGCTTCGACATATCTGACGAGAAGCATGTAATGACTCCTATGGCCACCACTGCTATCCTCGAGCCGGATGAGGATGGTGAGCCTGCTAATCAAAAGGAGTTTCGGAGTATGATCGGCTCTCTCTTGTACCTCATCGCTTCGAGGCCGGATATACATTTTGATGTGTGTCTGTGCGCTCGATTTCAAGCTTCTCCTCGCGCTTCTCACCGCCAAGCGATGAAGTGCATCTTCAGGTACCTTCGTGCTACCATTGATTATGGTATTTGGTACTCTGCTTCTTCTTGTCTGTCTCTTCGAGCCTTTTTCGATGCTGATTTTGCTGGCTGTAGGATAGATAGGAAGAGCACTTCTGGTACTTGCCAATTCATTGGTACTTCTCTTGTTTCTTGGTCGTCTAGGAAGTAGTCAGGGGTTGCACAATCCACTGTAGAGGTTGAGTATGTTGTGCAGCGAGTTGCTATAGTCAGGTGCTCTGGATGCGCTCAACTCTGTGTGACTTTGGGTTAGCGATAGCAGGTGTTCCACTTTTCTGTGATAACACTTCTGCTATTTGCATTGCTAAGAACCCAGTGCAGCATTCCCGGACCAAGTATATTGATGTTAGATATCACTTACTTAGAGACTATGTGGAGAAGGGGGATATCGCACTTCAGTTCGTAGAGAGTGACCACCAGATAGCTGATATCTTTACCAAGCCTTTGAATAGCTCCAGATTTATTGCCTTGAGGAGTGAGCTTGGAGTCGTGGGCCCTTACGGCCTTTTGTGAGGGGGGCTGGTTTGTATACTATGTATTATATATTTCCATCTAGTTTTTCCTTTCTTTTGCTTTTTCTGGGTGATTATGAGCTTATTTTGCTGAGTTGAGTTCACTTCACTTAGACTTCTAGCATGCTTTGCATAGACCTCTCATCTTGTGCTTTAGGGTGCTATCATGTGTGATTAGCTGTTCTCTCTTCTCTCTAGGTTGTGTTCCCTCATAGTCTTAGAAGTCTAGCAGGTGTTGGGCCCCCTCGATAGACAGGGTCTGTGTGCACTCCCTAGTTTGGAATCTATAGTAAGCTTCCCTATGTCAGTCATTGGGGAAGATGAAAGCGAGTGTGAACCGTAGTGAGTCTCTTCTATCTTTTTTATGCTCTATAGCCATCCAGTTTGTAGTTTTCTCGACTTCTTCTCCTTATTATGTATTTCTGGTTTTCATTGAGTTCATTTAGGTTCTTCTTCACCTAATTTTGCTAATAACTCATTTTAACCAGATTTGTGCTTAAATTGATTCACTTGTTGAGAGGGAGTTTGGGAATCTGTTCATGCATTGCATATAGACTGCATTTTTTGTTTTATGAGCTTTGTCTATTATGCAAATGATTTAATCTTCATGCAATACACCATGCTACATCTTTTGAAGAAAATCACTAGCTTAGATATGTCCAAGTTCATTTATCATGATAAGCTTGTTAAAATTTGAAAATTGAATGCTTTGAATGAAAACTTAACGAAACATGATGCTTTTACTTGCTAAGTTTCTTCTTTAGGTGGCTTTGCCATGATTCGTGAAATTTTGGATATCTCTAGAGTCCCTATTGCAGCTTAGGTGAAACTTGTTTGATTCATACTAGAGTCCTTCATCTGCTCATGAATTAATGTGCTAAAAATGAAAATTAAGCAAAAATGACTTTCTTTGTGCGTATTAGACTTAACACTTTACATTCACAAGACAGCTTTCCATTGCACTTGGGTTGAACTTGGAATGCATCGTGTATGACCAAGACCATCGTCTTAAGAGTTCTTCTTGAGATGGTCGAATGTGGCTTGAGTCAATTGCTTCAAAAACAATGCAAATAACAAAAACATAAGTGGGTAAAGAATGCAAATAATGTCAAACATTTGCACCCCGCTATGTCTTTCAAAGTCTTAAATTTTTTTTGCATTAATTGAAAAATGAGCTCGAAGGACCTTGTATGCACTTCAAGATTCCCCAAGGTGTTGAGTAGGTTGAACTCTATGTTTTCCTTTTGATCCTTAGAGTAGCTTTGCCTCTGTTTTTTAAACTAATGCTAAGTGTTGCTCTTGTCAAAACTTGCTAAAAATAAAATATTCAAAACTAAGCTTGTATTTGCGCTTGGACATGACTTAGACTAGTCTAATCTAAAATTGACTAGCTTGGTGTCATATCTTGTCATTATGATCACTTGGATAATATTCAAAGCTCGTTAGATGCATTTCATGCATACATGTTGAGAAAGGGGGAGACAATATGAAATCTTGATGCCTATATTGCCAAAAGGGGGAGAAATTGAGGAAAAGGCATCATTAAAAATATAAAAATGAAAAATGTCTTGGATCTTATGATTTTGTTGAAAACATGCAAATCTTAAGAATCATAAACTTTTATGAGTGTTTATTGGACTTTTAGAGCTTTTTGTGAAAAACTTGTTCTTTCTATTACCTTGCTCTAAAATCTGTCTTACCAACTTGGTCATATTCTCAATCTCTTCTCTTTGGACCATTTTTGATTTTGCAATCAAATTGCTTTCTTCTTCTGTCATTCAAACTCAAATTTATGCCTTTGCGGGTGTTTGTCAATATACTCATCAAGGGGAGATTGAAAGATTATATGGAGGACTATCCTTGATGGAGATGAGTAATTGATTGTGTTTTAGCATGAAGTGCTTGTGTTTGATTTGAATTGGATTTTCAAATATAAAGCAATTTTAGTTGAGTCTGTTTGAGCGGCACTACCGGCCTCTGGGAGCAGTAGTGCCAGCAAAAGCGGCACTACCGAGCTCCAATAGGCGGTAGTTATTTTACAGTGAGAGGATTTTTTTGGGATTTCAGGGGAGCGGCACTACCGGCCTCTGGGGAGCGGTAGTGCCGGCAAAAGCAGCACTACCGGCCTTTGGGGAGCGGTAGTGCCGGCAAAAGCGGCACTACTGGCCCCAGGAAGCAGTAGTGCCGATCTTTAAGCAAATTTTTGGTATTTAAATTTAAAAATTGTGGAAAATGCTATGTGATGTGTTTCCTTGTTTTTGATGGTTGCAGGACATCGGGTTTTGATCATGGTGAGGCGGAGGATGACCGAGACTACGCGAGGTGCACTGGAGGTCCAGACGGTCGGGGATCACCGGAAGATAATCGGAGACGGAGTCGTGGAAGCCGTGAAGACAAGGAACGGATGAGATGCTAGCTAGGCACTGCATGGATCAATGAGGGCTATTGGATCTTGGTCTAGTTGATAGGTTAGCGGGTCTAGTTAGTACGCTTTAAAAACAGTGAAAGAAAAACCATTTTCTTGTTGGGTTTTGGGTTTGACTTGCATGGCTGTATGAGTGGGTCAATTCTAGCCCTTGATGGTGTGCCTTAGGGTTTAGGACTCATCCAAGGGTGGAGGATGACCCAAGAGTAGTATAAATAGAGGGGTAGGGTTGACTTCTCCCTCTTGAAGATTTTAGAGGTTTTGATGCTCCTTTGAGCTTTGCCCACTTTGTTGTGAGGCTTTGTAAACCTCCCTTCTAGAAATGAAAAACCATTCCCCTCAATTCTGAATTTATTTTCCGCATTTACATTCCGCACTTAAATTCAGTCTTTACATTCTTGCAATTTACATTTATGCAATTTGGATTTGCCTCCCCTCCTTCTACATGCTTTTGGATCTTTTACTGAGGATGTATGATTGATGGATGAGTCCTCTTTAGAACATATCCTAATAATCTAGGCAAGACTTTAGTTCTTTCTCAAAAGAAACCGATTTTTGTTCTTGAGAGGATCAATCTTGGAAGAATGAGTTTTGGGTATTCTTGTCTTGAGTTCTAGCTTGCTATTGTTAGAAATTGGCCCATTGGGTGGCCTATTTCCTTAAATTCGAAAGCATGCATGGTTTAGTACCATATTGCCTAGCCAAGTGGAGGAAAGGCAACTTAAAAGGTGGACTCCTTGCCACCTCTTGAATAATGACACTTGGTATGAGAATGGCATAGGGTGTACAGTGGCTAAACACACACACACGCGCGCGTTCGCGTATTTTCACGTGAAAATTCGCGTGACTTGTGACTTGCGACGAGCGACCGCGCCACGTCGTAGTGTGTCTCTTGCACTTCAAAATCACCTTTTGTTTTGCTGAACCTTGCAAGTATCTCTCCATCAAATCTGTTTAAATGTGATTTAAACATCTCTTTCAATTCAGTGTAATTGTCATAAACACCGTCAGTTACTAGTGAGTTAATGGACATTAAGTCATCGCCATTACTAATCGCCACATTTAACTGACATAATGTGGTCTGTTACTGGTGTGCATGTATATAAACTCCTGGAGACATCCAGGACAGGAACACTGAATTCCTCCTCCATTCTTCCTCCTCATCGCTGAATTGTTGTACTGTGTGTTGAGCTGTTGAACCTCGTCGGCCTTCCTCCTCAGCATGCACCGTGAAGGAGGGTGAGCGGTATCTCCGAGGCTTTGCCGCAAAGTTAATCTGCACGGGGCGGCAATAAGGTTTCTGGGCAGTGCATCAGCGTGACCGCTCTGCGTCATCCTCGATGTCAACGACTTCCACGACTGTGTCTGCGCTGCATTGCTTCCTATTCTTCAGCAAGCCCGATTGTAAGTCATTCGTGTGATAAATCGCATATTCGTGAAGAACAACGTGTTACCTGTTGTTTTTTGCATCTCTAGTCTTTTGTTCTTTTTGCCTCAATATAAAATCTGGAATAAAAATATTGCGCATTTTTCCAACATTCCAGAAACCTTATTGTGAATATTTTTGTGATTTAGCAATGGCTGGTGCTTCGGATGCCATGAAACCTGAGAGGTTTTCTGGTGTGAACTTCCGGAGATGGCAGACAAGGGCCAAATTTTGGCTCATATCATTGGGGCTGTAGTGGGTAATCCACCCACAGTATCCATTTACGGTTGACCAGAACTTGCAGTTTGATAGTGCGAACAACGCTGCACTAGGCTGCCTTTTGACTATTTTGGCATATTAGCTCTATGATGTGTATATGAACTACACATACGCCATCGAGTTAATGGGATGCACTTGACAGTATATGCCAAACTGAAGGTGGTTCTTTGGTTATGCGTGTGTGAGAAATTTTTTGATTTTAGCATGGATGATGCTAAGTTGATTGTTGCACAAGCATACGAACTCCAGCTACTAGTTGGCGAGATTGCGCATTTGGGTTGTGCATTGCCTCCTAAGTTTGTGGCTGTGGCCATTGTTGCCAAACTTCCCTCAACTTGGAGGGATTTGGCCACAAGCTTAAAGCACAAGAGGGAAGAGATTTTTGTTGAGGATCTCATTGCAGCCCTTGATGTGGAAGAAAAGGCAAGAGCAAAAGATGCACCAAGCACCTCTAATCAGAACAATGCCAATGTCGTTGAGAAGAAATCATATGGCAAGAACTTCAAAGGTCATAAACCAAACAAGACAGCTAGCTTTAAAAAGAAGAAAATTGAGAAAAGGGACATGAAGAACATCACATTTAGGTGTGCGGAAAGGATGGTCATATGGCAAAAGACCTGTCGCTATCGCAAAAACAGGACAAATGAACCGGGCAAGAAAAATGCCAACGTGACCATAGGCGAGGCCTCGACTTCTGGAGGGTATGGTAATTCTCCTGTTGTCTTTTCAGCATGTCAATCCACTGATTGGTGGGTTGATAATTGTGCTAATGTTCACGTGTGTTCTGATGTTTCCTTATTTTCTTCTTACCTGGCAGCCGGAGCTTCCTCCGTCCTAATGGGGAATGGGTCGCATGCTTCTGTTCTTGGTGTTGGCATGGTGGATCTGAGGCTTACTTCAGGGAAGATTGTCCACTTGAAGAACTTGCAACATGCGCCAACAATAAAAAAGAACCTCGTTAGTGGTTCTCTCCTATGCAGGGATGGTTATAAGCTAGTATTTGAGTCAAATAAAGTTGTAATATCAAAGTGTAGGAACTTTGTTGGTAAAGGCTATGAGAGTGGAGGCTTGTTCCGGTTCAGTACTCTATAGTCTTGTTATAATATGAATATTGCACTGCTTTGAATAAATGTGAGGCCAATATTTGGCATTCTCGTTTATGTCATATTGGTTTTGGTATCATTGCTCGAATGTCCAGATTACATTTAATTCCAAAATGTGATATTGTCAAAGGATCAAAGTGCCATTCTTGTGTGCAAGCAAAGCAACCTAGAAAACCCTTTAAGGGATTAGAGGAAGAAAAGAACTTGTCACCACTAGATCTTGTCCATTCTGACCTGTGTGAGATGAATGGATTGTTGACAAAAGGAGGCAAAAGATATTTTCTAACTTTTATAGATGATGCAACACATTAATGTTATGTGTATTTGCTGAAAACAAAGGATGAAGCTTTAAACTACTTCAAAATTTATAAGGTCGAGGTTGAGAACCAACTAGAAAAGAAAATTAAAAGACTAAGGTTTGATCATGGAGGAGAGTATATCTCTCATGAATTCTCGATTCATTACGAGCATGGTATAATCCATGAAGTTACACCACCATATTCTCCTAATCAAATGGGGTATTTGAGAGGAAAAAGCTGAACACTAACAGACTTGGTGAATGCCATGTTGGAGTGCCGGTATGCCTAAAATGTGGTGGGGGAAGCTATATTAACAGCAACTTTTGTCCTAAACAGAGTAATCACTAAAAAGCATGAGATTACTCCGTATGAGGGATGGAAGGGGAGAAAGCCCAATGTTAATTTTCTACGAACTTAGGGGTGTTTGGCAAAAGTCAATATACCATTGTAGAAAAAGAGAAAGCTTGGACCTAAAACAGTCAATTGTATTTCTCTAGGATATGCACATAATAGCACGGCCTATAGATTTTTAGTAGTAAAATCAGAAACTCCTGAGATTATTGCTAACACAATAATGGAGTCCAGAGATGCTTCATTTTTTGAGGATATTTATCCTATGAGACCAGCAGGTAGTGTGTCTCTTGGCACTTCAAAATCACCTTCTGTTTTGCTGAACATTGCAATTATCTCTCCATCAAATCTGTTTAAATGTGATTTAAACATCTCTTTCAATTCAGTGTAATTGTCATAAACACCGTCAGTTACTAGTGAGTTAATTGACATTAAGCTGTCAGTTACTAGTAACTGCCACATTTAACTGACATAATGTGGTCAATTACTGGTGTGCATGTATATAAACTCCTTTTGACGTCCAGGACAGGAACACTGAATTCCTCCTCCATTCTTCCTCCTCATCTCTGAATTGCTGTACTATTGTGTTGAGCTGTTGAACCTCGTCGGCCTTCCTCCTCGGCGTGCACCGTGAAGGAGGGTGAGCGGTATCTCCGAGCCTTTGCCGCAGAGTTAACCTGCACGGGGCGGCAATAAGGTTTCTGGGCAGCGCATCAGCGTGACCGCTCTACGTCATCCTCGATGTCGACGACTTCCACGACTGCGTCTGCGCTGCGCTGCTTCCTATTCTTCAGCAAGCCCGATTGTAAGTCGTTCGTGTCATAAATCGCATATTCGTGAAGAACAATGTGTTACTTGCTGTTTTTTGCATCTCTAGTCTTTTGTTCTTTTTGCTTCAATATAAAATCTGGAATAAAAATATTGCGCATTTTTGCAACAGCTATGACATGTGGGAAGCCATCTAGGATCATCTCGAACATCAAGAACCCACGAGCTAGCTGAGAGCCTAGTTTTTGTTGTTGAGCCCGTTCTTGTGCACCCCCTTCCGTAAAATTGAAAAGGTTGGAACTTCGATGTCAATTCTTGCAATCGAGGGTTAGAATTGGTTCCTGACATCCATAGAACTGTGTCCACAATTTTTCATTGAGTTTGGATCAGCGGATCAAAAGATTCATCAATTTTCTTTTTTGAACCCGTGGTGAAATCACTGTTCGTTCGCCTATTTTTCCTGTAGCTACAGTACCTGACATTACCGCTATATTGCCCAGTAGTGCCGAGTTTGTGGTAGTGTCGACCTCAGGCTGAAAATTGTGAAAACTGGTGTAACATCCCAAAATTTGCCTAAATAGTATTTTATTGACATTTGTGCATTTTATGATTTTTCTGGAATTTATTTGGATTTTTCTGGATTTATTTAAATTAATTTCAAATTAAGTGTTTTGGCCTTTTATTGAAATCTATTTAAATTATTGCAAAGTTAATATAAAGTTTTGCCAAAAATATTTTATTTGAGTCCAGAATGTCTCAAAGTATTTTTGAGATTTTTCTTGGATTTTCCTAACAGTTTTATTGCCTAAAATAAATAAAATGAATTTTTGTATTTAATTTAAATGAGAAATCTTTTAAAAATTTTGTGAACAGTAACGAGCCGGCCCATTACTGTGTGGCCCAGTCAGCCCGTTCGCAGCGAAACCCTAGCCCTAATGCGGTTAACCGTTGGATTGAGATCCAACGGCTGAGCCTTCACCGCGTGGCCGAGCGTTCAGAGCCGTTGGAGTCCGCGTCACCTCTCCGTGTCGCCGCCGGAGTCCGCCGCCTCCACAGAGTCATCCTCGGAGTCCGCGCTGCGCACGCCTCCCCGTGTGGCTATTTAAGGCGCCGTCGCGGGCGCTGAACTCCCCAACTCGTGCCGCATGTTTTGCCGCAGCCCCGAGCCCAGTGTCGCCGTCGTTTCCGCGAAGAAGCTCGTCGGAGTTGAAGTTTGCAGCCACCGCGGTTTTTGCTAAAGAACGTCGCCGATTCGTTTATTTCTGACGCTTTGGTCCTAGATCCGAGCTCGTCGAGGTGTACCGCGTCGGCTACTCTTCTTCTTCGCGTCGAAATCGCGCCGGAACGCCGTCGCCCAGGTTTCTTCCTTGTCTCCGGTGGATCTTCTCGCCGCCGCTCCGCCTTTAGCTTCGGGTGAGTTCGTGGCCGTTGGATCCGGATGAACGGAGGGGATCGAGCCGCGTCGCGAGCGATCGGTGGTCGTTCGATCTGTCTTAATCGGACCAGATCGAGCCGCACGTGTGGACCAATCAGACACCGTCGTGTGTCAGGCGCAGAGGCCGAGGCGTCGTGAACCGCGTCTGCGGTGAACCGATCTGCCGCCGTGGACTCAGTCCATACACCGAGACACGTGTCGCGTTTTGGTTGGTTCCAGATCAAGGCGGACGTCATCCTTGCGTCATAATTGCGTTTTCAATTGGAAAATAATTCAATTGAAAATTCTATGATGATGACGTCATCATGAGGTCCCGCTGACGTCATAAATCGGTTTTTCAGTTTAAAAATAATTCTGTTAAATTCGGTTTTCTAATTTCAGTATTTATTCAAACTTCAAAAGGCAAGTGACAAGGCGAGTATGCCAAGGTGGGCTGATGGGCGGAGGTATGTGGAAGTCTTGCCTTGATCACTCTAAGGACTTAACCTTGCAAGCCTTTGACTGAGTCAATCATGCAACCACATATCAGTGTGGGCCACCTAGTGATTAATTTGCAATGTCTTAATTTTGGTACTATCGTGGTCGGTGTGAGTTCGAGTTATGGAGTAATTCACATGGCGCAAGAGGGGGCCTTGGATGTAGTAACCGATCCCACTAGTGTTGAAACCTTAGCGGGTGGTACCGGGTTAGCGACGCATTGTAAAGGCTTTGTTATAATCACTCGCCTTGGTGGTGTTTGGTTGTATCGCGTGGGTAAAGTGCATAACCTCTGCAGAGTGTGAAACTATTCGGATAGCCGTGCTCGCGGTATTGAGCAATGCTCGGAATTCTGATTAAGGGTTAGCTTAATTAAATGGACAACTTGGTGGGATGGCGGAATGCCATGTGGAAGATGGAATTTGACTTAGAATTGGAAACTTGGTTTACTTGAAATCTTTGAATCTATTTATTGTTATTTGTT
This sequence comes from Otatea glauca, assembly GCA_036346275.1. NCBI lineage: Eukaryota > Viridiplantae > Streptophyta > Magnoliopsida > Poales > Poaceae > Otatea > Otatea glauca. Next base: position 23,193,088 of record CM070730.1, on the reverse strand, counting down.
TCTGATCTTTACAATCTATTTATTATATTTGTTCATAAATGTCGCTTATTGCAAAATAGCCATGATAGCCTATCCATTGGAATAAGCCTTGCATATAGTTACATAGAATTGCATTACATGCACAACTTGTTGAGTGCTTTAAGTACTCACCCTTGCCAACAACAATAATCAACGATCGAAGAATCTACACTGTGTTGGAGGAGGAGTTCGGGAGGACCACGAGTCATTAGGGTCCGAGCCTTGTCGGTTGCTGTGGTGAACTGATGAGCTATCTACGTTTCTATTTTCTGCTGCTTAATTCTTAGCTTATATTTCCAGTTTTGCCCTGTGTGGCTTCATAATGTAAGTCGGTCATAAGATCATACACTTAGCTATATCAATAAATGGAGTATTATTCTATTATCGTTGAGTATGATATGATATGTACCGATGTTGAGCTGTGTGCACTAGCGTTGATCCTAGGACTAGTGCGGTATACACAGTGGGTTCGAATCAATGGATTCGGGTCCTTACAGAGGTGGTATCAGAGCATACTAACTGTAGGTCTTGGCCCTAGATAGTATGGAGAAGTCCAGGTCGTGTCCAAAACTATTTTCTAAAGAAAAATTTAAATTTGACTAACAAAACACTCTCGACTCATCTCATTCTCTACTTCTCGCCTTTGCTGAATTTACCGTTTACTTGCCATTTCGGGTGGAGAACTCATTCAAAGTTCTTGTGAAGCAAATGCCGATCGTTCCGACCTTTGAGGAGTCAGTAGGTGGCTACGCCATGGAGCTGTGGAGAGTTCTTCAGACGCTTGGAGGTTTTTATCGTCCGCTTTACCGAGGAGGCAGCTGGACCGTTAATGGTGTTCACCGAGGATTTGTTTGCAAGCTGACCATCTACGCTTGGGAGAACGAGGAAGCTAGCTGGCCAATCAATATCTCCGCCAGAAGATTCTCGTACGAGGTTGCGATCCAGGAGGTTGCCCGACTTGCTCTTCGCCGTGTCTGCCGCGACTACGCCGACGAGCTTCACGACTCAGTGTTTCGATTTCACCCTGATGTGCAAGCATGCCGACGCCGACGGATCGTGGAGGACGAGTGTGCTACTGCGGTATACCTTGCGGAGTTCTCCCTTGCCCAGGAGGAGATATGAGAGAGACCACTCAGGAGCTGGAGACAGTGTACGAGGCACTCAGAGTGACGAAGCAGGAGCTTGAGGAGGCCCGTGCTGCAGCTATCGGTATGATCACCGAGCTAGGAGAGGCCCCGGAGGGGTTGAGGACGAGTTGGGCGCGTGACCGAGGAGCTCGGGAGCCGGTGAGGAGTCGAGGAGGATCAGAGGAGCGAGAGTGGGAGCCAGAGGGGAGTGCGGACCCTGTTGTTGCTGAGGAGCCAGCAGTAGGTCATCAGGATTGGTTCGCTTTTATGCCAGCTCACTCGCCGGTGAATGCGCCGGATCAGCCTCAGCCAGGGTGGCTGGATGAGTGAGAGTTAGTCTTAGAGTTGTGTCGAGACTCGAGTGTTGAGTCGCGTCTTTAAGTTAGTCTTTACCTCTTTAGTGGATGTTAAGGTTTCGAGTTTAGTTTGCTTCTTTATAATGCTGAGTGTGCAGTATGTGTTGCAAAGCTTATAGGCTTAAATAAGCAGCCATACCAAGAATAAATAAAGGATTATTTCAGTTGGGTATAACCTATCTTCCCCGCTTTAGAAATTCTTGCTTCTTATCTATGCTACATCTACCTTTCCTAACCCAAGAGGCAATCATCAGATGGTGAATACTTGTGGAACCAACGGTGCTTCGGGAAGTGGACAACGCCAGAATGACAACCCCAATGATGGAGGCCATCCCCAACCACCACCGCCAGTGGACATGCGGAATCTGGGAGCGTTTCTTGCCGCGCAGACTCAACTAATGCAGACTATGATGCAGCAGATGTAACAGATGACCAATGTAGCAGCAACCAACAACAACCATGCAGCTTAGAACAACAATGGTGGACCATGACCTTACTCCAAGCTGTCAGATTTCATGAGGACTCGGCCACCAACCTTTGATGGGAATGTTAATCCTTTGGAAGCCGATGACTGGCTTAGGACCATTGAGAAGAAGTTGCATATCACTCAATGCGAGGGCAATGAGAAGGTGCTCTACGCCTCTCATCAACTGGAAGGAACCGCCCCAGAATGGTGGGAGAATTACTGTGCCGCACATGGAGCCCCGCAGGAGATTACCTGGGATGAGTTTACTACCACTTTCCGCCAATATCATGTCCCAGAAGGAATGATGGACCTTAAAAAGGAAGAATTCAGGGCTCTGAAACAAGGAGGCCAACCAGTGGCCGAGTATCTGAATAAGTTTACCCAGTTAGCTCGCTATGCCCCTGAAGATGTAACGATAGATAAAGCTAGGCAGTCTCGTTTCATGAAGGTGAATTCAGAGTTGCGAGTGGGGTGATCACCCACAATTTCCCGGACTTTGAGGAGTTAGTTAATAAGGCTTTGATTTTGGAGGATAAGCGCAAGGAGTTAGGTGAAAACCGTGGCGCTTGATGACTAATCGAGGTGGGCGTCAAACCACCTACGCTGAGGATGTCACCACAGCAGGTTGCGATTCAACCGCCACCGTGAATAAGGCGGCAACCCCGCACCTCGCCACGCTAATCGAATTTTGAGACACGGCCGCAGGCGTAATGCACAAGGAGGAGTCGATGCGCAATCAAGAGATGCTATACATGCAATGAGCCAGGGCACTTTTCTAATAGGTGTCCACAGAAGGGAGGCATCACGCCAGTTCGCTTTAACTTGGGAACAACACCTGCCAAGGCTCCGGCTTCAGGAGGAAATTGTGCGCCCGATCAAGCTTGAGCAACCCCTCAGTCAACAGTGCGCGGTAGGATCAACCACATCACCGCAGATGGAGCTCAAGAGGATACGGACGTCGTACTGGGTAAGTTTCTGGTTAACTCAGTACCCGCTACAGTTTTATTTGATTCTGGAGCTTCGCATTCGTTTGTTTCTCAAAGTTTTGCAACCAAGAATGGGTTTAAAGTGGTGAATCTTAAGTGTGTGCTCTTAGTCCAAGCCCCAGGATCTGACCTTAGATCTAGCCTCGGGTGTTTGGGAGTTAAGTTGCTCATGGATGGGATAGAATTTCTAGCGAATCTTATCTTGTTAGATGCACAATCCCTAGATGTTATCCTTGGATTGGATTGGTTGTCTAAGCATAAGGCTGTTTTGGATTGTGGCCGAAGGATTGTATCTCTGGAAGGCCCTAGTGGCAGGAAGGTAGAATTTCAAGCGACCTTGATTCGTGATGGGCGTTAGTAGTCAGCAGTACAAGCCATCGACATAGAGGATGTGCGGTCGTAAGAGAATACCGGATGTATTTCAGAAAGATTTACGGGGTTGCCACGGACCGCGATATCGAGTTTGTTATCGAGTTGGCACAGGGACGGCACCGATATCAAAGAGACCTTATCGGATGCCTCGGATGAGTTAGTGGAAATGAAAAAGCGATTGAGGAAATGCAAGAGAAAGGTTTCATTAGACCAAGTTCATCACCGTGGGGAGCACGGTTTTGTTTGTTCGTAAGAAGGATGGAAGTCTTAGGATGTGCATTGATTATCGTGCACTTAATGAGGTAACGATCAAGAATAAGTATCCATTGCCGGGATCGGCGATTTATTTGATCGATTAAGAGGAGCGGAGTTTTCTCTAAAATAGATCTTCGTTCGAGGATACCATCGATTGAAGATCCGGCGGAGGATGTGCCTAAGACTGCGTTTTCTACGATATGGACACTATGAGTTCACGATAATGTCATTTGGATTGTGAATGCTTTGCATATTTCATGAACATGATGAATAAGGTTTTCATGGAGTATTTGAATAAGTTTGTTGTAGTCTTTATAGGCGATATCTTAGTTTTCTCGAAAGCGGAGGAAGAGCATGCGGAACATTTGAAGATGGTTTTAGAGAGGCTGCATGCGAGAACATCAGCTGTATGCTAAGTTCAGCAAGTGTGATTTTCGGAAGGAGAAAGATGAATTTCTTGGTCATGTAATGACTACTAAAGGAGTTGCAGTTGACCCAAGCAAAGTGGGCCTTGAGATTGCATTAGGAGCAACGAAGTCATTACTCGGATCCGTAGTTTTACGGGAATGGCGGGATAGTACCGTCGGTTCATAGAGGATTCTCGGCGATTGCTAAACCCACGCAGATTGTTGAAGAAAGAGAAGAAGTTTGCATGGGCGCGAGTGCGAGAAAAGTTTTATGGAGTGAAGAAGCGTTTGACGCGACCCCGTTTTAGTCTTTGCGGACGTGCGAGAATGGATTTGATATTTATTGCGATGCCTCAAAGCAAGGCACAGGGTGCGTGTTAATGCGAGAATGGTAAGGTTGTTGCTTATGCGTCGGCGATTGAGACGACATGAAGCAAATTATCAAGACGCATGATTTGGAATTAGTTAGTAGTGCATGCTTTGAAGATATGGCGTCATTATCTCATAGGAAATAAATGTGAGATATATAATCGACCATACGAGCACAAATACATTTTCACTCAAGCGGATCTTAATATGAGACAACGAAGGTGGTGGAGTTAATTAAGGATTATAATGTGAGAATTCATTACCACCTGGAAAAGCTAATGTGGTAGCCGGCGCTCTAAGTCGAAAGAGTCATAGTGCAAATCTTGTTGTCAATGGAGGATCACCAGAGCTATGCGAGGAATTTGAAGTTAAAGTGGAGGTCGTTCATGGAATTGTAGTTTGCTTGGAAGTAAAACCAACTTTGGAGGATCGGATCAGAGAAGGCCAGAAAGATGATGAGAAAATCACTAAGATCAAGTCCAGGAAGGACGAAGGCCTAGCAGTGGATTTCACTCTAGATGAGTAGGGAACTATGTTCTTCAAAGGTCGAATTTGTGTACTAGGATAAAAGGAGTCAAGCAAGCGATTCTTGAGGAAGCTCACGATTCTAAGTACTCAATTCATCCTGGAAGTGCCAAAATGTATCAAGATTTGAGAGAGAGATTTTGGTGGCCTAATATGAAGCGTGAGGTGGCTGAGCATGTTGCTCTATGCGATGTATGTCAGAGAGTAAAAGCCAGGCATCAAAGACCAGCTGGTTTGTTATAGCCGTTGAAAATTCCTGAATGGAAGTTGGAGGAAATTGGTATGGATTTTATCACCGGTTTACCCAAGACTCAGAGAGGTTATGATTCGATTTGGGTTATTGTGGATCGTTTGACTAAGGTCGCTCATTTCATTCCGATGAAGACCACTTACTCCGAAGATCGTTTAGCAGAGTTGTACATGTCAAGGATTGTATGCTTGCATGGAGTGCCCAAAAAGATTGTGTCAGACAGAGGAACCCAATTCACCTCGAGATTTTGGAATAAGTTGCATGAAACAATGGGGACTCGTCTGAATTTCAGTACAGCATATCACCCGCAGACAAATGGTCAGACTGAGAGAGTAAATCAGATTTTGGAGGATATGTTGAGAGCTTGTGCTTTAGCTTATGCTACGTCTTGGGATAAATGTTTGCCGTATGCATAATTTAGTTACAATAATAGCTATCAAGCTAGCTTGCAGATGTCACCGTTTGAGGCATTGTACGAACGTGTTTGTCGTACTCCGTTAAATTGGAATGAAACAGGAGAGCGTTTGGTGTTTGGGCCAGATATTCTTGAGGAAGCAGAAAACCAAGTAGCAATGATCAGAGAGAGATTGAAGATAGCACAGTCAAGGCAAAAGAGTTACGCCGATAACCGACGCCGAGATTTGAGTTTCGAGCCAGAGGATTATGTGTATCTCAGGGTTACCCCTCTTAAGGGTGTTAAAGGTTTCACGTGAAAGGAAGCTTGCACCAAGATATGTTAGTCCGTTCAAAATTTTAAGCCGAGGAGAGGTGGCCTATCGCTTGGAATTGCCTCGGTCTTTGGCAGTGAGTGCACGACGTGTTTCATGTGTCTCATCTTAAGAAGTGTCTCGAGTGCAGTGAGAACAAACCCCGTTGGATGTAATAGAGCTGCAGGAAGATTTGACCTACAAGGAGCAACCAGTCAGAATTTTGGATGTTATAGAGCGCAGAACTAGAAGCAAGTCTATTCGCTTTTGCAGAGTTCAGTGGAGCAATCATTCTGAAAGTGAAGCAACTTGGGAGCGCGAAGAAGATTTGAAGTCAAATTCCAACCCTATTCTCTAGTTAGCCACGAATCTCAAAATTGAGATTCATTAAGGGGGAGGTTTGTAACATCCCAAAATTTGCTTAAATAGTATTTTACTGACATTTGTGCATTTTATGATTTTTTTGGAATTTATTTGGATTTTTCCGGATTTATTTAAATTAATTTCAAATTATGTGTTTTGGCCTTTTATTGAAATCTATTTAAATTATTGCAAAGCTAATATAAAGTTTTGCCAAAAATATTTTATTTGAGTCCAGAATGTCTCAAAGTATTTTTGAGATTTTTCTTGGATTTTTCCTAATAGTTTTATTGCCTAAAACAAACAAAATGAATTTCTGTATTTAATTTAAATGAGAAATCTTTTAAAAATTCTTTGAGCGATGCAGTGGCCCATTCTTGTGCGGCCCGGTCGGCCGCTCGCGTGAAACCCTAACCTAATGCGGTCAGCCGTTGGATCGAGATCCAGCGGTGAGCCTTCGCCGCGTGGTCGAGGCGTTAGAGCCGTTGGATGAGCGCGCGTGGGCTTGTTGGATGCATCCGCGTCACCTCTCCGTGTCACCGCCGGAGTCCGCCGCCTCCACGGAGTCATCCTCGGAGTCCGCGCTGCGCACGCCTCCCCGTGTGGCTATTTAAGGCGTCGTCGCGGGCGCTGAACTCCCCAACTCGTGCCGCGTGTTTTGCCGCAGCCCCAAGCCCTGTGTCGCCGCCGTTTCCGCGAAGAAGCTCATCGGAGTTGAAGTTTGCAGCAGCCGCGGTTTTTGCTAAAGAACGTCGCCGATTCGTTGATTTCTGACGCTTTGGTCCTAGATCCGAGCTCGTCGAGGTGTACCGCGTCGGCTACTCTTCTTCTTCGCGTCGGAATCGCGCCGGAACGCCGTTGCCCAGGTTCTTCCTTGTCTCCGGTGGATCTTCTCGCCGCCGCTCCGCCTTTAGCTTCGGGTGAGTTCGTGGCCGTTGGATCTGGATGAACGGAGGGGATCGAGCCGCGTCGCGAGCGATCAGTGGCCGTTCGATCTGTCTTAATCGGACCAGATCGAGCCGCACGTGTGGACCAATCAGACGCCGTCGTGTGTCAGGTGCAGAGGCCGAGGCGCCGTGAACCGCGTCTGCGGTGAACCGATCTGCCGCCGTGGACTCAGTCCATACACTGAGACACGTGTCGCGTTCTGGTTGGTTCTAGATCAAGGCGGACGTCATCCTTGCGTCATAATTGCGTTTTCAATTGGAAAATAATTCAATTGAAAATTCGGTGATGATGACGTCATCATGAGGTCCCGCTGACATCATAAATCGGTTTTTCAGTTTAAAAATAATTCTGTTAAATTCGGTTTTCTAATTTCAGTATTTATTCAAACTTCAAAAGGCAAGTGACAAGGGGCGAGTATGCCAAGGTGGGCCTGATGGGCAGAGGGTATGTGGAAGTCTTGCCTTGATCACTCTAAGGACTTAACCTTGCAAGCCTTTGACCTGAGTCAATCATGCAACCACATGTCTGGTGTGGGCCAGCCTAGCTGATTAATTTGCAATGTCTTAATTTTGGTACTATCGTGGTCGGTGTGAGTTCCCGAGTTATGGAGTAATTCACATGGCGCAGAGGGGCCTTGGATGTAGTAACCAGTCCACGTTGTTGAAACCTTAGCGGGTGGTAGGGTTAAGCGCGCATTGTAAAGGTTTTGTTATAATCACTCGCCTTGGTGGTGTTTGGTTGTATCGCGTGGGTAAAGTGCATAACCTCTGTAGAGTGTGAAACTATTTGGATAGCCGTGCTCATGTATTGAGCAATGCTCGGGAATTCTGATTAAGGGTTAGCTTAATTAAATGGACAACTTGGTGGGATGGCGGAATGCCATGTGGAAGATGGAATTTGACTTAGAATTGGAAACTTGGTTTACTTGAAATCTTGAATCTATTTATTGTTATTTGTTTCTGATCTTTACAATCTATTTATTATATTTGTTCATAAATGCTGCTTATTGCAAAATAGCCATGATAGCCTATCCATTGGAATAAGCCTTGCATATAGTTACATAGAATTGCATTATGTGTACAACTTGTTGAGTGCTTTAAGTACTCACCCTTGCCAACAACAATAATCAACAGTCGAAGAATCTACACATGTGTTGGAGGAGTTCCAGGAGGACACGAGTCATTAGGGTCCGAGCCTTGTCGGTTGCCTGTGGTGAACTGATGAGCTATCTACGTTTTCTATTTTCCGCTGCTTAATTCTTAGCTTATATTTCCAGTTTTGCCCTGCGTGGCTTAATAATGTAAGTCGGTCATAAGATCATACACTTATCTATATCAATAAATGGAGTATTATTCTATTATCGTTGAGTAGTATATGATTTGTACCGATGTTGAGCTGTGTGCACTAGCGTTGATCCTGGGACTAGTGCGGTAAACACAGTGGGTTCGAATCAGTGGATTCGGGTCCTTACAACTGATTATTTCGCTTTCATTTGATTTCTAAGGGTTTTGGCTTGGTTTCTTTGGGGGATAAAATTTATTTTGGGATCATTTACCCTCCTCTGATCGCCATCTCGGTCCTTCAGGTGGGCTCGATGAAGGACCATGTGGAGGTCCATCCATGTTTGTGATGAGTATTTGATTTTATTTGAGCAAGGTGTGCTCAAGTTTTAGTTTGATTTGGATTGGTTTTCAAAATGAAGCAATTTCAGTTGTCTCTGCCAGGAGTGGCAGTACCGGCCGTATGGGCGCGGTAGTGATGAGTTGGATGGTTTATTGCATATCATTGTGGGCATTGCTATGTGAGGAGTTTCCTTGTTTTTGATGGTTGCAGGACGACGGTGCTAGGTCATGGTGGCGAAGGATGGCCAGGGACTAGGCGAGGCGTCGGAGTCAGGACGGTTGGGAGATCGTCGAAAGATGATCGGAGACGGAGTCCGGGCAAGTCAAGAAGACAAGGAAAGGAGTTGATGCTAGCTAGATGCCGCGTGGATCAATAAGGGCCATCGGATTGAGGTCTAGTTGATAGGTTAGCGGGTCTAGGTAGTATGCTTTGAAAACCGTGCAAGAAAACCCGGTATGTGTGTGGGTTTTGGGTTAGCCCTTGCATGGCTATGTGTGTGGGTTAATCCTAGCCCTTAGATGGCTGTGTGTGTGGGTTAATGCTAGCCCTTAGATGAGTGCTCTAGGGTTGAGGGACTCATCCAAGGGTGGTAGGTGGCCCAAGAGTAGTATAAATAGGGGTGGAGGGGTAGCCTCCTTCCCTTGAAGGTTTTGAGGTTTGTGAATGCTCCTTTGAGCTTTACCCACATGAAAGTGAGGCTTTGTAACCTCTCCTTCCAGAAATGAAAGTTTTATCCATCCACCTCTAAATTTATTTTGCGCATTTACATTATATCTTTACTTTACGCAATTTAAATTCAGCATTTACTTTCCATAATTACATTCTATTAATTTACTTTCATGTAATTTGGATTTGCCTCCCCTCCTTCTAAATGCTGCTGATCTTGGATGTTTTGAGTGTGTTCATATGGTTTTACATCTCTTTTGCACTCTTGGATTGAGTAGAGAACATCTTTTCTTTCAAGTTCCAACTTTGTTCAGAACTTGTTCTTCACGCAGCAGTCAGTGTTTGATTTATATAAAAATCTATAAAAATCTTTTTCAAGTGATTCTTGTTGGAGGAGGTGCGGGCCTCTGATATCCACTTGCAGAAAAATTTTGGAGTTCACTTGTTTCACCGTTTGGGCGCCATGAGGTGAAAACCCAGCCCCAAACTTTCTGCTCGAAGTTCTTGACCAGACTGTGTTCTTAGATTTTTCCTGATTTTTATGTAAGGCTTTTTGAGGAGACATTTGGTGGAGTTCTTCAAAACTCTGATTCTCATAGGGAGAAAAAGGCTCAAAATTTTGTGAGCTGCATAAACCCACCAACCTCCTGTGCAAATTGAGGACAAGTTCTGGAAATTCTGCTTTTGCTTTTCTGAAAGTGACTTTTGTGATTTGAATTGATGTCCTTTCTAAAAGCAAGAGTTTGAATTGATTCCTCTTTATCTTGGACATTAGACAACCAGTATTGTGACTCAAAAATCCCCACATATTTTATGGTACTTATCTATACAAGCTTGGGGTACACATAGTTGTCTAGTTTTTCAGGTTTTTCACGATTTCCTTTGAGCGATCTTGTCGAGGTTTTTGTTGGAGTATTTTGGGGGAAATTTTATTTGCGACCATTCACCCCCCTCTGTTTGCCATCTCGGTCCTTCACTCGACCACCACGGGGTATCGACCTAGATGTGGGATCACGACTGGGTGATCCGACTGGTCGAAGGTGACCGGTACTTCCGACCACTTGAGGAATCTGGGGAGGGCTGGTGTGGCCAAGTTGACCTCCCACTCGACTGCCTTGTACTGCCTTTTGGACTCGTATGTGGCAGATCCCATGAAGTTGTGTGCCGGTTTGTGATCAGCCCTGTGGTATTCGGGCTCGTCATCCTTGGGCTTCTCTTTGGCTTGCTCAACCCCACGCTCGGCGAGGGCAGCCTTAAGCTTCTCCTGGACCTTCTTGCTGATCACTTGGCATTCATCGAAGTCATGTTTGTCCGTGTGATGGACTGGGCAGTATTTGCCTCCCCCACGGCTTTGACCCTTGTTATCACCAATGTTACGCGCCTTGCCTCTTTCGACCGTGGCTACGGTGGAGTCACCTTTGAGTTTCTCCCCGCGGTTCTTATTCCTCTTCGCCCCCTGCTTGGACGACTCGGGCTTGTCATCTCTAGACTTGGGGTCGTCGAGATGGTCTCAAGCCTTGACACGTATGGCGTATTTGTCTGCCAAATCGAAGAGCTCCTTGGTGGTTTAGATCTTTCGGGTGGCAAGCTTTCCTTTTAACTCCCTATCCTTGACATCATTCTTGAAGGTCACTAAGAGTGTCTCGTTTGAGATGTCAGGGATCGAGTTGCGCTTGTCGCTGAAGCGCTGAATGAAGCCACGCAACGACTCACCTGACTTTTGTATCACCTGATGCAAGTCGTTGCGTGTTCCGGGGCGTTTGGACGTGCCCTGAATGTTGGCAATTGCCGGGACCCGAATCTGCCAATCCGGACCCTCTGTGTATTCTGCACTAGTCCAGGATCGCACTAGTGCACACAGGCTAAACAGGGTTAAAGTACCACAATCATACACAACGGAATAATAATAAAGTACTTCAAACATGTATTTAAACGAGTTGTGCGACCTTATGGTTCCTTACATAGATCAGCCACGCAGGCCTTACATCATTAGAGTAAATAGAAATAACAACGGAAAACAAATAAATGTCGTGGAAGCTTTCATCTTGCCACAGGCAACCGACTGGGCTTGCCCCCTAATTGCCCGGATCCTCAATGTACTCCTCTTCCCACGCTGGTGTCGACTCCTCCACTGATGTTGGGGTTGATAAGCAAGGAGGGGTGAGTACACAAGGCACTCAACAAGTAATGCATAGAATGCAGCGCATTACTATATGCAAAGCTTATTCCAAAGGATTGGCTTAATTGGTTCTTTTGCATCAAACAACATTTTTAAAGCAGTATCTTATTTAGATTAAAGCGTGAAACGATTATAAATAATACTAATTTCTTCAAATGGTTTTTCTTGAAGATTCCCGACACACACCTATATGATTCATTTAACACTTGGCACCTGGCTACCCTTTCCACATTTTGTTTTGAAGATCTACCCCTTATTTGTAATCCCGAGCAATGTCCAATACCGTGGACACGGCTATTGAATAGATTATACACTCTGCAGAGGTTGTACACTTTACCCACAAGATCTGACCGCTCACCATACGGTGATTGTCCGTAACAAAGCCTTTGGGAACCTCTACCTTAACCAAAGAACCTCTCGGTATTGCCTTCACTATCACTTCCCTCACACAGAGCCGAAGTATAGGACAGGCCAGTCACCGTTGGATGGGCACCAAGCCGTAGCACAGGTACGCTCCCCCGCACAGATACACCCCCATGCACTGTCACCCCGAGGTATCAGAGGAAAGATATCAGAACCCTAATCAACTAGGTCTATCCCATACCAGACATGTGGTTGTACGGGTGACTCAGAGCAAAAGCTTGCAAGGTGAAGTCCTTAACAGACCAAGGCATGACTTCCATCACCCAACAGTGGCACACAGCCCCAATGTGGCACATAGACTAACATCATTCTTCAACCCATTGCCACACAGGCCCACCTGGCACATAGCCTCTTGCCACTTGCCCCAGTCTAAAACATTTCCCACCTCGTTGATTATTATGCAACACATGCCAGCAATAACTCAACATCGGTACAGAACCACACAGGTCTCTGTACCTCAATCTCATCATGTGGCATCATCACACCACTTTCAAAATACATTCAATATTTCTTTAGACAATATTGTAGCATTTTCCCGAAAGATCATTCATGATTCGTTGCAAGGCTAAGCATCTACTCACGGTCTAGCCTAACGTGTTGGCACAATATTAACATCCAACTAATACAATCAAACTTAGGGTGACAATGATTTAGGGCATTCAATCAATAATTTCAAGGTGGCGTAACAAAATGGGTTGATTAACTACATTATCCCAAATTAATTTAAATCCATTTTTATTTAATTTAACATGCATAATTTCAAAGCAAAATACATTAAAAAAACTGGGATCAAAATGGTCAAAGCATCACTTGCCTTCAAAGAGTTGCTGGTCGTGTTCTGAAACCTGGTCTTGAGCGACGAACTCTTCCTCGAAACCTTCCGGCAAATTTGCGTCTACGCGTACAAACAAGATATGCAATAAATAACTAATACAGAAAACTAAATTACCTCAAAAATTCAAATAAAATTCACCATTAAAGAGATCACAATTTTATGAATTTTTAGAAATTTGAATCATCCAAATCCGAGTTAAACTGCAAAAGTTATAGCCGTTTGAAGTTAGACTAAAATTTGAAAATACAGAAATTAGAAAATCCGATTTTTTTTCCGAATTATTTTTGTACTGAAAAATCGCATTTATGACGTCAGCATCGCATCATGATGACGTCAGCACAGAAAAGAGTTTCGGTCGAAATATGTTTCTGAAGAAATGACGTCAGCATGACGTCATCTGACACAAGGCATGCTCCGAGGCTGCCACGTCGCCTCGATCCATGGACTGGGTCCACGACCGGGCTTTGGTTAACCGTGGACTTGCGACACTGTGACCGTACACCGGCTGACGCAAGCCGTGGTGTCGGCGACGATGCCCAACCAATCCCGGCGACACGCGGCAACATCCAGACCGTTCGCTCAACCAACGGTCGGATCTCACTGCCGCACGGCTCGGCGACACCTCGGAGATCGCGTGCCACGCGTCAGCCATCCATCGGTTCTCACAGATCCAACGGGCGCATCCACGCACACTGGCGACTCTTCGATCTCCGTGCAGACACGCGGCGGGATCCTGGCGGTCGTTGGAATCAGCGGTGAGATCGGTCATTGCCTCGATCAATGTGCGCGACGCGTCCGCGACGTGATTGGCGAGGGCTCGGCGCAATCTCGATCGCGACGTTCGAAGGAACACGATGCCGATTCAATCGGCAGCGCACTAACGGCCGACGGCGTATGCATCACACGGCGCGCATCTACGATCGAGCGGCTACAACTAAACCTCTGCGACGGGCGCCAGATCTCTACCGCACAAATCCGATCCAACGGTGCACGTTATCTAAGCGGTTTACTAAGCAACCGAGCGACGCGGCGCTATCCTACGCGTCCAAAGATGATCCAAGGGTCCGTATTAAATCTAACCACAAAACCCTAGATCTAATCCCTACCGCACATAACAAAATCTACGATCACGAATCAATCTAGGTGCGATCTTCCCTTTTGCGTGGAATCTTCTGACTCCCTTGAATGGCGTGACTCTAAGGTACACAAAATCTCCAGGTTCAAAGCTCAATTCCCTGCGACGATTGTCGGCATAACTCTTCTGCATTAATTGAGCAATCTTTAGTCTTTCCCTGATCAGGGCGATCTGTTCTTCTGCTTTCTGAAGAATATCCGGCTCAAAAACATGTCGTTCACCTGTCTCATTCCAATTTAATGGGGTTCGACAGGATCGACCATACAGAGCTTCAAATGGAGACATCTGTAAACTCGCTTGATAACTGTTATTGTAACTGAATTCGGCATATGGTAAACATTTGTCCCACGAAGTAGAATATGCTAGCGCGCAAGCTCTTAGCATATCTTCCAATATCTGGTTAACTCTCTCGGTTTGTCCATCTGTCTGCGGATGGTATGCTGTACTGAAGTTCAGACGAGTTCCCATGGCTTCATGCAGCTTTCCCCAAAACCTTGAGGTAAATTGGGTACTTCTCTCCGATACTATCTTCTTCGGCACTCCATGCAAGCAAACAATTCTTGACATGTAGAGTTCTGCTAACTTATCGTCCGAGTAAGTGGTCTTCACAGGTACAAAATGTGCAACCTTGGTCAAACGATCCACTATAACCCATAAAGAGTCATATCCATTCCGAGTCCTAGGTAAACCGGTTATGAAATCCATACCGATCTCTTCCCATTTCCATTCAGGTATCTTTAGGGGTTGTAATAATCCCACTGGCATTTGATGCATAGCTTTGACTCTTTGGCATATGTCACATAATGCAACATATTCAGCAATTTCTCGCTTCATACTTGGCCACCAAAACCTTTCCTTTAGATCCTGGTACATTTTGGCACTTCTTGGATGAATTGAGTACTTGGAGTCATGGGCTTCCTCCAAAATTAACTGCTTCAGATCCTCTTTATTTGGCACACAAATGCGCCCTTTAAACCACATAGTACCTTGCTCATCCAGTTTGAAATCCTTTGCCTTGCCTGCATCCATCTTGTCCTTAATTCTCTTGATTTTGTCGTCGTCTTTCTGCCCTTCCCTGATCTGATCTTCCAAGGTAGGTTTTACTTCCAAGGTTGCTAAGAATCCTTCTGGTACCATTTCCAATTTCAATTTCTTGAAATCCTTACACAATTCTGCCTGACTTATTTCCAACATCATATTTACACTGTGGTTCTTTCTGCTCAAGGCATCCGCCACTACGTTGGCTTTGCCAGGATGATAATGAATTCCAACATTATAATCTTTGATTAACTCTAGCCATCTTCTTTGCCTCATATTCAGGTCAGCTTGCGTGAAGATATACTTAAGACTTTTATGATCGGTATACACTTCACATCTGTTTCCAATGAGATAGTGGCGCCATATTTTGGTGCATGCACTCAAGACTAATTCTAAATCATGAGTCGGATATTTCTCCTCATGTGGCCTCAATTGCCTTGATGCATAGGCAATTACCTTCCTGTTTTGCATTAACACGCATCCCAATCCCTGACGCGATGCATCACAATAGATGTCGAAGCTTTGATGAACGTCAGGTGAAACTAATACAGGTGCTGATGTTAATCGTTTCTTCAACTCCTGAAAACTCTTCTCACACTCAGGTGTCCATAAGAATTTCTTTTCCTTTTTCAACAATTGCATAAGGGGTCTCGCAATCGTGGAGAATCCTTCGATGAAACGACGGTAATATCCCGCCATTCCAAGGAAACTACGGATTTGGGTTACCGTCTTCGGTGGTTTCCAATGTAATACTGCCTCCACTTTCTTTAGATCTACCGCAATTCCTTCCACAGTCATTATATGTCCAAGAAATTCCACCTTATTCTTCCAGAAATCACACTTGCTAAATTTAGCATACAACTGATGTTCCCTCAACTTCTCAAGGACTAACTGTAAATGTTCGGCGTGGTCTTCCTTTGTCTTAGAGTAGACAAGGATGTCATCTATAAACACAACGACAAACTTATCCAAGTATTCCATGAAAACCTTATTCATTAAGTTCATGAAATATGCTGGTGCATTTGTGTCGGACCCGAATTTGCAAATCCGGACCCTTTGTGTATACCGTACTAGTCCAGGATCACGCTAGTGCACACAGGCTCAACATAGATGCTATCATAATCATACACAGCGGAATATAGCATAACTTTAATAATTAATAGTAACTGTTGTCTTATATGATTATTGCCACACAGGGCTTATAAAAGAAATAACAAATAAGCAGCAGCGGAAAAAAAAAAATAAGCGTAGAAGCTCCCCAGTTCACCGCAGGCAACTGATGAGGCTCGGACCCTAAGCAGTCGCATCCATATAATCTTTCTCCACGAAAGGCGTAGATTCTTCCTCTTCTGAAGTTGTTGTTGTTGGGGTGAGTACATAAAGCACTCAACAAGTTGTGCACAGCAATGCAAGTCTAATATTCTATATGCTTGGCTTAATCCAAAGGAATGGCTATTATGGCTATTTTGCGAGAAATGGCATTTAACAAGAATCTGATAAATAGATTGAAAAGCGATAAAACAAATAACGATAATTAATAGATTCAAGCATTTATGAAGTAAACCAAGTTTCCAATCCTAAATCAATTTCCACCTTCCATGGCACCTGCCATCCCAACAAATTTTTGTTTAACAAAAGTCTAACCCTTAATTTGTAATTCCGAGCATTGCCCAATACCATGAGCACGGCTATTGAATAGATTGAACACTCTGCGAGAGGTTATGCACTTTACCCACACGATACAACCAAACACCACCAAGGCGAGTGATCATACCAAAGCCTTTACAATGCTACACCTAGACCCAAGATCTTTGTTCGCTAAGGTTTCAACATGAAGGGTTAAACCACCACAGCAGGCCCCCTTTGCGCCATGTGAGTTAAACCAGTAAACCGGGACTCACTATTCACCACGACAATTACCAAAATCTAGGCTTCACAAATTATTGACTAATTTGTCCCATTCCAAACATGTGGTTGCAAGAGAGACTCGGGTCAAAGGCTTGTAAGGTTAAGTCCTTAAAGTGATTAAGGCAAGACTTCTACATACCCCGCCAATCTGGCCCACCTTGGCACACCTTGCCCTTGCCACTTGCCCCAATCTAAATCATTACCACGAGTTGATTACCAAGCACCACGTGCCACCAACATTTCAATCTAGTTGTGTGACCTCCTCGCCACGACAACTTGATAGCAGCGTGTGACAACACATGACACACAAATTCTTAAACATTGTTCCATATTCCATTAGTCAAGATTAAGTAACAACATTCGGACACATGTGATGACGTGGCATGGCTAAGCAATCTATGACGGTCTAACTAGTCCCATGTTGATTATTAATATTAACAAACTATAATTCCACATCCTAGGGTGACAATTAGATCATGGCATAAAATTGACAAGGTGTGATTTAATTCAATTAGGCATATCATCTAATTCCCAGATTAATTGAAATCATTTATACACATAAAATATCATGCATAATTTAAAAGACAAAATAGCAATTTGGTGAAATTTGGTGCAACATGATCAAAGCACAACTTGCCTTGGAGTAGGTGCTGGTCTTGCTCTGAGCTTGGGTCTTGAAGCGACGAATCTTCCTCCGGATCACCGAGCAGTTCAACGTCTACGCGAAACGATGCCAAAGTAGCAAATAAACACCAAAACAGAGATCCACCAAACTCCAAAAATAAAATAAAATTCACCAATAAAGATATCTTGATTTTATAAATTTTTAGAAATTTGAATCACTCAATTCCGAGTTAAAATGCAAAAGATATAGCCTTTTGAAGTTTGAATAAATACTGAAAATACAGAAAATAGAATTTCCGATTTTCCGAATTATTTTCTCTTGAAAAGATTTTTATTGCGCAACGCTGATGTCACGCCCGAGCCAATCGACGACGACACGTCACCTCGGCGCATGGACCGGTCCGCGGAACGCCTCGGTCCACCGTGGGCCGCGGCTCACGGCGCCTCGCGTCACGCGCGACACGCGGCACTCATCTGCGCTGCGATCCACGGCTGCGAACTACACCAGCGTGGCACTATCTCGACCGCTCATCTTAGATCTAACGATCCATCTTACCGGAGAGGTGCGCTGGCGATGAGGATGGCGCGCGCGATACGGGCGGTCGACGAGGATCAGCGGTGCGAAGCTCCGGCACGACGGCGGATTAGCACCGAGCGGAGGAAGCGACCACCCAAGCAGCGTTTGGCGACTCGGTGAGAAGAAGTAGCGGCCGGTGCGGCTCGGCAGTCGAATCTGGGCCGGTCTTTGCGAGCGGCGCTTGCGGTGGCGGAGAAGGCGAAAGCTAGCGGTGGTGCTTGCACAACTACGGCGAGCTCCGGCGATGGCGGCTGCGAAACAAGCGAAGAGGCTAGTGCTCTTCGGGCGCGCAAGGGGACGAGGAACATCGGAGTGTGGGCTGCGGCTTTTATAGCCTCGGCATGCGCGCAGGAAAGGAAGACCTAAGCAATCCGCGGCGGAGACGACAACCGAGAGCCGTCCGATTTGTGATCAACGGCCACGATTAGATTCGAAGCGATACGATCCGATCTGCTCTTTCCAAAACCGACGGGTGCGATCTTGGCCTTCCAAAAACAACGCGAGGAATCCTCTCCGCCCGATCTTGATCCAACGACCGAAGGTGCTAGGGTTTCGGTGAGATGCATAACGTCCGATGGAAATCCAACGGCCAAACGCGGGGTGGCGGGGAAACGGGCTGAACGGGCCCACATCGTTGAGCCCGCTAAGACACGATCTTGGCTTCGCCCCGATCTTTATTCACCGATTTTTTAAAAGATTTTTTATTTAAAAAAATTCCCGAAATTAGATTAATTCATTTAAGGCAATTGAAATATCAGGAAAAATCCAAGAAAATTCTCATAAATACTTTGAAACATTCTGAACTCAAATAAAATATTTTTGACAAAACTTCATATTATTTTTATCTATATATAATTAGTTTTCACCAAAGGTTCAATACACTTAATTAAATTAAATTCAAATAATTTTTGGAAAATTCAATAAATTCAGAAAATCACCAAAATGCACATAAGTGCAATTATAGGCCAAATTTTGGGATGTTACAATTTGTCAAACCAAAAGACATCACTGTAAACTCTTAATGTCCATATCTTGATGAAAATGCAGTTTTTGGAATATCCTCTGATCGGATCTTCAGTTGAGGGTATCCCGATCGGAGATCAATCTTCGAGAAGACTCCTGCTCCTCTCAACTGATCGAATAGATCATCGATCCTGGGTAGTGGATACTTATTCTTTATCGTCACATCATTGATTGCACAATAGTCTATACACATCCTAAAACTCCCGTCCTTCTTCTTGACGAACAAGACAGGCGCTCCCCATGGCGATGAACTAGGTCTTATAAATCCTTTTTCCAGCAGCTCTTCAATTTGCTTCTTTATTTCCACTAATTCCTCCGTGGACATCCTATAAGGTCTCTTACCTATTGGAGCTGTCCCTAGAACAAGCTCTATCATGAACTCGATATCTCTTTCCGGCGGCATTCCAGGTAGATCCTCCAGGAAAACATCCGAATATTCATTGACTATGGAAACTTCCTCCAAGCTGACGGTCTTCATGCTGTTGATCATTAATTGTCCATCTCGTACTGCTTTTGCTTCAAACTCAACCCTTCTCATACGGGCTCTCGATTGATATAACTCTTTTCCATGATTCAAAGATTGCCTTGTGTTTGGTTAACCAATCCATTCCCAGGATAATATCCAGGGTTTGGGTATTCAAAATATTAAGTTCACTAGGAACTCTATTCCATTAATTATTAGTCTCACCCCAGAACATCCTACACTGGATCGAAGTTCTAATCCAGGGGATTGGACTACAAGTACAGACTTAAGTTCCACAATATACAAATTGTTGCGAACAGCAAAATCTTGAGATACAAATGAATGTGATGCTTCGGAGTCAAATAAAGCGATGGCTGATGCGAGTTTACTAGGAACTTACCCAATACAACGCCCGAGGCGTTACGGACTTCATCTCAGTAATGTGGTTGGCTCGGCCTCGTGCGATTCCTTGAGATGAAGTTCTCGATGTCGATGCTCCACGGTTCACATTTGGTGTGAGTCCTTGTAGGCGTATTCCCAGGTTAAATCGGACCGGGTGACACCTCCTTCTTGGGCAATTGTTGGCGAAGTGCCCCAATTCGTTCTTGATGATAACAACGTCTTCCGCCGCTGTGAGATTCCTTGATCATACCACATTACGCTCCGCCGAGTCCGGACATTCAGCCTTTGGGCGATTTGCCGCGGTGGTGCCTCATCCACGCCTCTAGGTTGGAACCGGATGAACTGTTGGGGTGCCGTCCTTTGCCTCTGTTGGCCCGGACGTCCTCCTTGTTGCGCCATTCTACGCTTCCGATTGTCATCCAATTCTCGGTGCTTGTCCTCCAAAATAAGAGCCTTGTTAACCAACTCTTGGAAGTCGGGAAATGTGTGGGTGAACAGTCCCACTTGTAGCCCTACATTCAATCTCTTCATGAAGCGGGATTATGCGGCCTTGTCGTAGCTCGTCTTACAGTGCGTAGCGTACACCGGTGAGTAAACTTATTCAGGTAGTCGGCCACTGTTTGGCCACCCTGCTTGAGATTCCGAAATTCTTCCTTCTTCAGATCCATGATACCTTCTGGCACATGGTATTGACGAAAAGCACCAGCGAATTCCTCCTAAGTGATTTCTTGGGGATTCTCATGTGCAGCACAGAAATTCTCCCACCATTCTGCGGCGGTTCCCTCTAGCTGGTGAGAGGCATAGAGTACCTTCTCATGTCCCATACACTGGGTTATATGTAGCTTCCTCTCGATTGTCCTCAGCCAATCGTCCGCCTACAACGGATTGGCGTTGCCTGAGAAGGTGGGTGGATGAGTTCGCATAAACTCTGACAACCTTGAATAGGGGTGTGGTCCATGGTTACCCCCAGGTTGAACATTCGCAGCAGCTTGATTGGAGATCTGCTGCATGGTCTGCACCATTGTGTTCATGAGTTGAGTTTGGGCAGCCAGAAAAGCTCCCAAATTCTGCAGATCAACCTGAGGTGGTTGAGGAATTGGCTCCTCATTCTGGTTGTCAGCCTGATTAGCTCCACTTCCGCTGGCT
Organism: Otatea glauca; assembly: GCA_036346275.1. Taxonomy (NCBI): domain Eukaryota; kingdom Viridiplantae; phylum Streptophyta; class Magnoliopsida; order Poales; family Poaceae; genus Otatea; species Otatea glauca. Next base: position 23,171,900 of record CM070730.1, on the reverse strand, counting down.
CCAGCATTTCTGCGAGTCCTCACCATCTGTTGCAAACTTCCAAGGTTAAGAAAAGAAGAAAGCATAGACAAGTAAAATATCTTATGCGGGGGAAACAGGTGTAACTTAAATTATTTAACAATTTTATTAATATAAAATAGTATGGTTGCTCACAAGTGCCTAAGGGCAATGCAACACATACAAGACACTCCCAAGCGAAACAAGCGGACAACATTAAAAGCAACAACGACTCACACCTCTTTGGTGACCTTTGAAAAGACGCGACTCAACACTCGAGTCAGACACCTCACTAACTAGACTCAAAAGATTGACTCAACATTTGAGTCAACTCTAAAAGAAAATAAACTCTCGGACCTTTGAACCATCGAGTGCGGTCCTCCCGAAGAATCTGCGGCGGAGCGGCGGCATAGGGGCAATTGGTCACGATGCCCTCGGTGGTCGGTACAATTGACCCAACCGACTCTGCTGGTCCCGAGTGCGCTGCTCTGTGCCGGCGACTCCTGCGGGTGCCTCCTTGGCCCGGCTCCTCCGGATGCGGATCGTGCGGCTCGAGGCGCTCGAGCTCGAGTCCATCTGAGGCCATCTCCAGCTCTTGGATCCTTGCATGGATTGAGCTAAGCCCTCCCGCAGTTGAGTCCTCGCCTCCGTGACCTCGTCACGGGTCCTCTGCAGCTCCTGAACTGTCTCATCCATGGCGTCATCCTGGGCGATGACATACCTCGCCAGATGAGTGATCGTGGCATCCTCCTCCATGAGCTCCATCCAGTCATAGCGATTATCTCGGCGCGGGTGTTGGCGAAAAGCGATGCCTCCAACTCGGCGGAGTAAGTGCGGGCAATCGCCGCATCGCAAGACGCCGTCTCTCGGATCCCGGCCTCAAAAGAAGTCCTCCTGGTGGTGATGTAGATAGGATGGCTCGCCCTTGTCCTCTCCCGGGCGTAGACAGTGATCTTCACATCCCAGGCGATATCAAGTCCTGCCCGCACTACAAAGGTCCCCTAGTAAAGTGGCCTGTCGAAACCTCCGAGCAGCTGCATCATACGCCATAACTCAGCAGCGAATCCTCCAGTGCGCTCTCCATAGGTGTGGATCACCCTCATCTGCCAAAACAAACCTCGTTTAAATTAAACAGATAATAAAAATAAGATTTCAGCATAGATATGAAGCAAGAGAGAAAAGATAAGTCGAGATTTCATTGATATTCTTGCTCAAGTTGTTAAATTCATAGAAAATAGTTTTATCCACCAGACACAGCTAATCTAGTTTAGGGTCAAGACCTACAGTCAGCCTGCTCTGATACCACCTCTGTCGGGACCTGAATCTGCCAATCCGAACCCTCTGTGTATTCTGCACTAGTCCAGGATCGCGCTAGTACACACAGGCTAAACAGGGTTAAAGTACCACAATCATACACAGCGGAATAATAATAAAGTACTTCAAACATGTTTTTAAACGAGTTGTGTGACCTTATGGTCTCCTTACGTAGATCAGCCACGCAGGGCTTACATCATCAGAGTAAATAGAAATAACAGCGAAAAACAAATAAATGTCGTGGAAGCCTTCATCTTGCCACAGGCAACCGACTGGGCTTGCCCCCTAATTGCCCAGATCCTCAATGTACTCCTCTTCCCATTGGTGTCGACTCCTCCGCGATGTTGGGGTTGATAAGCAAGGAGGGGTGAGTACACAAGGCACTCAACAAGTAATGCATAGAATGCAGCGCATTACTATATGCAAAGCTTATTCCAAAGGATTGGCTTAATTGGTTCTTTTGCATCAAACAACATTTTTAAAGCAGTATCTTATTTAGATTAAAGCAGTGAAACAGTTATAAATAATACTAATTTCTTCAAATGGTTTTTCTTCGAAGATTACCGGCACACGGCCTTAACAGTTCATTTTTAACACTGGTACACAGCCACCCTTTCCACATTTTGTTTTTGAAGATCTACCCCTTGACTTTAATCCCCGAGCAATGTCAAATACCGTGGACACGGCTATTCGAATAGATTATACACTCTGCAGAGGTTGTACACTTTACCCACAAGATACAGCCGCTCACCATACAGGTGATTGTCCGTAACAAAGCCTTTCAGGAACCTCAACCTTAACCAAAGAACCTCTCCGGTATTGCCTTCACTATCACTTCCCTCACACAAAGCCGAAGTATAGGACAGGCCAATCACCGTTGGATGGGCACCAAGCCGTAGCACAGGTACGCTCCCCCGCACATATACACCCCTGTGCACTGTCACCCCAAGGTATCAGAGGAAAGATATCAGAACCCTAATCAACTAGGTCTATCCCATACCAGACATGTGATTGTACGGGTGACTCAGATCAAAGGCTTGCAAGGTGAAGTCCTTAACTGACCAAGGCAAGACTTCCATCACTCAACAGTGGCACACAGCCCCAATGTGGCAGACAGACTCACATCACTCTTCAACCCATTGCCACACAGGCCCACCTGGCACACAACCTCTTGCCACTTGCCCCAGTCTAAAACATTTCCCACCCTGTAGATTATTGTGCAACACATGCCAGCAATAACTCAACATCGGTAGAGAACCACACAGGTCTCTGTACCTCAATCTCATCATGTGGCATCATCACACCACTTTCAAAATACATTCAATATTTCTTTAGTCAATATTGTAGCATTTTCCCGAAAGATCATTCATGATTCGTTGCAAGGCTAAGCATCTACTCATGGTCTAGTCTCCCGTGTTGGCACAATATTAACATCCAACTAATACAATCAAACTTAGGGTGACAATGATTTAGGGCATTCAATCAATAATTTCAAGGTGGCGTCACAAAATGGGTTGATTAACTACATTATCCCAAATTAATTTAAATCCATTTTTATTTAATTTAGCATGCATAATTTCAAAGCAAAATACATTAAAAAAACTGGGATCAAAATGGTCAAAGCATCACTTGCCTTCAAAGAGTTGCTGGTCGTGTTCTGAAACCTGGTCTTGAGCGGCGAACTCTTCCTCGAAACCTTCTGGCAAATTTGCGTCTACGCGTACAAACAAGATATGCAATAAATAACTAATACAGAAGAATAAATTACCTCAAAAATTCAAATAAAATTCAGAATTAAAGTGATCACAATTTTATGAATTTTTAGAAACTTGAATCACCCAAATCCGAGTTGAAATGCAAAAGTTATAGCCGTTTGAAGTTTGAATAAAATCTGAAAATACAGAAATTAGAAAATCCGATTTTTCCCAATTATTTTTATACTAAAAAATCGCATTTATGATGTTAGCATCGCATCATGATGGCGTCAGCACAAAAAAGAGTTTCGGTCAAAGTATTTTTCTGGAGAAATGAAGTCAGCATGACGTCATCTAACACGGGGCATGCTCCGGGGCTGCCACATCGCCTCGGTCCATGGACTGGGTCCACGACCGGGCTTTGTTTCACCGTGGACTTGTGACACTGTGCCCGTGCACCGGCTGACGCAAGCCGTGGCGTCAGCGACGATGCCCAACCAATCCCGATGCGACACGCAGCAGCATCCAGACCGTTCGCTCAACCAACGGTCAGATCTCACTCCCGTACGGCTCGGCGATGCCTCGGAGATCACGCGCCACGCGTCAGCCGTCCATCGGTTCTCACAGATCCAACGATCGCATCCACGTGCACTAGCGATGCTTCGATCTCCGCGCAGACACGCGGCGGGATCGCAACGGTCCGTTTGGAATCAACGGCTGAGATCTGGTCATTGCCTCAGTCAATGTGGGCACGCGTCGACACGTGATTCGGCGAGGGCTCGGCGCAATCTCAGCCGCCACGTTCAGGAATGAACGGTGTCGATTCAATCGCGACGCGACCAACGGGCGGCGTGTCGCATCACGGCCGCGCATCTACGATCGAGCGGCTACGGCTAAACTTCTGCGATAACGATTAGATCTCTACCGCACGATCGACCCAGCGGTGCACGTTATCCGGCGGTTTACTAAGCACCGGCGACAACTGCGCTATCCTCGCGTCCAAAGATGATCCAAGGGTCCGTATTAAATCTAACCACAAAACCCTAGATCTAATCCCTACGCGCATAACAAGATCTACGGTCACGAATCAATCTAAACGTAAACAGTGGTGGAGGCGACGTGGACTAACCGCAGCGGTTGGATGGCAATCGGGCGGTTGAAGGAGTTCAGCGAGGTCGACGGTGGCGCGGAAGAAGAGGTTGCCGGAACTGGGGAAGACGACGTAGTCGACGGCATTTTGGTGATTCCCGGCGACAAGATCTGGCGCGATCGACGCGTCTCGGCGATTGCGATACCCTGGTGGCCTCGACGACGACGGAGATGGACCGGTGATGGCGAAACTAAGCAAAAATAGCGGCGGGACAAAGCGGCTACTACGGCGAGCAAAAGCGTGCGCTAGGGAGTGTCTCGGCGTGCGTGCGAGAGGGCAAAAGACGCGGCGTTGAGTCCTCTGTAGAACGCGCTCACCAACACGGCTTAAAGGGCCTCGATGTGCGCGAAACTGCCAGTGGTAATCACGGTCATCAAAGCCCACGTCCCTCCGACGATCTCGCGGAGACGAAGCAATGTGGAGAAATCCCGAGCGTCCGCGCGCAGCGATCCAACGGGCGAGGCGGCGAAGCGACGTGGTGATTTCTCGATCGCACGATGCTGATCCAACGGCGAAAAATAGCGGCGGCTAGGGTTTTAGCAGGGCGAGCTGCGCGGGCCGGCGACACGGGCTGGGTCGGACCGAAGGTTTTGGCCCAAACACTATTCCGCAGATTTTAATTCCTTTTCGAATAAAAATAATTCGAGAAAATAGTTTTCGCCAAAGAAAATAGTAAAAATATCAGAAAAATTCTAGAAAAATTCTGGAAAATACTTTGAGACATTTGAAACTCAAATAAAATATTTTCAATAAAACTTTGCATCAAATTTTGCATGAACTTAATTGAGTTCAGGAAAGGTCATAAATGAACAAATCCAATTTAAATTCTCCGAAATTCTCAGAAATTCTCAAAAATAAAAAATACTCCAAAATTTAAATTAGAGCAAATTTTAGGGTGTTACAAACCTCCCCCCTTAACAGAATCTCGTCCCTAAGATTCAGGACTGACTATAGAAATAGGTCTGGAAACTCCTTTAGATCTTTTTCGCGTTCCCACGTTGCTTCACTTTCCGAGTGGTTTCTCCACTGAACTCTGCAAAAACGCGTTGACTTGTTCCTTGTCTCTCTATCCGTTATGTCCAGAATCTTCACCGGATGCTCTTTATAAGTCAGATCTTCTTGCAGCTCGATTGCCTCCAAAGGTGTTTGCTCCTCCGGTACTCGGAGACACTTCTTCAATTGAGACACATGGAATACATCATGCGCTCCTACCAAGGACTGTGGCAACTCCAACTGGTACGCAACTTCACCACTGCTGCTCAAGATCTTGAATGGTCCGACATATCTGGGTGCTAGCTTCCCTTTTGCGTGGAATCTTCTGACTCCCTTGAGTGGCATGACTCTAAGGTACACAAAATCTTCAGGTTCAAAGCTCAATTCCCTACGACGATTGTCGACATAACTCTTCTGCCTTAATTGAGCAATCTTCAGTCTTTCCCTGATCAGGGTGATCTGTTCTTCTACTTTCTGAAGAATATCCGGCCCAAAAACATGTCGTTCACCTGTCTCATTCCAATTTAACGAGGTTCGACAGGATCGACCATACAGAGCTTCAAATGGAGACATCTGTAAACTCGCGATAAGCATATTGTTATGGCGAATTGGCATATGGTAAACATTTGTCCCTGGCGAGAATATGCTAGCGCGCAAGCTCTTAGCATATCTTCCAATATCCGGTTAACTCTCTCGGTTTGTCCATCTTTCTGCGGATGGTATGCTGTACTGAAGTTCAGACGAGTTCCCATGACTTCATGCAGCTTTCCCCAAAACCTTGAGGTAAATTGGGTACCTCTGTCCGATAATATCTTCTCAGCACTCCATGCAAGCAAACAATTCTTGACATGTAGAGTCACCTGTCATGAACCTTGTCGAAGAGGGAACCTGCGCCGTGCAGGTGAGCGGCCCCTCGAGGGCGGAGATTCGCCCTGTCGGGCCCGGCGAGCGGGAGATCGGCCCCTCGAAGGTGGGGACTCATTTTCCCATCGCTCATAGTCTTCCCAGTCGTGTTCCTCCCTTCGATCACGAAGGACGTTACGCAAATCACGCCGGTCGTGAGGAATACGATCTCGAAGATCCTCGAGACGTCCCCGATGGGGGTTGGTCCGAACTGACCTGGAAGCACGTTGGTTAGAGCTAGCCACCGCTGATCCTACTGCTCGATGGCGGTGGGATGGTCTCGACCGCTAATTCCGTGCGCCCTGTTGGCTGGGGCGTCCAAACATCGAGTTGGTTGCTCGAGCGGTCTGGGCTTGCGCTGCATCTAGAATCGTCTTCATCTGATCGAACACTGGAGTCATCGGGTTACCCAGATCTAGTGGCGGAAGGGACTTTAGCAGCATGTGAGCGCACTGAACATTTCCCTCAGAAGTGCTGAAGACGTCACTGTTGTGGCTCTCATGGGACGCTGCTTCTGGAGTGCGGTCGGGCCTGCCGTTGTGGTCGATCTGTCGAGGAATTTGTTGTCCCTAAAGATCACGCGCCCGCGGGTGGGGCGTTGTCGTATCATCGAGGACAAGTTGCCTCAACAGATTGGCCGCGATCCCGGTTGTGGCCACGGCTACTAGATCACGCCGATAATCTATGGTATTGGGAGCAACAGCGTTTGCAGGATCTTGAGGTGGATGCAGGGGGTTTTATCGTCCCTGACCCTCTGCGACGTCCGCCCCTATGTTCCTTTCTTGGGAACTGCCGGCAGTAGCACCGTTGTTAGCTCAGGCCATGAAAACGCATCGATCTGTCGTGCTACTACTCTGGCTGCTGCAGCTGTCGCTTTCGCCTTCACTCTCCATGTCGACGAGCATGAGGACGGTGGGCTCCATCGGGTCAAAGCCGATGAAACCTACCTCTCGGCATGGATCCCAAGAGTGCATGAGGAGTGCATGACGTATTCCATGTGTCGCAGCTCAAGAAATGTCTCAGAGTGCCAACGGAGCAAACCCCGTTAGATGCAATAGAGCTGCAAGAAGATTTGACTTACAAAGAGCAACCGGTCAGAATTTTGGATGTTATGGGCGCAAGACCGAAACAAGTCTATTCGCTTTGCGAGTTCAATGGAGCAATCATTAAAGCGAAGCCACTTGGGAGCGAGAAGAAGATTTGAAGTCGAATTTAGAACCTATTCTCTAGTTATTACGAATCTCGGTCGAGATTACAAGGAGGTTTGTAACATCCCAAAATTTGCCCAAATATTATTTTATTGCTCAAAAGTGCATTTATGATTTTCTGGAATTTCTTTGGATTTTTCTGGATTTATTTGAATTAGTTTTAAATCAAGTTTATTGCCCTTTTATCCAAAACTATTTAAATCTATGCAAAGTTAAAATAAAGTTTTGTCAAAAATATTTTATTTGAGTCAAGGACGTCTCAAAATATTTTTGAGATTTTTCCTAGATTTTTTCCTAATAGTTTTATTGCTTAAAATAAATAAAATGAATTTATGGAATTATTCTAAATAAGAAATCTTTTAAAAAATCGGTGAGCGGTGTTGGTAGAGCCCGGCCTTTGTGCGCTTGAGGAACTGCGTCGGTCGGCCCAACCCATTTACAGTCGCGTGGGAAAACCCTAATTTGCGTGGCTGCGTTCGATCATGTCTCAGCGCACCGTTGGGGCGCGTAGAAGCCGTTTCGTGGCCGTCGGATCGCGACGCGTGTACGGTGGCACGTCGTCGTCTCCGATCACGAACTTCGAGTCGCCGCCGTAACAACTCGGACTTCCCGCCGTGTAGAGCTCGGACGTCGAGGCTATAAAAAGGGGTAGCGCCCGAGGTTCATCCGTGTCGCGCCGCATCTTTGGTCGGACGGGTTTCGCGTGAATCGTCGTCAAGCGCGCCAAAGGAGCTCGTCGGAGTTAGGCGTGGGGCGTCTCGGTTTTGCTCGGTTTCGTCGCCGTCGTTGGGTCTCGCCGCGCGGTGCCATCTTGGTTCGCCGGACCACGCCGCGCGAGAACCAGTGCGTCTCGTCGCCGAGTCGCTCCAAAACGCCGCCGCCTTGGTCTTCGTCTTCAAGTCCGGTAAGACCTGTTGTCGCATAGCCATCGTCGGTCGGAAGCTTTGAGCCGTCGGATTAGATCATTGGTGGTGCATTGCCACGCCGCGTGAACGCCGACCGCCCGATTGGTTTCTGCGGATCGGATCGGCGGTGCGCGGCGACCAATCGGTGTGCCGCGTGTCGGGCTCAGCCGATCGGCGCCATGGACCGAGTCCACCGTAGTCTCGCAATCGCGCGTGGACCCGATCTATGCGGCAAGACCCGTGTCGTGCTCGATTGGTGGCGCCGGGCGGCGTCATGCTTGCGTCATAATTGCATTTTCAATTGGAAAAATAATCCGATTGGAAATTCTGTGATGATGACGTCATCATGAGGTCACGTTGACGTCATAAATCGCTTTTACGAATAAAAATAAATCATTAATTCAATTTACGATTTTACGATTTGATTTATTCCAAACTTCAAAAGGCTATATCTTTTGCATCGTAACTCGGATTTGAGTGATTCAAATTTCTAAAAATTTGTAAAATTGAGATATATTTAATGGTGAATTTTATTTTATTTTTGGTGTTCAATTGCTCTCTGTTTTGGTATTTATTTGCTTTTCTTCTTCGGTACGCGTAGACATTGAATTGTGCGACGCTTCGGAGGAAGATCCAGCAACTCAAGAGCAAGTTCCAGAACCAGATCAGGACCTATTCCAAGGCAAGTTGTGCTTTGATCATGTTGAACCCATGTTTATAAAATTGCTATGTTTGTTTTACCCTATTGCATATATTTCAAATATACAATTGTTTCAAATTAGATTGGGCTTAGGTAATATACCAGATTGATCTATAATCTACCTTGTCATTGTATGCCATGATCCATTGTCACCCTAGATTGGTTAAATATAGTTGGTTAATAATTATAATCAACATTGGAGGATTAGTTCGTATTAGTTGCTTAGTTATGCCACGTCATCACATGTGTCAGAATTATTGATAATTAATCTTGATTAATGGAATATGGAACAATATTGTGAACTTGTGTGTCATGTGGGATCACACGATGAGATTGAGTTGTTGTGGCGAGTCATGTCACTCAACGATGTTGAATTGTTGATGGCACGTGGTGCTTGGTAATCAACTGGGTGATAATAATTTAGATTGGGGCAAGTGACAAGGGGCGAGTAAGCCAAGTTGGGCCCGATGGGTAGAGGGTATGTGGATGTCTTGCCTTGATCACACTAAGGACTTAACCTTGCAAGCCTTTGACCTGAGTCAATCATGCAACCACATATCGGTATGGGCGGCCTAGTTGAGTAATTTGCAATGTCTTGATTTTGGTACTATCGTGGTCGGTGTGAGTTCCGAGTTATGGTGTAATTCACATGGCGCAAGAGGGGGCCCCGGTTATGGTTTTGAGACCACGGTGTTGAAACCTTAGCGGGTAGTATCCGGTTAAGCGAGCATTGTAAAGGCTTTGTAATAATCACTCGCCTTGGTAGTGTTTGGTTGTATCACGTGGGTAAAGTGCATAACCTCTGCAGAGTGTGAAACTATTAGGATAGCCGTGCTCATGGTATTGAGCAATGCTCAGGAATTCTGATTAAGGGTTAGTTTAATTAATTGGACAACTTGGTTGGGATGGCGGAAGGCCATATGGAAGATGGAATTTGACTTAGGATTGGAAACTTGGTTTACTTGAGAAATATTGAATTTATTTAATCATTATTGTTATTTGTTTCTGATCTTTATAATCTATTTACTGTATTTGTTCATAAATGCTGCTTATTGCAAAATAGCCATGATAGCCTATCCATTGGAATAAGCCTTGCATATAGATACATAGAATTGCATTCTGTGCACAACTTGTTGAGTGTTTAAGTACTCACCCTTGCCAAACAACAATAATCAACAGTTGAAGAATCTACACCTGTGTTGGAAGATGAAGTCCAGGAAGACACAAGTTATTAGGGTCCGAGCCTTGTCGGTTGCCTATGGTGAACTGATGAGCTATCTACGTTTTCTACTTTCCGCTGCTTAATTACTAGTTTTTATTTCCAGTCTTGCCCTGCGTGGCTTAATGATGTAAGTCGGTCATAAGATCATACATTTAGCTATATCAATAAATGAACTATTATTCTATTATCGTTGAGTATGATGTGATATGTACCGATGTTGAGCTGTGTGCACTAGCGTTGATCCTGGGACTAGTGCGGTAAACACAGTGGGTTCGAATCAGTGGATTCGGGTCCTTACAAAAGCCAAGGAGGAAGGTTGTAGATACATAGAGTTACCGGCCAAGTGCTATGACGACTGCTCATGTTACTGAAAGGATTCATCCCATCCGTACTCAACCCGAACCTTATATTCCTTACATCATATGCAAAGTGCTTCTTATATTTTCGTCGATGTTCCTCCATTGCCGCAGTCGCAGGTGTCCGAGCATTCCATCGTTCTTACGCTCTTCGGCGTGCCATCGTAGCAATTGGGCATGCCTTTTGTTCGCAAACAATCGATTCAGACGGGGAATTATAGGAAAATACCACACCACCTTACGGGGAGATCTCATCTTCTTACGCTTCACCCCGAAATCTTCATTACCGATGTCATCATCGTTGCCCTTATACCGCTTTGCTTTGCAAACAGCACAGCCATCCAAGTCCGCAAACTCATTGCGATACAACATGCAATCGTTTGGACACGCGTGTATCCTTTGTACTTCCAATCCCAAGGCGGACAACTGCTTGGCACTGTGCGTACTTGTAGGCAACACGTTACCCTCTGGAAGCAAATCCCCCAAGAGACATAAGAGCTCAGTGAAGCTCTTATCGGACCAACCATTGCTTGCCTTCAACTGTAGTAGTGTAAGCACCGTCTGCAATTTTTTGTGCTCCTCCTTGCAGCCTGGGTACAATGGTGTCGTGGAGTCCTGTACAATATGTTGGAACTTTTGAAACTCTCTTTCACTCGTGAAGTCTCCCTCCCATCACGCAACATTTGATCGGATCGTCGTCGTGGTCATCCGACAAACGTATCTTCAACTGCCGTCATACCGTTGTCTCCGTCATCTTCAATAATGTGTTGCCCTTCATGTACAATCTCATCTTCGCCGTGCTTGGTCCAATAGGTATAGCCAGCCTTGAAACCTCTTCTAAGCAAGTGTGCACGTATAGACTCTATGGTAGAAAACGACACGATTTTTGCGATCAACGCATGGACAAAGCACATGTAGTCCGCCAGATTCTTCGACTTGTGCGTCGCGCCACGTTTAGAAAATAACTCACACCATTAAAAACTCGCCCGAGAAGCGGTCCGTGTCATACATCCACCTTCGGTCCATCTACAATTAATTAAATCAAACATTACATACGCATATAATTGCAAATAACAAATAATTGTAAGCGATTAGATTTAAAAACCTATGTAGCAATTTTGACTATATTAAAATACATCAACCTTTTTTACATTATGTAAATATCCATGTAGCAATTTTTAGTATTGTAAAAATGAAAATAATTGTAAATAGTTAGGATATATTTAGACTATATCAAAATATATCAATCTTTTTTCATTGCGTCAATATCCATCTTGCAATTCCTTATTATTTAAAAATTTGGAAAAAATTGTAAGTACTTAGGATATACTTTGAGTACATTAAAATATATCAACAATTTTTTATTAGGTAAATATCCATCTAACAAGTTTTTATTATTTCAACATTTGAAAATACATGAACCTTTTTTCATTATGTAAATATCTACGTGGCAATTTTTTATTATTTACATAAATAGAGATCAAATTACTAACCTCGAAAAGAAGTACAATACAAATTTTTCGGCAGCAGATCGTCGCAATCTACAAATCGAGCAAAGACAGAGCGCCTCTCTGTCTTTGCTCGATCGGTCGAGGCGAGGTCTCGATTATATAAGCGACTTACCCTTTATCGGTTACTGCGAACCGCGGTGATAAGCTCTGAATGCGCGGGAAAAACATATTGCGCGGGAAGATAATATCACTGCCGGTTTTAGTCACAACCCGGCAGTGAAAATGCAAGTATCACTGCCGGTTTAAAAACGACCCAGCAGTGATATATCTCTGCCGGTTGTTTTTTCAAACCGGCAGTGATATCTTGCTTTTTATTGCCGGTTGGTTGCATAAACCGGCAGTGATAAGTTCTCCCCCCAACTTAACTTTCGAACCGGCAGAGATATGTTATCACTGTCAGCTCGGTCCTAACCGGCAGTGATATGCCGGCAAGGATTGCCTGTTCTGTAGTAGTGTATCTCTATCGGGCGAAAAATCGATCGTGATAGCCATTTGTTATTATTGTCTAAAGACTTTATATTATCACCAAAATCGATCCAAACGACAAAAAGGAATCAGCCCGGTGACCATTTTTACAGCAGTGACATATATAAGTACGAGAACATCACTTCTCAACGAATAAAATTTGAAATACTACTCTTTTCGTTTCCAAACGGTAGTTATTTACACTTCTATTAAGATATATCTATACTTGACTACATTATTTTTTTTATTATATCTTTAAAGTAGCCGATGGGAAGTAGTACAGGACAATACGTACTACGACGACAGAGAAGTAATGCCAAATGCAGTTCCTCGATCAACTAGCTAGCAGCCTAGGATGCAGGCTGTGGTGTCATCATCATCACTCCTGGCCATTGCCCGTTGGCCGATGCATCTGAATGCTCCCAAATTAGTCTTCAAGTAAAAAAAGAAAAGAAAATGCTTTCAATTTCGAAGCCCTCGTCGACTCTTAAAATTCGGTTTCGGAATAAATTTCGTCCATAATCGGATCGCGAAATTTCGAAAATATTTCGGACCAAATTTGAATTTGAAAATTCAAATTCGGTCCATTCCGGGAAAAAAATTCCGAAATTCGGCGAAAAAACCCGAAATTTCGGGTTTTTTGCACCGGCTGAAAAGTGGCCTAAACATTAAAGAAAATTTTTGAAATTTGTTTTGGAGGTTCCTGACACATTGCTGATGTTCTCACAAACATTTCAGCTGATTATCACATCTGAGGAATTTTTAAAATTTTGGAGAGTGGTACTGTCTTGATAAAACACTAACCGACAAGTTTGATCTGAATGAAAAATGTTACAAATCAAGTTATAAACTGTTGAAATTTTTTGTGAATGGTTATGATCCATAACTAATGTTCTCACAAAAATTTCAGCTGATTATCAAATGTGAGGAATTTTTAAAAATTCGGAGAGTGGTAATGTCCTGATAGAACACTAACTGACAAGTTTGATCCGAATGGAAAATGGTACAAATCAAGTTAGAAATTGTTGAAATTTTTTTTGCATGGTTATGATGTATCTATAATTCTCTCATAAAATTTTCAGAAGATGATCAAACTGTATTAATTTTTAAACATTCGAACAGTACTACTGTCATGTTAAAAGGTTTACCGGCAAACTTGAACAAAATGAAAAATTATGTAAATTATAAATTTTTTTAAAAAAATTTACAGAATGGTAATAAGGAAGTTCTTAATATCCCATAAAAATTGTGATTCATGATCACACTCCAGTGAATTTATAAAATTCTTATAAGGCACAATACCATTTATCTTCTTTTCTTTTTGATTTTTGAAATATAATATAACAAACAAAGTTCAATGCTTACATAGATTTGATTGACCAAACAAACAAAGCTTAAATTTTTTGAAAAATTTATATAATAGTACTGAGTCAATTATTAATCTCTCACAAAAATTTTAGATCATAATCACACTCAAGAAAATTTATAAAATTCTGACAATATAACTGTCCCAATTATGTTCATTCGGTTTTTGATTTTTTAAAGATAACAAATGATGTTAAATTATTTTGAAATATTGTATGTATTATCCTAAACTACTAAGGATAGTACCATAAAATGTTCAGCTTATTATCAAGCTTGTACAATTTTATAAAAATCTGACAATGTTTCTACCAAAATTTTAAAATGTTTAAAAAATTCGTTTTTTTAACAAATTTTCATAGGAGATGACTTTCCTAAGGGTTATTGGACCAAATCCGGCCCTAAAAGATTCAAAACCGGGCAAAAAAACACGAAAGTTCGGCGAAAAAACCGAAATTTCTAGTACTGTAGTAATTTTAAATTTTTAAATTTTTTTTTGACCGGTACTTTAGATTTCGAGGTGATCCAAAATTTCGCCGAAATTTGGAACCCTGCTCCTAGTTCCTGAATGCTGCTGCTAGCCAATGTAGCAGTACAGAACTTGTACAGACTGGATGCATGTAGATAGAGATCGACAGGGTTCAGTTGAGTAATCAGCTAGCTACCATTACCACTACTCTAGTACTTCATTTTTTCAATGACAGTTGTAGTGTGAGAGAGCCTGCAGTACCGCAGGTTTCATGTGCGATCACGTACGTACGCACGGATTTGATGAGTCCTGAATCTTTGATCCAGCCGTGCATTGGCAATTTTTTTAAAACAGTAAAATTTGAAATAAAATTACGGAAAAAATATATAAAAAAATTATGTAAATTTACCTCCGTCGCCAAGCTCCTATCGTCGGATGAATTGACGACAGATCATCTGTTGCCAAATAAATTGATGATAGAGTTTTATTTAGCCAACGGTTTTATCGATAATTCATTTGATCAATAGGTTTATTATCACTGATTTATTTGATCACCAAGTCTATTTAATTGATAGTCTTAATACAAATGAATGGGCAAAAAATGTATATTTATGTAATTTTAAATTGTATATTTTTTAAAAGATTCGTGCATTGGATCCTATCTATTTGACGCGCATGCCTGCACGCCTACTCGGTCCACGCTCTACACTTGATCACTGTATAGCCTCTAGCTTCACCGGAGGCAAAGAGTAGTCGTTGAAATTAAGGTGCCGCAAAAAACTGTTAGGCTAGGTCTATTTTTGCGGTTTATTAGGAATTTAACTATTTATCAAATGATCTTTTATAAAAATCTAATGCTATCCTAAAATTCAGAATCAGCTTCTTTAAAACCACAATGTAGAATTAGATTTTGAAAAATCCAAATCAAAAACAAACAAGCCCTTAAGAAGGATTATAAACCATTGTAACGAGAAATCCACATAAGAAAAGATAAAGTGCCACAACCAGACTTGAGGAAGTGCTCAACCGCATGGAGCCCCAAGAGTTAAGGGCCTCCAATTTTTATCTAATATTCAATTACTACTTGTTAGTATCTCAAAAACAAAAATTGTTCTTGTTCTTCCATGTACTTTCTCTAAAAAATATTGCACTTTTATTCATTCTTCCTAAGAACTTCTTTTTGATGCCAACCAATTTGGCACCTTCCATACCTTTCTAGTGCTGTATTCATTGCCCTTTTGCTCCTGCAAACCACTGTTGCTATCAGTCAGTTGGCGAATTTTTTTTTAAATAATACATTTTTTAATGCAAATTGCAAAAGTGTACCGCGAAATATTTTTTTTGCAGAAATATACCCCTGTCGCCCGTTGGTTGGGCGACAGGGGCTACTCGCCCTACCAAAAAGCGACAAGTGGCGAAGTCGCCCTCCCCAAGTGCGATAAGGATGAAATCGATGCACGGTTGGGCGACAGGGGAGCGGGTGGCCTCCTGTCGCCCAACCGGAGGGCGACTTGAGCCGAAATAAAAAGAGGGGCGCGGTCGGCCGAGAGAAGAGAAACGGCAGAGAAAAAAGAGGGTGAGGGTAAAGAGAGAAAAAGAAACTGAAGGGAAGAAGAGAAGAAAAGAAGGGGAAGAAGAGCGGCGACTGCGCAGGTAATTTTTTTACGCTCTATTTTATGTAGTTTATGGTTAGGATTAGGGTTAGGTTAGTACTAATTAGTTTCGCGGTTTTGTCGGGACCCGAATTTGCAAATTCGAAACCCTCTGTGTATACTGCACTAGTCCAGGATCACGCTAGTGCACACAGTGGAAACATAGATGAAATACCATTCCATACAATGAATTAACTAAGAAGAAGCAAATTATTATTAAATAAAGCAAACGACCTTATGGTCAATGTTTACACCATTATGCCTTAAGGGCTTAAGAAACAAATACTATTGCAGCGGGAAAGATAACTTGAACCATTCGACATGCCACGGGCAATAAATGCGAGAACGCCTTCCTAATCCACGTAGTCTTCATAGAATTCCTCCTCATGATATTCATTATCTCCTTGACAAGAATCGATCAACAAGGGCATAAAGCCGTGAGTACAAAGGTACTCGACAAGCCGTAGGGAATTGATGCAATATTTTCATGCGGCTTGACAAGGATGGCTATATGTTTCATTTGCAAGAAAGCAATAACTTGAATTGAAATACAATAAATAGATTGAAAGCATATTTATGAAAACATAAATAAATAACTGATAGATCAATGATAGACAACAAAACAACAGTGAACTCCCCGTTCACATCCCAACAATTCCACATTCCACATTTTATGAAACACTCTATACCCGTGTGAAATTCCGAGCTTGTCCATGATCATGACGCGCTATTCGAATAGTTTTACACTCTGCGGAGGTTGTACAACTTTACCCACAAGACATGAACATCTCCTTGTGCAATCGATCTTAACACACTTCCTTTGGTGTGTCGCAGAGATATCATGACAAAGCCTTTACAATGCATTGTCTAAACTCGGTACTGCCCGCTAAGGTTTCGCCCTTTAGGGCCCCCTCTTGCGCCTTGCGAATCTACCCGTTCATCCGGAACCCACACCACCAATTGGCGGTACTCAAGACTAGACATTGCAATTTAATCGCCTAGGTCTGTCCCATTCGGACATGTGGTAGTACGATTAGGCCCAGTTCAATGGCGCACAAGATTAAGTCCTTAAGTTGTCTCGAGCAAGACATCCACATCCCAATGTGCTAGAAAGCACCCCTTTACTTCACGATCACTTGCCCGAGGAAAACAATTCGTTCAACCAAGACCAATGGCAAACCCGCCATGGTACAACAAATTTTACAACAGTGGCTAACGGCCACGATTCAATATCTCATTAAGTCAATATTAACATTATTCACATGTGACATGAATCCCAACGTATATGTAAGCATGTCTAAGCATAGCTACGATAACCCAATGTTGGTGTAATATTTATGTCCAACTAGTAATGTCCCAACCTAGGTTTAACAATGGATACATGGCATACAACTAATCAAGGTGGCATAATATCAACTAGGTATACATCTACTCCCATTAAATAAACATTGATACGTAAATAGCATGCAAGTGTATAAAATAAATTACTTTGCAAACATAGGATCAATATGATCAAAGGATTACGACTTGCCTTGCTGATCTAGTGCTGAATCTTGGTCTTCGAAGTCTTCGTTCGCTCCCTCGGAATTAGTGTCTATCGGAAAAGAAAGCAACGAAACCAAATAAATACCAAACAGAGACTCAAACAAGCTCAAAACTGAAAATAAATGGCTCTGGAAGATAGATCTTGATTTTAGAAAAATTTAGAAACTTGAATCGCCTCAATCGGAGTTCGTATGAGCGAGAACGGGCCTCCGAAAGATTAAATTCAAAGAAAATACAGAAAATCAGAAAATAAGAAATTCTGGATTTATTTTTGTACTGGAAAAAGGATTTATTGCGCAATGTTGACGTCAGCCGGCTCACGGTGGACAAGGTCCACGGCGCGGGCTCGGTCCATCCGTCGCGCCCGACGGCCGACGCTAGCGTCATCGGGCCGACGGTGGCCGTGTGGCCGGGTGACGTCGGCCGCCACGCGGGCGCGCCTTATCCGCGAGAGGCGGATCGGACGGCAAAAGGCCAAGGCACCTGTGGCGGAGGAGGCGTGGCACGATCTTGGGCGCCGCCTTGGAGATCGGACGGCGAGTTCCTCGGCGGAGAACGACGGCGGCGGCACAACTCACCGGGACCGAAGAAGACGACACGGCAAGCGGCGCTCTGGCGATGACTTCGAAGCGCGAGACAAATCGGACCGAAAGAGGGCAACGCGGTGAATTCGGGAGCAAACGGCGGCGGCAGAGGAGGACCGACGGCGGAGATCCGGCGTCGGAGGCGTCAGGCGGCGATAAACTCCGGCGAGCTCGTGCGAAGAAGCAGCGGCTCGGGCGGCAAGGAGGGGGCAAAGAGGCGGCGCGGAGAGGATCCTCGGGGCGCGCGGCGCTTTAAATAGCGACCTCGGAGGCCGTGTCCGACACGGACTCCAAGGCGTCTGTGGCGCGAGGACTCCGAGCGGCGCGCGGCGGCGGTTAGGGTTTTGCGGCGCGGCGGCGTGGCGCAATCCCAACCCTCCACGCGCGAGGCGCCGTCGGACGCCACGCATGCGTGGGTGGCGAAACAGCCAAGCGGAGCGAGGCGGTAGGCGAGGTGGCTGGGCGAGGCGCGAGAAAAGAAGTGGGCATAAAGATTCGGCCGGAGGGCTTTTTGAAAATAAAATCCTTTTCCGATTTAAGAAATATCCAGAAATTCGAATAAAATCAAATAAATTCAAATAAATATCAAATAAATTCAGAAAAATCCCCAAAAATACAAAAAAATTCCTTGGAGCACAAGGAACCCGACTAAAACTAAAATTCTTTAGTTTGATGATTGGTTTAGCCAAATTAAATCCTTTCATTTATGGAAAATTCAAATTAAGCTGGAATTAATTCAAAGAAATGCAAATGGTTTATTTTTGATTTCAAACATTCCAAAACTTCAATTTTTGGGATGTTACAAACCTCCCCCCCTTAAATGGAATCTCGACCCCGAGATTCGGGCTGGCTAGAGAATAGGTGGGGAAACTCGGACTTCAAATCCTCTTCGCGCTCCCAAGTAGCTTCCTCTTCTGAATGATGGCTCCACTGGACCTTGCAAAAACGAATGATCTTGCTTCTCGTGATACGCTCTGCGATATCCAAAATTTTCACTGGTTGCTCCTTGTAGGTAAGATCCGCTTGTAGATCAATGGCTTCCAATGGCATCTGTTCCTCTGGCACACGCAGACATTTCTTCAACTGCGATACATGGAACACATCATGGATTCCGGCAAAAGATAGAGGCAACCTCGCCTCTTCGTTCCAAGATTTTGAACGGTCCCACATATCTAGGGGCAAGCTTTCCTTTTACTTGAAATCTCTTAACTCCTTTGAGAGGGGTGACTCTGAGATAAACATAATCATTGGGCTCGAAACTCAAATCTCTTCGACGATTATCTGCATAACTCTTCTGTCTGCTTTGAGCTATCTTCAATCTGTCTCGAATTAATTGGACTTGCTCTTCGGCTTCTGTCGGGACCCGAATTTGCAAATCCGGATCCTCTGTGTATACCGCACTAGTCCAGGATCACGCTAGTGCACACAGGCGCAACATAGATGCTATCATAGTCGTACACAGCGAAATATAGCATAAACTTCAATGATTAATAATAAGCGTTGTCTTACATGAATAATGCCTCACAGGCTTAAATAAAAGTATCAATGAAAAGCGGAAATAGAATAAGCGGTGGCGCTCGATTCGCCACAGCAGGCGATGAGGCTCGGACCCTAAGCATTCGCATCCATATAATCCTCCTCCACGAAGGCGTAGATTCCTCCTCTTACGAAGTTGTTGTTGTTGGGGTGAGTACATAAAGCACTCAACAAGTTGTGCACAATAATGCAAGTCTAATATTCTATATGCTTGGCTTAATCCAAAGGAATGGCTAATATGGCTATTTTGCGAGAAAGCGACATTTAACAAGAATATAGTAAATAGATTGGAAAGCGATAAAACAAATACGATAATTAATAAATTCACATTTACAAGTAACCAAGTTTCTCAATCCTAAATTATTTTCCACTTTCCATGGCACCTTGCCATCCCAATAGGTTTTGTTTAACAAAAGTCTAACCCTTAAGCTTGTAATTCGAGCATTGCCCAATACCGTGAGCACGGCTATTGAATAGATTGTACACTCTGCAGAGGTTATGCACTTTACCCACACGATACAACCAAACACCACCAAGGCGAGTGATCGTAACAAAGCCTTTACAATGCTACACCTAGACCTGTCTTTGCTCGCTAAGGTTTCAACATTGAAGGTTAAACCACCACAACAGGCCCCCTCTTGCGCCATGTGAGTTAAACCGTAACCGGGACTCACTATTCACCACGACGATCGAAATCTAGGTTTCACAAATTATTCAACTAGGCTGTCCCATTCCGGACATGTGGTTGCAAGAAGGACTCGGTCAAAGGCTTGCAAGGTTAAGTCCTTAAAGTGATTAAGGCAAGACTTCCACATACCCTGCCATCCTCGCCCACCTTGGCACACCGCCTTGCCACTTGCCCCAATCTAAAATCATTACCACCCCACTTGATTACCGGGCACCACATGCCATCAACATTTCAATCTAGATGTGTGACCTCCTCGCCACGACAACTTGATATCACGGTGCGTGACAAAGACATGACACACCAATTCATAAACATTGTTCCATATTCCATTAGTCAAGATTAAGTATCAACATTCGGACACATGTGATGACGTGGCATGGCTAAGCAATCTATGACGGTCTAACTAGCCCAGGTTGATTATCAATATTAACCAACTATAATTCCACATCCTAGGGTGACAAATAGATCATGGCATAAAATTGGCAAGGTATGATTTAATTCAAATAGGCATATTATCTAATTCCCATTAATTGAAATCATTTATACACATAAAATATCATGCATAAAGTTTAAGAGATAAAATAGCAATTTGGTGAAAATTAGGTGCAACATGATCAAAGCACAACTTGCCTTGGAGTAGGTGCTGGTCTTGCTCTGAGCTTGGGTCTTGAAGCGATGAATCTTCCTCCGGATCACCGAGCAGTTGAACGTCTGAGCGAAACGATGCCAAAATAGCAAATAAACACCAAAACAGAGAGCAACCAAACTCCAAAAATAAAATAAAATTCACCAATAAATATATCTTGATTTTACAAATTTTTAGAAATTTGAATCACTCAAATTCGAGTTAAAATGCAAAAGATATAGCCTTTTGAAGTTTGAATAAATACTGAAAATACAGAAAATAGAAAAACCGATTTTTCCGAGTTATTTTCTATTGGAAAAGATCTTTATTGCGCAATCTTGGCGTCATACGCCCGAGCCAATCGGCGCCGACCGTCACCTCGGCGCCTGAGACCGATCCACGGAACGCCTCGGTCCACCGTGGGACGCGGCTCACTGGCGCCTCGCATCACGCGTTCGACACGCGGCGCGCATCGATCGGCCTGCAACGCCGCCGAGCCGATGCTCGACACGCGCGCGTACATCTAGGCGATGATCCAGCGGCTAACGCCTAACGCACACGCGGCGCGATCTCAACCGAACAAACTGATCCAACGGCCGATGAAGCTTCCCGGCGAAGATGGCGGACGGCGGCGATGCGGCACCGGAGCGGAGGGCGGCGACCTCCCAAACGGCGTTTGGCGCGACTCGGCGAGATGAAGTGGCTACCCGATGCGGCTTGACGCGCGAGCCCGGATCTGGAACCGATTCGCGAACGGCGGCAGCGGAGCGCAAACTAAAAAAACGACCGGCGGTGCTACGAAAAGCTGCGGCGAGATCTCTGCCGAGGCGGCGGTGACTCGGCGGCGAAGGCTAGCATCGGCGGATGCGCTCGGGATGGCGATCCTGGAGTGCGGTCCGCGCTTTAAATAGCCACGGTGAACGCCCGAAAAGGCAACCTAAAATCACGCTGCGGCGGCGGCAGCGGCGGCGGATTCGAAACCGAATCGGAGGCGATGATCGCGGTCCGTCCGTCTGCGATGAGCGGCCACGATTAGATCCGAGCGATACGATCCGATCCGCTCCTTCCAAATCAACGGCGAGATCTAAACTTACCAAAACAACGCAAGGAATCCTCACCGCGTGATCTTGATCCAACGGCGAAGGCGCTAGGGTTTCAGCGAAGGAGGCGGCCCGATCGATCAACGGATCAACGGTCACGGCAGGCTGGCGGCCGACGGGCCGCACCGCGATGGGCACGCGACGCACGATCTTTGAGCTTGGCCCGATCTTGTTCCAAGATTTTTCAAAAGCTTTTGATTTAAAATAATTCCGAAATTAGATTAATTCATTTAAGGAAATTAAAATATCGGGAAAAATCCGGAAAATTCTCATAAATACTTTGGGACATTACGAGCTCAAATAAAATATTTTTGGTAAACTTTATATTAACTTTATCTATATATACATTTAGTTTTCACTAAAGGTTCAATATACTTAATTAAAATAAATTCAAATAATTTCTGAAAAATCCAATAAATTCAGAAAATCACCAAAATGCACATAAGTGAAATTATAGGCCAAATTTTTGGGATGTTACAAACCTCCCCCCCTTAACTGAATCTCGACCCCGAGATTCAAGGTCAACTAGGGAATAGGTTTGGAAATTCTATCTTCAGTCCTCTTCACGCTCCCAGGTTGCCTCATTCTCAGAATGGTTGCTCCATTGAACTCTGCAAAAACGAACTGACTTGTTCCTGGTCCTGCGGTCCATGACATCCAAAATTTTCATTGGCTGTTCCTTGTAGGTCAAATCCTTCTGCAACTCAATCTCTTCCATAGAAATGCGCTCTGCGGCACCGAAGACACTTCTTGAGTTGTGACACATGGAACACATCATGCACGCTTTGCCCGACAATGCGGCAATTCAAGCGATAAGCAACCTCCTCGACGGCTCAAAATTTTGAATGGTCCAACGTATCTTGGGGCAAGCTTTCCTTTAGCGTGAAACCTCTTAACTCCTTTGGAGGGTAACTCTAAGATACACGAAATCATCGGGCTCGAAACTTAGATCACGGCGTCGATTATCGCGTAACTCTTTTGCCTTGATCGCGCGATTTTCAACCTCTGTCTTATCATAGCAACTTGCTCTTGACTTCGGAGAATATCGAGGGCCAAATATCATCGTTCTCTGTCTCATTCCAATTCGGTGAATGCACGAGCACGACCATATAAAGCCTCAAATGGCGACATCTGCAAACTAGCCTGGTAACTGTTGTTATAACTGAACTCTGCATATGGCAAACATTTATCCCATGATGTAGTATAGGCTAATGCACAAGCCCTTAACATATCCTCCAGAATTTGATTTACCCTTTCTGTTTGACCATCAGTCTGCGGGTGATATGCCGTGCTGAAGTTCAAGCGTGTTCCCATGGCTTCATGCAATTTATCCCAAAATCTCGAGGTGAGCGGGTACCTCTGTCTGACACTATTTTCTTTGGTACCCCATGCAAACACACAATTACGGCTATGTATAGTTACGCTAACCGGTCTCTGAGTAAGTTGTCTTGATGGAATGAAGTGAGCAACTTTGGTCGATCGATCCACGATAACCCATATAGAATCATACCCACTTTGGGTTCTTGGCAACCGGTGATGAAATCCATACCGATTTCTTCCCATTTCCATTCGGAACTTTTAACGGTTGTAGTAATCCTGCAGGTCTCGGTGTATTGCCTTAACTCTCGGCATATATCACATAAGGCAACATGCTCGTGACTTCACGCTTCATATTCGCCACCAAAACCTCTCCCTTAAGTCTGGTACATCTTGGCGCTTCTGGATGGATTGAATACTTGGAATCGTGAGCCTCTTCTAAAATCAATCTGCTTAAGCTCGTGCATTTGGCACACAAATCGACCCTTGAACCACATCGTACCCGGCCATCCATAGAAAAATCTGCGCTAATCCTTCATCCTTTTTAGCTTTGATTCGGTTGATTTTCTCATCATCCTTTGCCCTTCCCAAATCGATCTTCAAGCGTCGGCCTTACTTCCAAAGCAGCTATAAATCATACGGAACCATTACCAATTTTAACTTCAAACCCCTTACACAACTCAGATTGATCTTCTGTACCATCATGTTTGTAACATAGTTTTTACGACTCAAGGCATCGACCACTACATTAGCCTTTCTGGATGGTAGTGGATTCCCATATTATAATCCTTGATCGGTTCAACCATCTCCTTTGCCTCATGTTAAGATCGATTGGGTGAAGATATATTTCAAACTCTTGTGGTCGATATATATCTCACATCTATTTCCCATGAGATAATGACGCCACAATTTCAAGGCATGCACCACAGCGACAATTCCAAGTCATGCGTAGGATAATTCCCTTCATGCGGTCTTAAGCGCCTTGGCGCATATCGACCACTTTACCCTCTTGCATCAATACGCATCCAAGACCTGTCTTGATGCATCACGAGATATATCAAAGCATTACGAACATTAGGCAAAACCAACACTGGGCTGTTGTCAAACGCTTCTTTAATTCCACAAAACCCTTATCACAATCGAGCGTCCATGAAAATTTCTTTTCCTTTTTCAACAAGCTGCGTAAGAGGTCTCGCAATCGTCGAAAATCCTTCTATGAATCGGCGATAATATCACGCCATTCGTAAAACTTGGACTTGAGTGGCGGACTTTGGTTGTTCCCAATGCAACATCGCCTCCACTTTGCTTGGGTCGACGGCAACTCCTTCTGCGGATCATAACATGACCGAGAAATTCCACCTTTTCCTTCCAAAAGTCGCATTCTTGAATTTAGCATACGGTGTTGCATTGCGCACTTTTCCAACACTAGCCTCGGATGATTTGCGTGAGTGCGCTTCGGTCTTTGAATATACCAAAATATCATCTATGAACACAACAACAAACTTGTCCAAGTATTCCATGAAAATCTTATTCATCAAGTTCATGAAATATCTTTGGCGCATTGGTTAATCCGAAAGACATGACCGTGAACTCATAATATCCATATCTTGAAGAAAATGCGGTCTTTGGAACATCTTCCGCCGAATCTTTAGTTGATGATATCCGGAGCGAAGGTCTATCTTGAGAAAACTCGGCTCCTCTCAAGCGGTCGAGCGGATCATCAATCCTTGGCAGCGGATACTTATTCTTAATCGTCACTTCATTAAGTGCACGGTAATCAATACACATTCTAAGGCTTCCATCTTTTTCCCGACAAACAAAAGCGGCGCTCCCCCCCCATGGCGAACTTGGTCTTATAAAACCCTTCTCTAATAACTCGTCGATCGCTTTTCATTTCCACCAACTCATCGGTAGGCATCCGATAAGGTCTTTTTGCTATTGGTGCTGTACCAGGTACTAACTCAATGACAAACTCGATGTCACGGTCTGGCGGCATTCCCGGTAGATCCTCTGGAAATACATCTGGATATTCACGACCACCGCACGTCATCTATCTTTGGCTTTCACGCTATTAACAATTAATTGACCCTTACGAACTGATGTTGCTCGGAATTCCACCTTTTCTCCTCTAGAGCTCTCAATGGATACAATCCTTTGACCGCAATCCAATACTGTCTTATGCTTGGTTAACCAACCATACCGAGGATAACATCTAAAACTTGGGCATCTAGAATAATCAAGTTCGCTAGGAACTCTACCCCATTAATTTTTAGCTTTACCCCCAAACATCCAAGGTTAGATCTTAACTCGGATCACGGGGCTTGGACTAGCATCACACACTTAAGATTTTCATGCTCAAACCATTTTGGATGCAAAAGCTCGAGAGACAAATGAATCTGAAGCTCTGAATCAAATAATCTTTATTGCAGTCTTGAGTTTACCAAAACTTACCGATCTGACGTCGATGCTTCACTGGCTCCATCGGCGGTGATGTGGTTGACTCGCCTCGAATAGTAGCTTGAGGCGTTGCTCTGCTGTCCGGCTCCTCGATTCGCTCCGTCATAGGTGCTTTAGCGGTGTCGTTCCAAGGTTGAAACGTCTTGGCGTGATACCTCCTTTACGGGACATCTATTAGCATAATGCCTGACTCATTGCAATCGTAGCACCTTACGGTGGCCGATCACGCATTCCTCCTTGAGCATTGTTACCTTGGACCGGCGTCGATAATTACATCACGGTGGTCGCGGCGTAGGTGTTCTTTGGTTTGTTAACGACTTGCGGTTGGATCTTAGCAAGCTATTGCGGGGTCATCCTCATTCGCGGTGGTTAGGCGTCCACTGGGTTAGTCATCAAGCGCTTGCGATTTTCCCCAAGCTCCTGCGCTTATCCTCGTAATCAAAGCCTTGTTTACCAATTCTTGAAAATCGGAAAAGTGTGGGTGTCACCCCACTTGCGATCCCCGAGTTTAATCCTTCATGAATCGGGACTGCCTAGCCTTGTCCGTCGCCACATCTTGAGGAGCATAGCGAGCTAAGCGTGAATTTGTTCAAGTAATCACCACCGGTTGGCCTCCTTGCTTAAGCGCCACAATTCTTCCTTTTCGGGTCCATCATTCCTTCAGTACGTGGTATTGGCGAAAGGCGTTGCGAATTCTTCCCACGTGATTTCCATGGGTGCCTCGTGAGTAGCACAAGATGGTTCTCCCACCATTCTGCATTTGTTCCCTCAAGGCGATGAGATGCATAAAGAACCTTCTCATGCCCTTCACATTGCGTGATGTACAACTTCCTCTCAATGGTTCTCACCAATCATCCGCTTCCAAGGGTTGGCGTTGCGAGAATGTTGGCGGTCGGGTCCTCATAAAGTCGACAATTTGGAATAAGGACGAGGTCCGCCGTTATTAATCTGAGTAGCGGGGTTGTTGATCGCAGCCATATTGGTCATCTTTGCATCATTATGCGCATAAACCGAGTCTGCTGTGAGAAAAGCTCCCAAGTTCGCATATCCTTTGGTGGTGGTGGTGCTCCTTCGTTGGGATTGTTGCCGGCACAGACCACTTCTCAAGCTCCGTTGTTCTTTGCGGGTATTCACCATCTGCTTGATTGCTTCTTGGGTTAGGAAAGGTAGATGTAGCATAGATAAGATGCAAGAATTTCTAAGGCGGGGAACAGGTTAAACCCAACTTAAATAATCTTTATTAATACTTGGTATGGTTGCTTACAATGCCTAAGGGCTTTGCAACACATACTGCACACTCAAGCAAACAATTAAGAACCAAACTAAACATGCAACCTTAACGTCTACTAAAAGGTAAAGGCTAACTTAAAGACGCGACTCAACACTCGAGTCTCAACACAACTCTAAGACCGACTCTCACTCATCCAGCCACCCTGGCTGAGACTGATCCGGTGCATACACCGGTGGGTGGGCTGGCATGGGTGCGAACCTATCCTGGTGACCCTCTGCTGGCTCCTCAGGCTCCCACTCACGCTCTTCCGGGTCTTCTTCTTCTTCGGCGACCTCATCCGGCTCCTGGACGACCTGGTCTGCTATCTCCTCGGCTACCTGCAAGGCCTCCTCCAACTCACCGATGACTCTGGCTGCGGCGTCACGGGTCTTTTGAAGCTCTCGCTCCGCCACTCTCAACGCCTCACACGCTGTCTCCAGCTCCTGCGCAGTGTCCCTCAGGTGCTCCTCCTGGGCTGTGGCGAACTCAGCGAGGTGTACCGCAGTGGCACACTCCCCCTCCACGATCCGTTGACGCCTGCACGCCGCGCCTTTGTCGGGTGAAGCCGAAACACGGTGTCATGGCTCGTAGGCGTAGTCGTGGCGGATCCGTCGTGAGAGCAAGTCTAGCGACCTCTGAACTCCGGCCTCGTAAGTGAACCTTGGCGGTGATGTGGATCGATGCGTGGTCTCGTCGCACTCTCGGCGAAGATAATCGACTGCGTAAGAATCCCGATGCACACCGTTGACGTTCCAGTTGCTTCCTCGGTAGAGCGGACGATCAAAGCCTCCAATCACTTGAAGAACTCTCCACAGCTCCATGGCGTAGCCACCCTGCCTCGACTCGAAAGACTGGAAGATCGGCATCTATTCAAAACAAAATTTTGAATAAGATCTCCACTTGAAACGGACAACTAAAAGAAGGTAATTTAGCAAGGATGAGAGTAGAGGATGAGATAAGCCAAGAGTTTCTTATTAGTCAATTTCACCTTTTTCTATAGAAAATAATTTTGGACACTCCTAAGAGATACCAACTACCTAGGGCCAAGACCTATAGTCAGTATGGCTCTGATACCACCTCTGTCGGGACCCGAATTTGCAAATCCGGACCCTCTGTGTATACCGCACTAGTCCAGGATCACGCTAGTGCACACAAAGCAACATAGATGCTATCATAGTCATACAAATGAAATATAGCATAAACTTCAATGATTAATAATAAGCTGTTGTCTTACATGAATAATGCCTCACGGGCTTAAATAAAAAGTATCAATGAAAAGCAATGGAAATAGAATAAACGCGATGGCGCTCGATTCGCCACACAGCAACCGATGAGGCTCGGACCCTAAGCATTCGCATCCATATAATCCTCCTCCACGAAGGGCGTAGATTCCTCCTCTTCTGAAGTTGTTGTTGTTGGGGTGAGTACATAAAGCACTCAACAAGTTGTGCACAATAATGCAAGTCTAATATTCTATATGCTTGGCTTAATCCAAAGGAATGGCTAATATGGCTATTTTGCAAGAAAGCGACATTTAACAAGAATATAGTAAATAGATTGGAAAGCGATAAAACAAATACTGATAATTAATAAATTCAGATTTCAAGTAACCAAGTTTCTCAATCCTAAATTATTTTCCACTTTCCATGGCACCTTGCCATCCCAATAGGTTTTGTTTAACAAAAGTCTAACCCTTAACTGTAATTCGAGCATTGCCCAATACCGTGAGCACGGCTATTCGAATAGATTGTACACTCTGCAGAGGTTATGCACTTTACCCACACGATACAACCAAACACCACCAAGGCGAGTGATCGTAACAAAGCCTTTACAATGCTACACCTAGACCGAAGATCGCCGCTAAGGTTTCAACATGAAGGGTTAAACCACCACAACAGGCCCCCTCTTGCGCCATGTGAGTTAAACCGTAACCGGGACTCACTATTCACCACGACGAGATCAAATCTAGGTTTCACAAATTATTCACTAGGCTGTCCCATTCCGGACATGTGGTTGCAAGAAGGACTCGGTCAAAGGCTTGCAAGGTTAAGTCCTTAAAGTGATTAAGGCAAGACTTCCACATACCCCGCCATCCTCGCCCACCTTGGCACACCGCCTTGCCACTTGCCCCAATCTAAAATCATTACCACCCCACTTGATTACCAAGCACCACATGCCATCAACATTTCAATCTAGATGTGTGACCTCCTCGCCACGACAACTTGATATCACGGTGCGACAAAGACATGACACACCAATTCATAAACATTGTTCCATATTCCATTAGTCAAGATTAAGTATCAACATTCGGACACATGTGATGGCGTGGCATGGCTAAGCAATCTATGATGATCTAACTAGCCCAGGTTGATTATCAATATTAACCAACTATAATTCCACATCCTAGGGTGACAAATAGATCATGGCATAAAATTGGCAAGGTATGATTTAATTCAAATAGGCATATTATCTAATTCCCAGATTAATTGAAATCATTTATACACATAAAATATCATGCATAAAGTTTAAGAGATAAAATAGCAATTTGGTGAAAATTAGGTGCAACATGATCAAAGCACAACTTGCCTTGGAGTAGGTGCTGGTCTTGCTCTGAGCTTGGGTCTTGAAGCGATGAATCTTCCTCCGGATCACCGAGCAGTTGAACGTCTGAGCGAAACGATGCCAAAATAGCAAATAAACACCAAAACAGAGAGCAACCAAACTCCAAAAATAAAATAAAATTCACCAATAAATATATCTTGATTTTACATATTTTTAGAAATTTGAATCACTCAAATCCGAGTTAAAATGCAAAAGATATAGCCTTTTGAAGTTTAAATAAATATTGAAAATACAGAAAAATAGAAAAACCGATTTTTTCGAGTTATTTTTCTATTGGAAAAGATCTTTATTGCGCAATCTCGACGTCGATACGGCCCGAGCCAATCAGCGCCGACACGTCACCTCGGCGCATGACCGGTCCACGGAACCGCCTCGGTCCACCGTGGGACGCGGCTCACGGCGCCTCGCATCACGTGCTCGACACGTGGCGGCGCATCGGCCGGGCCGCAACGCCGCCGAGCCGATGCTCGACACGCGGCGTACATCGGCGATGATCCAGCGGCTAACGCCTAACGCACACGCGCGCGCGATCTCAACCGAACAAACTCGATCCAACGGCCGATGAAGCTTCCGACGAAGATGGCGACGGCCGCGTTCGCACCGAGCGGAGGACGGCGACCTCCCGAACGGCGTTTGGCGCGACTCGGCGAGATGAAGTGGCTACCCGATGCGGCTTGACGCGACGAGCCCGGATCTCGAACCGATTCGCGAACGGCGGCTTGACGGAGACGCAAACTAAAGAAAATGACCGCGGCTTCACGAAAATCGCGGCGAGCTCTCATCGCACGCAGCACGGCGACTCGACGGCGAAGGCTAGCATCGGCGGATGAGCTCGGGATGGCGATCCTCGAGTGCGGTCGCGCTTTAAATAGCCATGGTGAACGCCGAAAAGGCAACCTAAAATCACGCCGCTGCGGCGGCAAGCGGCGGCGGATTCGAAACCGAATCGGAGGCGATGATCGCGGTCCGTCCGATCTGCGATGAGCGACTACGATTAGATCCGGCGATACGATCCGATCCGCTCCTTCCAAATCAATGGCGAGATCTAAACTTACCAAAACAACGCAAGGAATCCTCACCGCGTGATCTTGATCCAACGGTAGAAGGCGCTAGGGTTTCGCGAAGGAGACAACGATCGATCTGGATCCAACGGTCACACGCAGCGGCGGCGAAAGCGGGCCGACGGCCGCACCGCGATGGGCAGCGACGACAATCTTGGGCTTGGCCCGATCTCGCTCCAAGATTTTTCAAAAGCTTTTGATTTAAAATAATTCCCGAAATTAGATTAATTCATTTAAGGCAATTAAAATATCAGGAAAAATCCAGGAAAATTCTCATAAATACTTTGGGACATTCTGAGCTCAAATAAAATATTTTTGGTAAAACTTTATATTAACTTTATCTATATATACATTTAGTTTTCACTAAAGGTTCAATATACTTAATTAAATTAAATTCAAATAATTTCTGGAAAATCCAATAAATTCAGAAAATCACCAAAATGCACATAAGTGAAATTATAGGCCAAAATTTTGGGATGTTACAGCTTCTTGCAGTATGGCAGGACCAAACAATTGTCTTTCTCCTGACTCCTTCCAGTTGAGAG
This sequence comes from Otatea glauca, assembly GCA_036346275.1. Classification (NCBI taxonomy): domain Eukaryota; kingdom Viridiplantae; phylum Streptophyta; class Magnoliopsida; order Poales; family Poaceae; genus Otatea; species Otatea glauca. The sequence continues at coordinate 23,140,649 of CM070730.1, read as the reverse complement.
GGGTTCTGCACTTTCTTCCATATAAGGCTTCAAAAGGCGACATTTGCAAACTGGCTTGATAACTATTGTTGTACGAAAACTCTGCATAGGGCAAACACTTGTCCCACTTGGCACCATAAGTTAAGGCACAAGCCCTTAACATATCCTCAAGAATCTGATTCACACGCTCAGTCTATCCATCGGTTTGAGGGTGATAGGCAGTACTAAATCTGAGATGAGTTCCCATGGCTTCATGCACTCGCCAAAAACGAGAGGTAAATCGGGTTCCTCTATCGGACACTATCTTCTTAGGCACTCCGTGAAGACCGACGATCCTTGACATATATAACTCTGCTAATTTATCTCCTGCATAGGTAGTCTTAACTGGAATAAAGTGAGCTACCTTAGTCAATCGATCCACTATTACCCAGATCGAGTCATAACTTGCTTGGGTCTTAGGAAATCCGGTAATGAAATACATACCAATTTCGTCCCACTTCCATTCTGGAATCTTCAATGGCTGCAGCAATCCTGCTGGCCTTTGATGCTCTGCCTTGACCTTCTGGCAGACATCACAAAGTGCAACATACTCTGCAATCTCACGCTTCATACTAGGCCACCAATACCTTTCCTTGAGGTCTTGATACATCTTGGTACTTCCAGGATGAATGGAGTATAAAGTCTCATGCGCTTCCTTGAGAATCAACTCCTTAAGCTCTTTCTGATCTGGTACGTAAATACGCTTCTCATACCAAATAGTACCTTGTTCATCTTCAGAGAAACCTGAGGCTTTTCCTTTCTTCATATTGCTCTTAATCTCCTTGATATCGGTATCATCAACCTGTGCTTCTCGAATCTGATCTTCCAACGTAGGGCGTACTTCCAAAGTAGCTAAATACCCTTCCTGAACCAATTCCAAACTAAGCTTCTGAAATTCCTTATAAAGGGCTGGCTGACTTTCCTTAATCATCAGTATTGCGGTAGCTCTTTCTACTCAAAGCATCGGCTACGACATTGGCCTTGCTCGGATGATAATGAATCCCAATGTCATAGTCCTTAATCAATTCCAACCATCTTCTTTGTCTCATATTGAGGTCAGCTTGGGTAAAGATATACTTCAAACTCTTGTGATCAGTGTAAACTTCACAACAATTACCAATGAGATAGTGACGACAAATCTTTAAAGCATGCACTACGGCTGCTAATTCCAAATCATGGGTAGGATAGTTGACTTCATGTGGCCTTAGTTGTCGCGAAGCATACGCTACAACCTTCTTATCTTGCATTAGCACACAACCGAGTCCTTGTCGGGATGCATCACAGAATATCTCAAAATCCTTCCTATTATCTGGCAGAATAAGCACTGGGGCAGTTGTCAAACACTTCTTTAATTCTTGAAAACTTTGCTCACACTCTGGTGTCCAAACAAATTTCTTCTCTTTCTTTAAAAGTTGAGTGAGCGGTCTAGCTTTTCTAGAAAACCCTTCTATGAAACGGCGGTAATATCCCGCCATTCCAAGAAAACTTCGGATTTGGGGTACCGTCTTGGGTGACTCCCAACTTAGTACATCTCGTACCTTTCCAGGGTCAACAGCGACTCCTTCCGCTGATATGACATGTCCTAGGAAAGCAACTTCTTTCATCCAGAACTCACATTTACTGAACTTCGCATAAAGCTGATTCTCTCTTAGCTTCGTTGAAATTTGGCGCAAGTGATCCTCATGTTCTTCCTCACTTTTGGAGTAGATCAGAATGTCGTCAATGAAAACAACAACAAACTTATCCAAATATTCCATGAATACCTTATTCATCAAGGTCATGAAGTAGGCAGGGGCATTAGTCAATCCAAAAGACATCACGGTATACTCATACTGTCCATACCGAGTAACAAAAGCTGTTTTGGGTATATCCTCTTGACGAATCTTCAACTGGTGATATCCTGATCTCAGATCAATCTTTGAGAACACTCCGGCTCCTTGAAGTTGGTCAAACAAATCATCGATTCTTGGCAGAGGGTACTTATTCTTGATGGTGACCTCATTGAGTGAGTGATAATCTACACACATTCTCTGAGTTCCATCTTTCTTTTCAACTAGAAGAACTGGTGCTCCCCATGGCGAAGAACTTGGTCGAACAAAACCTTGATCTTGCAGCTCTTTAATCTGTCTCTTTACTTCGGCTAACTCATTAGCAGGCATCCTATAAGGTCTCTTGGAAATGGGTGGCGTTCCAGGAACTAGTTCTATCAAGAACTCTATATCTCGATCCGGTGGCATCCCAGGCAACTCATCTGGAAACACATCAGGAAATTCGCTGGCGACTGGCACATCTTCCAAACTTATTCCTTTGGCACTACAAACTCTAATCCCTTCGGACTGATCTGAATCGGCTTGAACTTTTAACTTGGTTCCATCTGGACTGGTTAGGGTGATCTCTCTATTCCCACAATCCAAAACTGCTTGATTCTTGGAAAGCCAATCCATTCGTAGGATCACATCTAAGGACTTGGTGTCTAGGACAATAAGGTTGGCTAGAAATTCTACCCCTCCAATTAATATCTTAACTTCGGGGCAGCCTTGGTTCGTACTCAAATCAGAACCAGGAGATTGCACTAATAAAATAGTCTTAAGAGGCATTGTCTTTAATTGATGCTTTGCAGCAAAACTCCGAGAAACAAACGAATGCGTAGCTCGTAATCAAACAAAACCATGGCGGATCTTTGAGTTGACTAGGAGCTTACCTAGTATGACGTCTCGTGCAGACTGGGCATCCTCTGCGGTGACGTGATTCACACGGCCTCTTCCAGCAGGCGGCGGAGTCCTGGTGGCTTGATTGGGAGTCTGGGGAACTCCACGTCCTGATCCTGGGGCAGGGGTCTTGGCTGGCGTAGATCCCAAGTTGAAACGGACTGGCGTCACGGCTTGCTTTCTTGGGCAATTATTTGCATAGTGACCGAGTTCATGATAGTTGAAATATGTGACTCCTGCAGCTGGGTTACTGTTCCTCTGAGGTGGATTGCTGTTGGTGTTGAGGTTGCGATTGCCTGAAGGAGCTGGGCGAGGTGCTGGTGCAGGTGTTCTAAATGCATTCGGAGGAGTGAAACGAGCAGGCTGTTGAGCATTTGTTCTGACTCTCTGCTGGTGACTCTGATGGGCTCCATGCTGCATCATGTTTCTCTTACGGGATTCTTCCAATTCCCGACGAGATTCCTCAATAAGCATAGCTTTATCTACAAGGTGCTGAAAATCTGCATAGTCATTGCCAATGACTTGCACCTTTAGTCTGGATTGAGTCCACGCTTGAACTTCTTCCGCAAGCATCATCGTAGCTACATCCTGCGGAGCGTAGCGAGCGAGTTGAGTGAACTTATTGAGGTATTCACTCACTGACATCCCTTCTTGCTTAAGCTCTCGAAATTCATTCTTCTTCATCTCCACTTTTCCATCAGGGATATGAGAGTGGCGGAAAGCAGTGGAAAACTCTGCCCAAGTGATAGTCTGAGGATCATCATGGGCGGCACTATAGTTCTCCCACCATTCAGCGGCGGTGCCCTCCAGCTGATGAGCGGCATAGAGAACCTTCTCACGATTGGTACACTGGGCAATTTCAAGTTTCTTCTCAATGGAGCGGATCCAATCATCGGCGTCCAATGGTTCTGAAGAGTTGGAGAAAGTTGGCGGACGAGTCCTCATAAATTCCGCTAACTTGGACTGGACACGAGCTTGAGGAGGTGCAGCAGCAGCTTGGTTTTGTTGGTTCAACAGATTTGCCAGGGCAACTGCAGTCTGGTTCTGCTGATTCATCATGTTGTTCATGTTTTGCATCATTGTATTCATTAGTTGAGTCTGAGCTGCCAGAAAATGTCCCATGTTCAGTGCATCCTTCTTGGCGGTGGCGGTGGTGCATTGGGGTTGGAGTTGGTGTTGGCACTGGCACTGGCATCCGCTGGAGAACTGCGACCGGCTCCAGAACGAGTGTCAACCATCTGAGATGCAGCACAAGGGTTTGATAGGTAAGAGGGAAAATCAGTAGACAAGTGGTAAGATCATCTAGGGGAGAAGGTAATACCCAGGGACAAAAGGATACAACCGAAAGGCTTCAAATTAAAGGGGCAAATAAAGCTTTTTCAATTAAAGGTATGGTTGTAACACCGTGCTTGGGGCAAGTGTACAACATACCAGACACTCAAGCAAAGAAAATCTTAATATACGCGGACTAAACGTAACCAAACTAAAAGGGACGAAAGACATGCTCAAACACCGCTGAGCACCAAAAACCTATCTTATATGGTAGGCCTCTCGGATGTGGCTTGATCGTCATCTTTCTTGATTTGATTCCTTGCAGAAGACTCGAGGTTTTGAGAAGGTTCATATGATAAGATCAATTTAAATTTCGAAACCATATTTCAGCAAAGGAAAGGAATAAGAACCTAAGAATAAGACGAGAGGAGACGAAAACTATTAGGTACCAATTTCGTTGGTTTGATTTAGAAATAATTTTGAAGACCATGCTAACTAGGATAGCGACCTACAGTCGATATGGCTCTGATACCATCTCTGTCGGGACCCGAATTTGCAAATCCGAAACCCTCTGTGTATACTGCACTAGTCCAGGATCACGCTAGTGCACACAGTGAAAACATAGATGAAATACCATTCCATACAATGAATTAACTAAGAAGAAGCAAATTATTATTAAATAAAGCAAACGACCTTATGGTCAATGTTTACACCATTATGCCTTAAGGGCTTAAGAAACAAATACTATTGCAGCGGAAAAGATAACTTGAACCATTCGACATGCCACAGGCAATCGTCTGGGGAACGCCTTCCTAATCCACGTAGTCTTCATAGAATTCCTCCTCATGATATTCATTATCTCCTTGACAAGAATCGATCAACAAGGGCATAAAGCCGTGAGTACAAAGGTACTCGAGAAGTCGTAGGGAATTGATGCAATATTTTCATGCACGGCTTGACAAGGATGGCTATATGTTTCATTTGCAGAAAGCAATAACTTGAATTGAAATACAATAAATAGATTGAAAGCATATTTATGAAAACATAAATAAATAACTGATAAATCAATGATAGACAACAAAACAACAAATGAACTCCCGCTCACATCCCAACAATTCCACATTCCACATTTTATGAAACACTCTATACCCCGTGTGAAATTCCCGGGCTTGTCCATGACCGCGGACGCGGCTATTCGAATAGTTTTACACTCTACAGAGGTTGTACAACTTTACCCACAAGACATGAACATCTCCTTGTGCAATCGATCTTAACACACTACCTTTGGTGTGTCACAAAGATATCATGACAAAGCCTTTACAATGCACTGTCTAAACTCGGTACTGCCCGCTAAGGTTTCGCCCTTTAGGGCCCCCTCTTGCGCCTTGCGAATCTACCCGTCCATCCCGGAACCCACACCACCAATTGGCAGTACTCAAGACTAGACATTGCAATTTAATCAGCTAGGTCTGTCCCATTCCAGACATGTGGTAGTACGATTAGGCCCAGTTCAATGGCGCACAAGATTAAGTCCTTAAGTTGTCTCAGGCAAGACATCCACATCCCAATGTGCTAGAAAGCACCCCCTTTACTTCACGATCACTTGCCCGAGGGAAAACAATTCGTTCAACCAAGACCAATGGCAAACCCCGCCATGGTACAACAAATTTTACAACAGTGGCTAACGGCCACGATTCAATATCTCATTAAGTCAATATTAACATTATTCACATGTGACATGAATCCCAACGTATATGTAAGCATGTCTAAGCATAGCTACGATAACCCAATGTTGGTGTAATATTTATGTCCAACTAGTAATGTCCCAACCTAGGTTTAACAATGGATACATGGCATACAACTAATCAAGGTGGCATAATGTCAACTAGGTATACATCTACTCCCATTAAATAAACATTGATACGTAAATAGCATGCAAGTGTATAAAATAAATTACTTTGCAAACATAGGATCAATATGATCAAAGGATTACGACTTGCCTTGCTGATCTAGTGCTGAATCTTGGTCATCGAAGTCTTCGTTCGCTCCCTCGGAATTAGTGTCTATCGGAAAAGAAAGCAACGAAACCAAATAAATACCAAACAGAGACTCAAACAAGCTCAAAACTGAAAATAAATGGCTCTGGAAGATAGATCTTGATTTTAGAAAAATTTAGAAACTTGAATCGCCTCAATCGGAGTTCGTATGAGCGAGAACGGGCCTCCGAAAGATTAAATTCAGAGAAAATACAGAAAATCGTAAATTCGGATTTATTTTTGTATCGAAAAGGATTTATTGCGCAACGCCGACGTCACCGCTCACGGTGGACAAGGTCCACGGCGCTGGCTCGGTCCACCGTGCTCGGCAAGACGGCCGACGTCATCGCCGACGCGGTGGCCGACGCGGCGGTGACGTCACGGCCACGCGGCGCGATCCGCGAGAGGCGGACGGACGGCAAAGGAGCCAAGGCGCGCGCGAGGAGACGTGGCACGATCGGGACGCCATCGAGATCGGACGGCCGAGTTCCTTGGTGGAGAACGACGGCGAGGCGGCGGCGCAACTCACCGGGACCGAAGAAGACGACACGGCAAGCGGCGCTACGGCGATGACTCGGGCGCGAGACAAGTCGAACCGGAAAGAGGGCAATGCTGGCGGATCTGGGGAGCAACGGCGACGGCAGAGGAGGACCGACGGCGGAGATCCGGGCGGCGGAAGGCGTCGGGTGAGGCGATAAACTCCGACGAGCTCGTGCGAAGAAACGGCGGCGGCTCGGGCAGCAAGGGAGGGGGCAAAAGAGGCGGCGCGAGAGGTATCTCGGGGCGACGGCGCTTAAATAGCAGCCTCGGAGGCCGTGTCCAACACGGACTCCAAGACGTGTTGCGCGAGGACTCCGAGCGACGGCGGCGGCGGCGGTTAGGGTTTGCGCATGGCGACGGCGTGGCGCAATCCCAGCCTCCACGCGCGAGGCGCCGACGGACGGCCATGCGGGCGCGGGTGGCGAACAGCCGAGCGAGCAAAGCCGGCGAGGTGGCTGGGCCGAGGCGGCGCGGAAAAGAAGTGGGCCGCAAAGGATTCGGCCCGGAGGGCTTTTTGAAAATAAAATCCTTTTCCGATTTAAGAAATATCCAGAAATTCGAATAAAATCAATAAATTCAAATAAATATCAAATAAATTCAGAAAAATCCCCAAAAATACAGAAAAATTCCTTGGAGCACAAGGAACCCGACTAAAACTAAAATTCTTTAGTTTGATGAATGGTTTAGCCAAATTAAATCCTTTCATTTATGGAAAATTCAAATTAAGCTGGAATTAATTCAAAGAAATGCAAATGGTTTATTTGTGATTTCAAACATTCCAAAACTTCAATTTTTGGGATGTTACAGGTTTTTTTTAGGAAGGTTAGGGTTAGATGTAAATATTTTCGCAGTTTAATTTGTGTAGTGTTTAGGGTTAGGGTTAGATGTAATTAGTTTCACAGTTTATTTTGTTTAGGGTTAGATGTAGTTAAATGTAGTGTTCATATTTTTAGTAATTTAGTGTTTAGGGTAAAAATGGCCCATGAACAAACACCGGTCCAAAACATGAGTAATTATCTACATAAAACATACGATTATTTGCGTTGTACATACAGTCAGTTACTCTAGTTATTTCCGCGGTTTATTTTGTGTAGTGTTTAGGGTTAGATCTAGTTAAATGTAGTATTTATTTTGTTTATTGTTTAGGGTTAGATCTAGTTAAATGTGGTGTTTATTTTGTTTAGTGTTTAGGGTGGCGGCTTTAGCAGCATCCGATTTGTTTAGTTGTGTAGCAAGAAATCATGATAGTGTTTAGCAACAAAATGTAGTTCAATCTAGTTATTTTTTTAGTAATTTAGTCGGTTTGTGGAAACGCATGTACATAGTTGTTTTTACGAATAATAATATGTTGTTACGGTTTCTACAGATAGATGTCGACAAATATGTTTTTTACATATAGAAGTGCACATATATATATTGTTAGGGCTATAGATATTTTTTAGAAATACAAGTACAGTGATGAATATTTTTAGTAATGTAGATATTTTTCGCAAGTGCAGATATACATACGTATAGTTTATAGTACTTTTTATGAAGAGTAATTAATTCGTGTGATAATGAATAGGTTCGCAGATATGTCAGAACGAGTTCCATTTAGAATCTTTTATGGAGAAGGGGTTGTCATGTATGGTTCGGAGGGTGCGGATCTGAGAAACTTTCAGTATGTGGATAGAAGTTTAAGTAGGGTCGAAGAGCGGACATTTGCTTCTGTGTTAAATTGGTTGTATTATACGTTTTGGATGGAACAAGAGAAGTGGCAGCTCAAGTTATCTTGCCTTTGCACCATGCGAGATGATCCTGTTTATTGGGAATTGGTTGAGCTGAAAGGAACTGCATCTTGGAGGTGATATGTGAGGGGGGCTGGGCAACGTGGATGGTGTCGGGTGCTTTTGGTGCAAGCGTATGAAAGGGCTATTACACCGCAGCAGCAGCTGGACGCCGGTGAGCGTAGCGAGGCTCAAAATGAGTTCACTTATGGTGACACTGAAATTGGGGAGTCTAGCCGGGAGCAGCATGTTCAGGATTGCAATGAGGATATTGGCTACCAGATTGGTGAGCAAGTTGAGATTGGGGAGGATGAGGGAAACATTGGGCAAGATGCGCGGGGGCAAGTAGATGAAGGTGAGGAAATTGAGGAAGTAATAGCACAGATGGAAGAGGAAGACCTTGAATATGAACAAGTAGAAGTGGAAGACGGCGATGATTCGGATGAGGAAGATGAAGATGTTGAGCCACTTGTGCCAGCAGATTGGAGCACACATCAATTTAATAACATGGTTGTGAATGAAGGCAATGATACAGCTTGGTAGTATAGCGACAATGAGGTGAGACCTAACAGCATGTACCCCACAAAAGAGGCAGTGCAGGATGCTATCAAAGATTGGGCCTTATCACTAAGAAGAACTTTCAGGGTTAAGAAGTCCACCCCAACCTGCTACGACGTGGTGTGCGAGATGTAGGGGTGCCCCTAGAGAGTGCACGCGTACAAGCCCAAATGGGCACCCACTGGCTATATCGCGAGTGTTATGTACCCGGAGATAGTTGAGAACCTGAATTTTGAGCCCCGTGCTATTATCCGAGCAATTGAGAACAGATTTCATTACACAATTAGCTACGGAAAGGCATGGCGGGCGAAGCAGAAGGCCTTGGAAATGAGATTTGGGAAATTTGAAGACTCGTACCATAATCTGCCCGCCTTTGCTCGATTGCATTGTGGAAGAAATCTGGTACTTTTATGATTATCGGGTGTCCGTCAAGGAAGTGGCGAACAAGAGGCATCTGAAGAGAGTTTTCTTCGCATTCGGAGCATGCATTAGGGCATTCTATCACTACCGTCCATTGTTGTGTGTGGACGGCACATTCTCGCCGGGAAATACAAAGGACAAATAATGATATTTGTGGCGTCGACGCGAACAACCGATTCGCACTGTTGCCTTTGCCTTTGTGGAAAGCGAGAACTATGAGAGTTGGTTTGTGGTTCTGCGCGAACTTGAAGATCGGGTGGTGAAGACTCGCCAACATGTGTGCATCTTGCATGCGAGCATGCTTTGAGTGCGCTTAGTGCCATTAGACAGCTTGCAAGCAGGGAAGAGGAGCCATTTCCTGGGTGACTTGCAGAGCCGATGGTGCATGAGGCATTTGGCGCGAACTTCTATAAGCGGTTCAAGAACAAGGAATCGATGAACATGTTTAAGAGGCTATGTAAGCGTAACCAAGATAGCAAGTTCCGTACTCTTTGGAAGAATCTTGATGAGCTAACAAAAAACACAAAGAGACTACTAGCAATGTAACACAGAGCGCAGAGCCTTTATTCCCTCCGCAACAGAAGATGAGGCGACGAGTCGCCGTCATGGGCAAAGGCCGATCAAATGTTTCTGACCGATAAAGCACGAGCCCAAAGAGAAGTGGTCATTGTTACATGACACACATGGTGCTAGATACGGTGTCATGACGACCAACTTGGCGGAGGTGTACAACTGGGTAATGAGAGGCATGAGGTGTCTCCGCTGGTAGGAATTGTCGAGGAGGCCGGGGTACAACCAAGTATTTTGGATAGGCATAAAGTCGTCAAGTAGTAATGAGAGATGAGAATGCCTTGTACTCAAGCATGATAAGTAAATACATGGATGAGAAGAGTAATAAGGCGGGCAAGCATAGAGCTATCAAAGTAGGTTCACGAACACCGCGCTCGAGGTGATATGCAGAGATAAAGGACGGGGAACAAACCGTAAGGTTATCACCCAAGAGTGCATCTTGCAGTGAATGTCAATGCTCGTGTAACAAGCCCTCTCTTGCTGTGCAGGACATGTTCTCATGTGATAGCTGCATGTGCATTATTTGGAATGCGACCGGTACATATCTATCTGAATATTTTACAAAGGAAAAGGTGATGGCAACTTGGGCGAGGAGTCAGATGGTTATGGTGTTGTCGGTTCTTTCACCACAACCCCTAGTGTCGATGAAAGGTTCTGGGTCCCTAACTTTGATGCAAGACCATACAAAGGAGGTCGTCGCAAAACCAGGCGTATCAGGAATGATATGGATAAGTCCGAAACTGGTAAGCGCGTGAAGAAATGTTCGTTGTGCAAGCGAACAGGTCACACGTTCAAGAACTGCCAGCCACATAACGAAGAGGACGAAGGAGGAGATGGCAACCCGACGGCGGGGGAAGGATCGTCGTCTGCAAGGCATGGTGGACGACGTCGTCGGACTACCGGAGAAGCTGTTTGAACTATTAGATGCTATATGTCAAATTAATATTTTGTTTATGTAATGTGCGTTGCAATCTGTTTTAATATAATTTGATGATGTAATGTGCGTTGTAATCTGTTCTAATATATTTTGCTGATGTAGTGTACGTTGTAATCTGTTTGATTAGAGTTTGTGGACGCTTGTGTATTTATTTGTACGCATTTGGTTCGATGTATTGTTCTGATGCTTGTGTATTTATTTGTACGCATTTGGTTCGATGTATTGTTCTCATGTTTGTGTATTTATTTGTACGCATTTGGTTCGATGTATTGTTCTGATGCTTGTGTATTTATTTGTATATAACTTTCCTTTTTGTAATTTGCAGGAATGGCTCACCAGGCTGTGGATGACGACTGTCCCTTTGAGTTGTTGGACCCAGTCGTTGACGGTCGTCACCATGCACACTTCGCCACCGCTTCACCAGAGGAGGGACAGGACCCTCAGGAGCTGGGCATGCTACGACCGAGGCCACCACGGGAGCTCTAGACCCTCGATCCACGTTGGATCCCCAGGTAACGTATTTATCTTTTAATTTCAAAATATTCCCGATGCAGTATCATAATCTGTTTTAATTAACTAGTGCGGTGCTCATATTAATTTAATATTTCATTTCAGAGGTCGCGGCAAGCAGGATTGCCGCCATCGCACGGATGGTGGAGGCGCATGCAGTGCGCAGGGAGGGACGCGAGCCACCGGTTCCGTTGTGAGTCCCTTCTCCGCTCGTGGATCGGTGGAGACCGAGACGCACACCTTCCACTTACCTGTCGGAGAGATGGCGATCACTTTGGAGGACGTCTCCTACCTCCTCGGTCTCCCGATCGCTGGTGACCCTGTGGTGCCGCAGGACGCCGACCATTGTGGCGGGATGAGGTACTTGCGCGGTTCCATGGTGTGCTACCGCCTCCGCGTGCATCGAGTCTTCACCAGCACCCATGGTCCCACACACAAGTGGCTTCGACAGTTCGTGGTAAGAAACTAACCATTCAAACTTAACTTCGCATATATATATTGGCTAAACTAACAAGAAAACTTAAATTTATAGGCGGAGCACATCGTTGAGCTGCGGACGCAGCAGGGTGAGCCGCCACCTTGAGGCGCACTGCCTCGCTGTTTGGTGGTGCATGTTCACGAGCTCCCACAGGATAGCGTGGGCGAGCACTTCGTCGGCTTCGCGAGGGCGATCGCGGACGCACCCCTTGACGCCGTGCCGCAGTACTCCTAGGGGTCAGCGGTCCTCTGCGCGACGTACCGTGGGCTCTGCGACGGCTGTGGGCAGATCACCGATGGGTCGATCCTCATCGGGTGTCCACTGCTTCTGCAGCTTTGGGCATACGAGAGGTTCCAGATCGGGCGCCCCAGGATCGACACGAGTCCTCTTCTACGCGATGGTGACGACGATGTTGACGCGCCGACTATGGGCACCATCTGGTTCTACCGACGGGTAAGATGTTGCAAACCACGGTTGTGAAACCTACGCTTTAACATTTCAAGACTAATTGTAATGTTGATTTTTTTGTCGCCATCGCGGCCTAGGTGGGCACACGGCACGGGGCCGCTTAGCTACCAGCAGTTCGTCGCTGCCTTCAACCACCTCACCGAGGACCGCGTACTGCGGACACCGCATACGCGGAGACGCCGGGCTACGTGTGCCGGTGGATTGTCCACCCTATGCACACGCGCGACGCGGCGATTGGCGTATACGTCGGTTCCTCGTGTTCGACGCCCCGGTCAAGGGCTACGCTGTCCATCGAGTGATGAGGCGATTCGGTCTCACGACAGAGTTCCGGTCCAGTCGGCCGACAGGTCCCACACGGCGCCCACACGTAAGTTCCCTACATTGATGTTCTCTAATATATACGGTGTAATGACATGTAATAATGCTATATTTTGCTTATCCGCAGTGGACTAGGAGGCGGGAATGGGGCACCCCATGGCACGCACGTATGGCGCCATGGGTCGAGGAGTGGGAGGAGCCTTGGACGACGCCCATGCCGAGGATGCGCCTGCACGACCCGCAGACGCACTGTGGTACCGGCGGTGGTACACTTCCCGTACTCACAGCGTTTGGTGCGTGTCGACCCGGATCCTCCTAGACACATCCCGTGGTGAGGACACGATCCCCACCATACGGACTCGGTTACGCACGGTGCGGTAAGTTACATCTAATGTACGACGATTTTACGTATTGCATTTTCCAGATTAATGTGTAGGTTAATTCGTAATGTATTTTTCAGACTGATGTGCTAGCCTGGTACTACGAGGAGTCCGGGAGCTTCCTGTCTCGTCTGTCTCGTGGGATAGACGTGACCAGGGAGGACGTGTCGCGAGGTAAACCAGTTCGTCGAATACAGGAGTTCAAAAAGAAAATTGTGAAATTGCTCGAGTCAAAGGAGAAACCTCCTCAGGGGCCACCCGAAAGCCCCGACTTTTGCGAACATGGCCTTCAGGCAGTGGTTGATACCTGCCACGATGAACTAGCGGACCGGAGATTCTACCGGTGCCCCTTGGCCGAGGATGAATGGTGCGGCTACTTCAACTGGGTGGACCCGGAGACGTACCACCCACATCTCAAACTTCCGACTGGGATAGCTGGGGAGCAACCCTCCCCGTGGTGCTACTACCGCCCAGAAAAGCCAGACCCCGAGTACGCCTACGGTGTTATTCAACGACCACAGCGGGCATACTGTATTGACTGCAGGGCACGCTTCCGGTTGTACAAGGACAAGCCCAACACACACCTCCTGCACCATATAGTGGAGTGCGAGCCGAAACAGAGCAGGCGTCTCGGCAAATCTCCGCCAACAGCCAACGCAACAGAGGCGCAAGAGGGTACCTCCACTCGAAGAGGAAGGGACAAGGGGAAGCAGCCGGCCGTGGTCCGCACCACGCAACAAGTCCTTGACGCGTTACGCAGACCATCCGGGAACCCGGGTGGTATAAACATAGGGGACGCCGGGAATCGGTATGACAAAAAAATTATGTCTTACACACCCGAGACGTACGGCATAGGCCACCCAATCGGCGACACCTGGGAGCACTGCGGATCCCCGTGGAGTTCTTTCATAGTGGGGATTGAGCAGTGTCCGAGGACAAATCGCAAAATTTACATGGGTTAGGTAATATGCAGAAAATGTAGGACATCATTCTGGCTATACCCAGATAGGCGGAACGATCATCTGTTCCACCATGACAAACACTGCTTTCGTTAGTTAGTTAGTTAGTTCGTCAAGCAATTTCGTCACTGCTGTAATGCCCTTATAATATAATCTAGTCTATTGCTTATTTTACCATCTGAATTTTCGGTGCATCTGCCCTCATGTATGTTCAACAAATAGTTTAACACATGATTACAAATCAAAGTTTAATAACGCGATTTAAGGGCATGTATCAAAAATCAAATGTGGTGCACTGTTCATAAAAATACCATTTAGACATGACATTTTACGGGCCGCTGAAAAGGCTGAAAAACATGACCTGAGTTGTTGCCGACTATATTACTTAGGGTTGTTGCACTAGTGGAAATTAGATGCAAAGCAAGCTGTAAATTACATATTTCTCCATAATATGGAAGTGCATGTATCAAAGATCAAATGTGGTCCACTGTTCGTAAAAATACAGTTTAGACATGACATTTTACTGGTATACTAAAAGGCTAAAAACATTGCCGACTATATTACTTAGGGTTGTTGCACTAGTGGAAATTAGATGCAAAGCAAGCAGTAAATTACATATTTCTCCATAATATGGAAGTGCATGTATCAAAGATCAAATGTGGTCCACTGTTCAGTAAAAATACGCTTTAGCCATGACATTTTACTGGTATGCTAAAAGGCTAAAAACATTGCCTACTATATTACTTAGGTTGTTGCACTAGTGGAAATTAGGTGCAAAGCAAGTGTAAATTACATATTTCTCCATAATATGGAAGTGTATGTATTAAATATCAAATGTGGTCCACTGTTCAGTAAAAATACCGTTTAGACATGACATTATGCAGCCACATGAAAAAGCTAAAAACCATGCACTCTACTTGTTCAAGGGAATTTTGAAAATTATTTCAATCCTAAACCTGTTTATCAAAAAAATTTATTCTTTAAGTCTCTCAGATTTTTTCCCTAAAATTTGTAAATTTTCTGGCCAAGTCGTCCTGCCATTGGGCGATTTATTCATGTCACCCTACCATAGGGCGACTAGTGACGTGTCGCCGTTCCATTGGGCGACTAGTGACGTGTCGCCCTACCATTGGGTGACATTTTTTGTGAGTCAACATGTCGCCCTACCATAGGGCGACAAGGGTACATTTTTGCAATTCTTTTTTTTCGTGGTATATTTCTGCAATTTGAATTATAAAATATATTATTTAAAAAAAATTCGTCAGTTGGCACTACGCGCGACTTCAGCATGAAAATTAATCCGCCCCACCTAATTCTTCTCCTAACTAACTCGGAATTAATAATCTGGCAATGAATTAATCCACTCCATGTTCGTATATTCATTATGTGTTTCATTGTGAAGTCGAACATGTAATTTTTCTCACTACTACAGGAATGTACATCACAATCAGTTTTTTTCGTCATCACAGTCGGTTTTAATGACGATACAAAGTCATTAGACAGTGATGAGGAGTCGTTATCACAATCGGTTTTTGCCCAATAACGAACCGATTGTGATGACTACCACATCACAATCGATTCTTGATCAAAACCGATTGTGATGTGGCTAGAACCGATTGTGATGATGACTACATCATAATCGGTTCTGAGTAAGAACCGATTGTGATGACGGTTCCAAGAAGGAATCAATTGTGATTTTTCTCTAATCACAATCGGTTTTTTGTCACATCCGATTGTTATGAAGGTCACATCATAATCGGTTCTGATCAAAAACCGATTGTGATGAGGGCTTAGGGCTTTGTACATCCTTCCTAAAACAGCACAAATTATATATAGTATATCACATTCACAATATATAGCACAGATTACACATAGTATGCATATGACATTCACAATATATATAGAACACAAATATTTTACAATATACATCACATTCGTTCACAATATAGAACATAAATATATATATTTAACAGTCAGTACACATATCACATTCACATGATATAATATTGTTTACATATGGACTAGTAGAAGCCTATTAGGTCGCTAAACCTACCGTCCTCCGCTATAACTTATATCCAATACCACTAGCATAAGTGGTCTTGTAATTTATTGAGATTTTTGTTTTGTAAGCTCTTGAGGGGGATATCGATCTTCTGCAAAATAGAAATGAGTGCACTAATTTAAGCTTTAAAATTTGTATATGAAAGGATGCGTGTATTATGCATGTATATATACCTTAGGGAAAAGTTGTGAGCCACTGACCACGACCAGCATGTGATGCATGACATAGAAGTAGCACAGGTCGTCGCTGCCCTGTTGATGACACTGTGAACAAAGAAAATCAAATTAAGAGACGAAGAATAGATGTCAAAAAAATTAATCCTATGCTAGGCACTTGTACCTTAAAGCGCTTCCACTCCAGCTAGTCACCTCGTTTGTCATCGTGTCGCCCTCCTTCAGCGACGTAAGACAAGAAACCCTTACATACATTGGAGAGATGCCATTGAGGCAAAAAAATAAACGTAGTTAAATACAGAAAGTGTTAGGTTAGAGGAATATACTTACTTCTGCAAAACAGGCTTGATCGCGTAGGTCATCACATCTTCTCGAGCGAGTTAAAAGTGTAGACTTTGTTTTCACTCGAAATGAGCACGAGTAGAACCCAATAGTTGCTTGTTAAATGGTATGTAGTGCAAGAAAATAAGTTCATATACGGTTTAAGTGCGTACAAGTAATTGAAGGGTAAAGTACTACTTACTCCTTGTGGTATGGGAATAGAATGAAGTCCTTTTTTGACTCAACCTGCAATACCCGCTTGATGTAGTTAGCAAGGAACTCCGATTGAAGCCTAGCCATGGTCGCAAATACAATCTCGGGGTCGACGAACCCAACTTGGTGTTGACCCATCACAGCTAGCTGCCTCATTATCCTGCAACTCATGTTGAATGTTAAAAAACATAATACAAAATCCTATAAAAGTCATAGGCTCATGATGTATGGTGTGATACTCATTGTCCAGGAAGGTACAATAGAAATATCGATGGCTACCAGACGGTACAAATGGAAGAGATAGTCAAAACTGACTGGGAATGTTCCACGCTCCTAACGGTGGAAATGTCGCCTTCGATAACTCACATTGAAATTGACGTGGCGCTCGGCCTCATTCGCCTTGTCAATGTACCATTCATGGAGTAAACGAGTGCATAGGCCTAGAGCGTTCAATTCGTTGCTAGGAAAAAGGGGTTTTCCATGTACATACCCCTTAAAATCTTGAGGGAGCTCTGTGGCCACTGTCAACTTTCCTTTCTAGATAGAAGGAATCTCCGAGATCGGGACAAGGGGCTTTCTATGTATTTGAGAGGGTGTTGTGGTCTCTGTTAACTTTGCCTTCTTGATAGAAGGAGTCTCCGAGGTATCCTGTGCATGTTTGGTGTCGTGCTAGTCCTTTTGCGTACTAGCTCTATACTCTGTGTAGGACTCATCATAGTGGTGGGAGCAGGAGCAGGAGTAGGTGCAGGTACGATAGGAACATACCAAGCATATGCATATGTAACGTGTTGCAGTATTGGAATGATCGAGAAGATGCGGGGATTTTTACCTTGAGTAGTACGACACTTGTCGTGGGCCACTTGATGAACAACATCTGTACTTGCCCGAGAGTGGTGATATCTTCGTTCGGGGGAAACTCCAGCACATGAGATAGGAAGTCTTTGTGGATATAGTCCACCTGCACCCTCATGTAGCCCTTCCCTAAAGGGTTACCATGCACCGTGTCAGTCTCCTTGCATGGAAATACATCCCCATATCCAGCCTCAACGGGAAATCCGTCTTCCGTCATGACAAGCTGGCACTTGTAGGCGCCTGCAAGAAGTGCGCAACTTGATTGAAAATATTGTAGGAGTTACTCTCGCACCTTTAAGTCAAACAATTATTACCTTCAGCTGGGGACCAGACTGATCATTTTTAGAATCGCAGCTGCTGGGGCAGGGCATATGCCTTTTTACGAGAGGCGAGGCCATCTGACTCTAAGTCTGGGAGATCATCACCATCATCTTGCCCGTTTGGCGCTCCTCATGTGATATCATCTCTTCCCTCATCTCCTCCTTGATCTCCTCCCTCAGCGTGTCATTGAGGTGCTTCGCACGTGCCTCCCATGATCTTGATCTGGTACTGACAGCGTCCTCTTGGAAGAAGGACCTCTTTGTATGCCCTGCACCTGTGGCAACCACCCGACCCTTGTGGTCAGGCTTCCCGATCGCCGAAGACAAGATGTCCATCGACCCTTGGCTTTGAAAGGACCCTACTCTTTCTGTTGGCTTACCTCCTCTTGCAAGAAACGAATATGAATTAGTTCTAAAATATAACAGGAAGGTCAACTGCAATGTACTAAGTTAGATGTCTTACGATGGTGGAGACGATCCGCGTGGTCGCGGGGTTTGAAACTACAAGCCAACCATCGGAGGTTTTCTATGTCTTTGCTAAGACCCAGTCGCGTGCTCGCTCCTCACATATGTGGGAATAAGGCATCACCGTCCCGGAGTTTACGTACTCCTCGGCTAGCCGCGCCTACACTTTCTTCTTTCATTCATAGCCGGCGGAACCGAGGTGGTGCGCGTGTGTACCCTTCATCCTTGTGAACTCCTCCCAAACATCGGAAGGCACAAACGGATACCTCTTAAAGGGAGTACGGCCTTTCAGCAAGTACTCACCATGCATGATAACCTTGAAGTGCCTCAAAGATACACCCATTCTCTTCAAGGCGTACCGCCTCACATTGTTTTCATCTTCCTCTTGTATAATCTATTTCCCATTAATTTCTTCCCACAATCGACTCTTCTGCTTGGCGCTGACTTCCTTCCTCCAATCCCTAATCATGATCAGCCCTCGCTGCCTCACCAATCCCCGATGCACACCGTTGACGTTCCAGTTGCTTCCTCGGTAGAGCGGACGATCAAAGCCTCCAATCACTTGAAGAACTCTCCACAGCTCCATGGCGTAGCCACCCTGCCTCGACTCGAAAGACTGGAAGATCGGCATCTATTCAAAACAAAATTTTGAATAAGATCTCCACTTGAAACGGCAACGAAAAGAAGGTAATTTAGCAAGGATGAGAGTAGAGGGATGAGATAAGCCAAGAGTTTCTTATTAGTCAATTTCACCTTTTCTATAGAAAATAATTTTGGACACTCCTAAGAGATACCAACTACCTAGGGCGAAGACCTATAGTCGATATGGCTCGATACCACCTCTGTCGGGACCGAATTTGCAAATCCGGACCCTCTGTGTATACCGCACTAGTCCAGATCACGCTAGTGCACACAAAGCAACATAGATGCTATCATAGTCGTACACGTGAAATATAGCATAAACTTCAATGATTAATAATAGCTGTTGTCTTACATGAATAATGCCTCACAGGCTTAAATAAAAAGTATCAATGAAAAGCGGCGGAAATAGAATAAGCGCAGTGGCGCTCGATTCGCCACGAGCAACCGATGAGGCTCGGACCTAAGCATTCGCATCCATATAATCCTCCTCCACGAAGGCGTAGATTCCTCCTCTTCAAGTTGTTGTTGTTGGGGTGAGTACATAAAGCACTCAACAAGTTGTGCACAATAATGCAAGTCTAATATTCTATATGCTTGGCTTAATCCAAAGGAATGGCTAATATGGCTATTTTGCAGTAAAGCAGCATTTAACAAGAATATAGTAAATAGATTGGAAAGCGATAAAACAAATACGATAATTAATAAATTCAGCATTTCAAGTAACCAAGTTTCTCAATCCTAAATTATTTTCCACTTTCCATGGCACCTTGCCATCCCAATAGGTTTTGTTTAACAAAAGTCTAACCCTTAGCTGTAATTCGAGCATTGCCCAATACCGTGAGCACGGCTATTCGAATAGATTGTACACTCTGCAGAGGTTATGCACTTTACCCACACGATACAACCAAACACCACCAAGGCGAGTGATCGTAACAAAGCCTTTACAATGCTACACCTAGACCCAGTACTGCTCGCTAAGGTTTCAACACTGAAGGGTTAAACCACCACAACAGGGCCCCCCTCTTGCGCCATGTGAGTTAAACCGTAACCGGGACTCACTATTCACCACGACGATGATCAAATCTAGGTTTCACAAATTATTCACTAAGGCTGTCCCATTCGGACATGTGGTTGCAAGAAGGACTCGGGTCAAAGGCTTGCAAGGTTAAGTCCTTAAAGTGATTAAGGCAAGACTTCCACATACCCCGCCATCCACGCCCACCTTGGCACACTTGCCCCTTGCCACTTGCCCCAATCTAAAATCATTACCACCCCACTTGATTACCAAGCACCACATGCCATCAACATTTCAATCTAGATGTGTGACCTCCTCGCCACGACAACTTGATATCACGGTGCGACAGCACATCACACACCAATTCATAAACATTGTTCCATATTCCATTAGTCAAGAATAAGTATCAACATTCGGACACATGTGATGACGTGGCATGGCTAAGCAATCTATGACGGTCTAACTAGCCCAGGTTGATTATCAATATTAACCAACTATAATTCCACATCCTAGGGTGACAAATAGATCATGGCATAAAATTGGCAAGGTATGATTTGATTCAAATAGGCATATTATCTAATTCCCAGATTAATTGAAATCATTTATACACATAAAATATCATGCATAAAGTTTAAGAGACAAAATAGCAATTTGGTGAAAATTAGGTGCAACATGATCAAAGCACAACTTGCCTTGGAGTAGGTGCTGGTCTTGCTCTGAGCTTGGGTCTTGAAGCGATGAATCTTCCTCCGGATCACCGAGCAGTTCAACGTCTGAGCGAAACGATGCCAAAATAGCAAATAAACACCAAAACAGAGAGCAACCAAACTCCAAAAATAAAATAAAATTTACCAATAAATATATCTTGATTTTACAAATTTTAGAAATTTGAATCACTCAAATCGAGTTAAAATGCAAAAGATATAGCCTTTTGAAGTTTGAATAAATACGAAAATACAGAAAATAGAAAAACCGATTTTTCCGAGTTATTTTCTATTGGAAAAGATCTTTATTGCGCAATCTTGGCGTCGCCAGCCCGGCCCGAGCCAATCGGCGACACGTCACCTCGGCGCCTGATCCGGTCCACGGAACCGCCTCGTCCACCGTGGGACGCGCTCACGGCGCCGCATCACGTGCCCGACACGCGACGCGCATCGATCGGTCGCAACGCCGCCGAGCCGATGCTCGACACGCGGCGTACATCCGGCGATGATCCAACGGCTAACGCTCTAACGCACACGCAGCGCGATCTCAACCGAACAAACTGATCCAACGGCCGATGAAGCTTCCCAGCGAAGATGGCGGCGGCGTGATGGTGCCGCACCGGAGCGGAGGGCGGCGACCTCTCGAGCGGTGTTTGGCGTGACTCGGCGAGATGAAGTGGCTACCGATCGCGGCTTGACGCGGCGAGCGGATCCGAACCGATTCGCGAACGGCGGCTTGACGAGCCGCAAACTAAAGAAAACGACGGCCGGCGCTACGAAAAAGCGCGGCGAGCTCATCGCACGGCGACGGCGGCGACTCGGCGAAGGCTAGCACTGGCGGATGCGCTCTGGGATGGCGATCCTCGGGGTGCGGTCCGCGCTTTAAATAGCCACGGTGAACGCCCAGAAAAGGCAACCCTAAAATCACGCTGCGGCGACGGCAAGCGGCGGCGGATTCGGAAACCGAATCGGAGACGATGGCGCGTCCGTCCGTCTGCGATGAACGGCTACGATTAGATCCGGCGATACGATCCGATCCGCTCCTTCCAAATCCAACGGCGAGATCTAAACTTACCAAAACAACGCAAGGAATCCTCACCGCGTGATCTTGATCCAACGGCCGAAGGCGCTAGGGTTTCGCGAAGGAGACAGCCGTCTGATCTGGATCCAACGGTCACACGCGCGGCGGCGGCGAAGCGGGCTGACGGGCCGCACCGCGATGGGCCGCGCGCACGACGATCTTTGGGCTTGGCCCAAGATCTTGTTCAAGATTTTTCAAAAGCTTTTTGATTTAAAATAATTCCCGAAATTAGATTAATTCATTTAAGGCAATTAAAATATCAGGAAAAATCCAGGAAAATTCTCATAAATACTTTGGGACATTCTGAGCTCAAATAAAATATTTTTGGTAAAACTTTATATTAACTTTATCTATATATACATTTAGTTTTCACTAAAGGTTCAATATACTTAATTAAAATAAATTCAAATAATTTCTGGAAAATCCAATAAATTCAGAAAATCACCAAAATGCACATAAGTGAAATTATAGGCCAAATTTTTGGGATGTTACAAACCTCCCCCCCTTAACAGAATCTCGACCCCGAGATTCAAGGCTGGCTA
Organism: Otatea glauca; assembly: GCA_036346275.1. Classification (NCBI taxonomy): domain Eukaryota; kingdom Viridiplantae; phylum Streptophyta; class Magnoliopsida; order Poales; family Poaceae; genus Otatea; species Otatea glauca. The sequence goes on along the minus strand of CM070730.1, from coordinate 23,118,321 downwards.
GGGAATAGGTTTGGAAATTCTATCTTCAGGTCCTCTTCACGCTCCCAGGTTGCCTCATTCTCAGAATGGTTGCTCCACTGAACTCTGCAAAAACGAACTGACTTGTTCCTGGTCCTGCGGTCCATGACATCCAAAATTTTCATTGGCTGTTCCTTGTAGGTCAAATCCTTCTGCAACTCAATCTCTTCCATAGGCGTCTGCTCTGCTGGCACCCGAAGACACTTCTTGAGTTGTGACACATGGAACACATCATGCACGCCTGCCAGCAACTGCGGCAATTCCAACTGATAAGCAACCTCCCCTCGACGGCTCAAAATTTTGAACGGTCCAACGTATCTTGGGGCAAGCTTTCCTTTAGCGTGAAACCTCTTAACTCCTTTGGAGGGTAACTCTAAGATACGAAATCATCGGGCTCGAAACTTAGATCACGGCGTCGATTATCGGCAGTAACTCTTTTGCCTTGATCGCGCGATTTTCAACCTCTGTCTTATCATAGCAACTTGCTCTTGACTTCTGGAGAATATCGAGGGCCAAATATCATACGTTCTCTGTCTCATTCCAATTCGGTAAGTGCACGACAGCACGACCATATAAAGCCTCAAATGGCGACATCGCAAACTAGCTCGTGCTGTTGTTATAAGCGAACTCTGCATATGGCAAACATTTATCCCATGATGTAGTATAGGCTATGCACAAGCCCTTAACATATCCTCCAGAATTTGATTTACCCTTTCTGTTTGACCATCGATCTGCGGGTGATATGCCGTCTTTGAAGTTCAAGCGTGTTCCCATGGCTTCATGCAATTTATCCCAAAATCTCGAGGTGAAGCTGCGGGTACCTCATGCGACACTATTTTCTTTGGTACCCCATGCAAACACACAATTACGGCTATGTATAGTTACGCTAACCGGTCTCTGAGTAAGTTGTCTTGGTGGAATGAAGTGAGCAACTTTGGTCGATCGATCCACGATAACCCATATAGAATCATACCCACTTTGGGTTCTTGGCAACCCGGTGATGAAATCCATACCGATTTCTTCCCATTTCCATTCTGGAACTTTTAACGGTTGTAGTAATCCTGCAGGTCTACGGTGTATTGCCTTAACTCTCGGCATATATCACATAAGGCAACATGCTCGTGACTTCACGCTTCATATTCGCCACCAAAACCTCTCCCTTAAGTCTGGTACATCTTGGCGCTTCTGAATGGATTGAATACTTGGAATCGTGAGCCTCTTCTAAAATCAATCTGCTTAAGCTCGTGCATTTGGCACACAAATCGACCCTTGAACCACATGGTACCCGACCATCCATAGAAAAATCTGCGCTAATCCTTCATCCTTTTTAGCTTTGATTCGGTTGATTTTCTCATCATCCTTTGCCCTTCCCAAATCGATCTTCAAGCGTCGGCCTTACTTCCAAAGCAGCTATAAATCATACGGAACCATTACCAATTTTAACTTCGAAACCCTTACACAACTCAGATTGATCTTCTGTACCATCATGTTTGTAACATAGTTTTACGACTCAAGGCATCGGCCACTACATTAGCCTTTCCTGGATGGTAGTGGATTCCCATATTATAATCCTTGATCAGTTCCAACCATCTCCTTTGCCTCATGTTAAGATCTGACTGGGTGAAGATATATTTCAAACTCTTGTGGTCCATATATATCTCACATCTATTTCCCATGAGATAATGACGCCACAATTTCAAGGCATGCACCACGGCAGCCAATTCCAAGTCATGCGTAGGATAATTCCCTTCATGCGGTCTTAAGCGCCTTGGCGCATATCGACCACTTTACCCTCTTGCATCAATACGCATCCAAGACCACGTCTTGATGCATCACAAGATATATATCAAAGCTGTTACGAACATTAGGCAAAACCAACACTGGGGTGTTGTCAAGCGCTTCTTTAATTCCACAAAACCCTTATCACAATCAGCGTCCATGAAAATTTCTTTTCCTTTTTCAACAAGCTGCGTAAGAGGTCTAATCGTCGAAAATCCTTCTATGAATCGCGATAATATCTCGCCATTCGAAAACTTGGACTTGAGTGCGGACTTTGGTTGTTCCCAATACAACACCGCCTCCACTTTGCTTGGGTCGACGGCAACTCCTTCTGCAGTCATAACATGACCGAGAAATTCCACCTTTTCCTTCCAAAGTCGCATTCTTGAATTTAGCATACAATGCATTGCGCACGCAGCTTTTCCAACACTAGCCTCGGATGATTTGCGTGGTGCGCTTCGGTCTTTGAATATACCAAAATATCATCTATGAACACAACAACAAACTTGTCCAAGTATTCCATGAAAATCTTATTCATCAAGTTCATGAAATATCTTTGGCGCATTGGTTAATCCGAAAGACATGACCGTGAACTCATAATGTCCATATCTTGAAGAAAATACGGTCTTTGGAACATCTTCCGCCGAATCTTTAGTTGATGATATCCGAGCGAAGGTCTATCTTGGAGAAAACTCCGGCTCCTCTCAAGCGGTCGAGCGGATCATCAATCCTTGGCAGCGGATACTTATTCTTAATCGTCACTTCATTAAGTGCACGGTAATCAATACACATTCTAAGGCTTCCATCTTTTTCCCGACAAACAAAGCTGGCGCTCCCCATGGCGGCGAACTTGGTCTTATAAAACCCTTCTCTAATAACTCGTCGACCGCTTTTTATTTCCACCAACTCATCGGTAGGCATCGATAAGGTCTTTTGCTATTGGTCTTTGTACTAGGTACTAACTCAATGACAAACTCGATGTCACGATGCAGCGGCATTCGGTAGATCCTCCGAAATACATCTGGATATTCACGACCAGCGGCACGTCATCTATCCGACGGCTTTCACGCTATTAACAATTAATTGACCCTTACGAACCGATGTCGCTCGAATTCCACCTTTTCTCCTCTAGGGCTCTCAATGGATACAATCCTTTGACCGCAATCCAATCTTGTCTTATGCTTGGTTAACCAATCCATACCGAGGATAACATCTAAAACTTGGGCATCTAGAATAATCAAGTTAGCTAGGAACTCTACCCCATTAATTTTTAGCTTTACCCCAAACATCCAAGGTTAGATCTTAACTCGGATCACCGGGCTTGGACTAGCATCACACACTTAAGATTTTTCATGCTCAAACCATTTTGGATGCAAAAGCTCGAGAGACAAATGAATGCGAAGCTCTGAATCAAATAAATCTCATTGCAGTAATCGAGTTTACAAAAACTTACCCGATCTGACGTCGATGCTTCACAGGCTCCATCGGCGGTGATGTGGTTGACTCTGCCTCGAATAGTAGCTTGAGGCGTTGCTCCTGCCTGTCTAGCTCCTCGATTCGCTCCCATCATAGGTGCTTTAGCAGGTGTCGTTCCAAGGTTGAAACGTACTGGCGTGATACCTCCTTTCTGGGGACATCTATTAGCATAATGCCCCAGCTCATTGCAACTGTAGCACCTTCTGGTGGCTGACTGCTGCATTCCTCCTTGAGCATTGTTACCTTGGACCGGCGTCTGATAATTCTGTCCTGGTGGTCGCGGCGTAGGTGTTGCTGGTTTGTTAACAGCTTGCGGTTGGATCTTAGCAAACTGTTGCGGGGTCATCCTCATTCGCGGTGGTTAGGCGTCCACAGGGTTAGTCATCAAGCGCTTGCGATTTTCCCAAGCTCCTGCACTTATCCTCCGAATCAAAGCCTTGTTTACCAATTCTTGAAAATGCGGAAAAGTGTGGGTGTCGATCCACTTGCGATCCCGAGTTTAATCCCTTCATGAATCGGATCGCCTAGCCTTGTCCGTCGCCACATCTTGAGGAGCATAGCGAGCTAACTGTGTGAATTTGTTCAAGTAATCAGCCACCGGTTGGCCTCCTTGCTTAAGCGCCCTGAATTCTTCCTTTTTCAGTCCATCATTCCTTCAGTGCGTGGTATTGGCGAAAGGCCGTTGCGAATTCTTCCCACGTGATTTTCATGGGTGCCTCGTGAGTAGCACGAGAGTTCTCCCACCATTCTCGCAATTGTTCCCTCAAGGCGATGAGATGCATAAAGAACCTTCTCATGCCCTTCACATTGCGTGATGTACAACTTCCTCTCAATGGTTCTCACCAATCATACGCTTCCAAGGGTTGGCGTTGCGAGAATGTTGGCGGTCGGGTCCTCATAAAGTCGACAATTTGGAATAAGGGCGAGGTCCGCCGTTATTAATCTGAGTAGCGGGGTTGTTGATCTGCAGCCATATTGGTCATCTCTTTGCATCATTATGCGCATCAAGCGAGTCTGCTTGTGAGAAAAGCTCCCAAGTTACGCATATCCTTTGGTGGTGGTGGTGCTCCTTCGTTGGGATTGTTGCTGGCGAGACCACTTCTGAAGCTCCGTTGTTCTTGCGGGTATTCACCATCCGCTTGATTGCTTCTTGGGTTAGGAAAGGTAGATGTAGCATAGATAAGATGCAAGAATTTCTAAGGCGGGGAACAGGTTAAACCCAACTTAAATAATCTTTATTAATACTTGGTATGGTTGCTTACAATGCCTAAGGGCTTTGCAACACATCTTGCACACTCGACAAACAATTAAGAACCAAACTAAACATGCAACCTTAACGTCTACTAAAAGGTAAAGGCTAACTTAAAGACGCGACTCAACACTCGAGTCTCAACACAACTCTAAGACCGACTCTCACTCATCCACCACCCTGGTGAGGCGATCCGGTGCATACACGGTGGGTGAGGCGGCATGGGTGCGAACCTATCCCGGTGACCCTCTGCTGGCTCCTCGGGCTCCCACTCACGCTCTTAGGGTCTTCTTCTTCTTGGCGGCCTCATCCGGCTCTGGGCGACCTGGTGCGCTATCTCCTCGGCTACCGCAAGGCCTCCTCCAACTCACCGATGACTCGGCTGCGGCGTCACGGGTCTTTGAAGCTCTCGCTCCGCCACTCTCAACGCCTCACACGCTGTCTCCGGCTCTGCGCGATGTCCTCGGTGCTCCTCCGGGCGTGGCGAACTTCGGCGAGGTGTACCGCGATGGCACACTCCCCTCCACGATCCGCCGACGCCGATGCGATCGCCACCGTCGGGTGAAGCCGAAACACGGTGTCGCATGGCTTCGAGGCGTAGTCGTGGCGATCCGTCGTAGAGCAAGTCTAGCGACCTCCGAACTCCGGCCTCGTAAGTGAACCTTGGGCGGTGATGTGGATCGATGCAGTGGTCTCGTCGCACTCTCGGCGAAGATAATCGACTTGCGAAGAATCCCGATGCACACCGTTGGCGTTCCATTGCTTCCTCGGTAGAGCGGACGATCAAAGCCTCCAATCACTTGAAGAACTCTCCACGGCTCCATGGCGTAGCCACCACCGCTCGACTCGAAGGCGGAAGATCGGCATCTATTCAAAACAAAATTTTGAATAAGATCTCCACTTGAAAGCGACAACGAAAAGAAGGTAATTTAGCAAGGATGAGAGTAGAGGGATGAGATAAGCCAAGAGTTTCTTATTAGTCAATTTCACCTTTTCTATAGAAAATAATTTTGGACACTCCTAAGAGATACCAACTACCTAGGGCCAAGACCTATAGTCAGTATGGCTCTGATACCACCTCTGTCGGGACCCGAATTTGCAAATCCGGACCCTCTGTGTATACCGCACTAGTCCAGGATCACGCTAGTGCACACAGCGCAACATAGATGCTATCATAGTCGTATACAATGAAATATAGCATAAACTTCAATGATTAATAATAATGTTGTCTTACATGAATAATGCCTCACAGGGCTTAAATAAAAGTATCAATGAAAAGCAATGAAATAGAATAAGCGCGTGGCGCTCGATTCGCCACGAAAAGCGATGAGGCTCGGACCCTAAGCATTCGCATCCATATAATCCTCCTCCACGAAGGCGTAGATTCCTCCTCTTACGAAGTTGTTGTTGTTGGGGTGAGTACATAAAGCACTCAACAAGTTGTGCACAATAATGCAAGTCTAATATTCTATATGCTTGGCTTAATCCAAAGGAATGGCTAATATGGCTATTTTGCGAAAGCGACATTTAACAAGAATATAGTAAATAGATTGGAAAGCGATAAAACAAATACGATAATTAATAAATTCAGCATTTCAAGTAACCAAGTTTGTCAATCCTAAATTATTTTCCACTTTCCATGGCACCTTGCCATCCCAATAGGTTTTTGTTTAACAAAAGTCTAACCCTTAGCTGTAATTCGAGCATTGCCCAATACCGTGAGCACGGCTATTCGAATAGATTGTACACTCTGCAGAGGTTATGCACTTTACCCACACGATACAACCAAACACCACCAAGGCGAGTGATCGTAACAAAGCCTTTACAATGCTACACCTAGACCCAAGATCTTTGCTCGCTAAGGTTTCAACATGAAGGGTTAAACCACCACAACAGGCCCCCTCTTGCGCCATGTGAGTTAAACCGTAACCGGGACTCACTATTCACCACGACAAGATCAAATCTAGGTTTCACAAATTATTCACTAAGGCTGTCCCATTCGGACATGTGGTTGCAAGAAGGACTCAGTCAAAGGCTTGCAAGGTTAAGTCCTTAAAGTGATTAAGGCAAGACTTCCACATACCCCGCCATCCTGGCCCACCTTGGCACACTTGCCCTTGCCACTTGCCCCAATCTAAAATCATTACCACCCCACTTGATTACCAAGCACCACATGCCATCAACATTTCAATCTAGATGTGTGACCTCCTCGCCACGACAACTTGATATCACGGTGCGACAAAGACATGACACACCAATTCATAAACATTGTTCCATATTCCATTAGTCAAGATTAAGTATCAACATTCGGACACATGTGATGGCGTGGCATGGCTAAGCAATCTATGACGGTCTAACTAGCCCGGGTTGATTATCAATATTAACCAACTATAATTCCACATCCTAGGGTGACAAATAGATCATGGCATAAAATTGGCAAGGTATGATTTGATTCAAATAGGCATATTATCTAATTCCCAGATTAATTGAAATCATTTATACACATAAAATATCATGCATAAAGTTTAAGAGACAAAATTGCAATTTGGTGAAAATTAGGTGCAACATGATCAAAGCACAACTTGCCTTGGAGTAGGTGCTGGTCTTGCTCTGAGCTTGGGTCTTGAAGCGATGAATCTTCCTCCGGATCACCGAAAGCGGTTCAACGTCGAGCTAAACGATGCCAAAATAGCAAATAAACACCAAAACAGAGAGCAACCAAACTCCAAAAATAAAATAAAATTTACCAATAAATAGATCTTGATTTTACAAATTTTTAGAAATTTGAATCACTCAAATCCGAGTTAAAATGCAAAACATATAGCCTTTTGAAGTTTGAATAAATATGAAAATACAGAAAATAGAAAAACCGATTTTTCCGAGTTATTTTCTATTGGAAAAGATCTTTATTGCGCAATCTTCGCGTCAGCCCGCCCGAGCCAATCGGCCGACATCGTCACCTCGGCGCCTGGACCGGTCCACGGAACCGCCTCTGGTCCACCGTGGACGCGGCTCACGGCGCCTCGCATCACGCGCCCGACACGCGGCGCGCATCGACGGGCTGCAACGCCGCCCGAGCCGAAGCTCGACACGCGGCGTACATCGGCGATGATCCAGCGGCTAACGCTCTAACGACACGCGCGGCGCGATCTCAACCGAACAAACGGATCCAACGGCCGGCGAAGCTTCCCGACGAAGATGGCGGACGGCGGCGGATGCGCACCGGAGCGAGGGCGGCGACCTCCCGAGCGGTGTTTGGCGCGACTCGGCGAGATGAAGTGGCTACCCGATGCGGCTTGACGCGACGAGCGGATCTGGAACCGATTCGCGACGGCGGCTTGCGGAGCGCAAACTAAAAAAACGACCGCGGCGCTACGAAAAGCTGCGGCGAGCTCTCTGCCGCACGGCGACGGCGACTCGACGGCGAAGGCTAGCATGGCGGATGCGCTCGGGATGGCGATCCTCGAAGTGCGGTCCGCGCTTTAAATAGCCACGGTGAGCGCCCGAAAAAGGCAACCCTAAAATCACGCCGCGGCGGCGGCAGCGGCGGCGGATTCGAAACCGAATCGGAGGCGATGATCGCGGTCCGTCCGTCTGCGATGAACGGCTACGATTAGATCGGCGATACGATCCGATCTGCTCCTTCCAAATCCAGCGGCGAGATCTAAACTTACCAAAACAACGCAAGGAATCCTCACTGCGTGATCTTGATCCAACGGCCGAAGGCGCTAGGGTTCGCGAAGGAGAAACCGTCGATCGGATCAACGGTCACGCTACGGCGGCGGCGAAGCGGCCGACGGGCCGCTCGCGATGGGCGCGCCGCGACACGATCTTTGGGCTTGGCCCGATCTTGTTCCAAGATTTTCAAAAGCTTTTGATTTAAAATAATTCCCGAAATTAGATTAATTCCTTTAAGGCAATTAAAATATCGGAAAAATCCAGAAAATTCTCATAAATACTTTGGGACATTCGAGCTCAAATAAAATATTTTTGGTAAAACTTTATATTAACTTTATCTATATATACATTTAGTTTTCACTAAAGGTTCAATATACTTAATTAAAATAAATTCAAATAATTTCTGGAAAATCCAATAAATTCAGAAAATCACCAAAATGCACATAAGTGAAATTATAGGCCAAATTTTTGGGATGTTACACCACATATCCTCAACTATCCAAAAAATGAACAAAAGTTAAGGTTGGTTCCTTTATTTACAATACAACCCTTCTTGATGATCTACATGCATGTAATTTATTCTATGTGTGTCGTCATCACCGTTAAGACATGCCCCATCTGCAAACGGAGGTATTTCATGGAATTGGTTGTACTCTTCTTTATCTACGATATTTTCAACTCCAACGATCCGTCTCTTGCCATGAAGGACGACGTGCAACCTCTGATTGGCTGGATCACGCATGTAGAAGACTTGATTTGCTTGCTTCGCAAGGACAAACGGTTTATCTTTGTAGGCGAGTCTATTGAGATCTACAAGAGTAAAACCTCTCTTGCATGTGGAAGTCTCACCCACTTACATCGAAACAATAGAACTTGGTATATTCCATAATCGAGCTCCTAAATTTCTTCAATCGTCCCATAATAGGAGTTCATTGCAGTTGAGGATCCTCCTTTCGAGTGATCATCAGACAAAGCATCTATGCTCACACCACAGTTTTGGACAATACTCTTTGTATCTTGACTTTCAGTGTAAAAGGTGTAGCCATTAATATCGTACCCTACCATGTCTGTACATTAAATCTTGCTCCGTCAGTCAACCATTTGACATCCTAACAGATGGAAACCTTCACCTTTTCTTTGAACCATGTGGGGAATTGATCGTTGTGTTCTCGCGTGATGGAAATCTCATCCATATGTGTATTCTATTCACGTAATATCAACTTGTGCTGCTTGATGTTTGGATGAACTTTTGTGCTGTGCTGCAAGACTGTCAAAGGCGCTTTGCAATACATATCAAACCGTGGACTCATAAGTTTGGACCTAACGGTTCCTTTGTGAGCAAGTCTACCCTCATGACGAGATACAGGAACATCAATTGCTTGTCTTTTATCTAGATAGTCCACGCAAAACTCATTAATCTCTTCAGTCCCATAACCTTCAACAACTACCCTTAGGCTTTGACCGATTCCTCACATATGACTTTAATATACCCATGTACCTCTTGAACGGATACATGTAACATATGAATGCAGGTCCACATATCTTAATCTCTCTAACAAGGTGAACAATAAGGTGGATCATGACATCAAAGAATGATGGGGGAATGCATCTCAAGCTAGTATAGAGTTTGCACTATCTCACTCTGTAAGTTGTCTAGTATATCAGGATCAATAACCTTGCAAGAAATCGCATTGAAGAAATAACATAGCTTCATAATTGCCAACTTGACATCCTTTGGCAGAATATTTCTGATTGAAACAGGAAGCATTTGGGTCATCAAGACATGACAGTCATGGGACTTCATACCAAGCAACTTCAAATCATCCATTGACACAAACTTCTTAATATTTGCGGAATAGCCCGATGGAACTTTAATACCTTGGAGACACTTGCAGAGGTCTTCTTTCTCCTTCTTGGACAAGGTGTAGCATGCAGCGGGGATGTACGGACCTTTTCCATCCTCCTTTATCACTGCAAGCTTAGACCTGATTCCCATGTAGGCCATGTCGAGGCGAGTATTCACACCATCCTTAGTCTTCCCAAGTAAGTTCAGCAGGATGCCAACCAAATTGTCACAAACATTCTTCTCAACGTGCATGACATCAATACAATGCCGGACATCTAACTCCTTCCAGTAGGTAATTCCCAAAATATCGACCTCTTCTTCCAAATGGTCTTGCGACGAACAGATTTACAGCTATTTCCATACTGAACATCGATATTCTCCACGCGTGAATATACTTGCCTTCCACTCATAGGTTGCGGGGTCAAACGAACTTTCCTCTTCCTATCTAATTTGCCATCTATCTTACGGTATCGATGACTTCGAGGTAGAAACCTACGGTGACCCATGTACACAGTTTTCTAGGAATTCAACGGCCACAATCTCTCAATCTCCTCTTCACAAATAGGACACGCTTCGGCTCCCTTTGTACTGTAGCCCGTCAAATTACTAAGGGTCGGGAAATCATTTACGGTGCAAAATATCATAAGCCCGTAGGGTGAAGTTCTTTGTTTTGTATGCATCCCACACCGCGACCCCCTCGTTCCACAATTTTACCAAATCATCAATCAGTGGTGCTAGGTACACATCAATATCATTTTTTGATTGTTTGGGTCCCAAGATTAGCAACGACATCATAATATACTTTCGCTTCATGCACAACTAAGGAGTGAGATTGTAGATACACAACAGAACTGACCAAGTGCTGTGATGACTGCTCATATTACCAAACTGATTCATTCCATCGATACTCAATCCAAATCTTATGTTCCTCATCTCGGCACCAAACTCCTCATGTTTCCAATCGATATTTCTCCATTCAGTCGGATCGGCGGAGTGTCTCAGCTTGCCATCTTCCATTCCAGATTCATAATGCCAACGCAACAATTTTTCCTCATTGGGATTTGCAAACAATCGCTCCAAATGAAAAATGATGGGCAAGTACCACAATACCTTGGTCGGTGCCCCTTTAATAACCTCTTCACCGTCGTCGCTCCGACTCTTATGCTTCTTGTCATTACGCTTCTCCTTTTGTTTGTACCGAGGTACACCACAAACTGGATAAACATGCAATTCCTTATGTGCATTACGATATAAGATGCAATCATTCTGACATGTATGTATCCTTTCTATTTTCATTTCCATGGGACATAGTAGCTTCTTCACTTCATAAATGCTTGTTGGCAACTAGTTTCCCTCTGGAAGCATATCCAATAGAAGAAATAATAGTGCATTGAAACTTGTATCTGTCCAATGGTGTTTTGCCTTCAGTTCGAACAATGCAAGGACTGAACCCAATTTGGTGTATTCCGCTTTGCAACCTGAGAACAACGGTTTGGCATCGTCTTCTATCAAACTTTTATTTTTTTCAAACTCTCTTTCCGTGTAATTTTTCCTCACATCCCACAACATTTGCTCTAAATTATCCTCTTCAAACATATCACGCTGTAACTCGTGATCGGGTTCTAGCATATCTTCGTTGCATACCGGATGGGTACTACTTGTCTCCCCATGATGGATCCAACACGTGTAATTACTCACGAAACCACATCAAATCAAGTGGATTTCAATTTGAGCTGAGTTGTTAAATCTCCTGAGATTGGTGCAATCAAAGCAAGGACAATATATGAATTTTAAAGTCCTCTTCACCATGTCTTCTTCTACAATTTTTTTGAACTCCTTAACACCCCTCTGAAATTCAAAACTCACACGGCTTTTCTGATACAACCATTCTTCACAGTCCATCTGCAATTAAACTACGCATAATAAATTAAGAAAAAACTAGAGCGAAAGCTAGCTAGCTAATTCAAATATTGAGACGTCATTTAATTACCTTTGCAAAATAGAGGACGGATTCCAAGATACACAATTTTACACCCGATACCTTCTTCCCTAGTTAGGAGCTTCCAATTCCCTAGTTAGGAGACATACATTTAAAACATTAACAATGATATTGAATTACCTAATGTAGTAGCTTGCAATTCTTTTGATTTCAATGAAACAAAATAAGGGTGGAAATAAGCATTAACAAAGTTGAAGAATTGAATGATCTTAAAGAAACGTCTATCTGTTCACCAACTAATTAAGTACCAACGATGACTCCAAATCTCTAATTAGGTTAGGTCCTAATCCCATTCGAGGATATGTGGTTCGGATAAGTTCCTATGCTGTTGTACAACTCCAGAGAAAATTTCGACTGCATCTCCCCACTGTTCTCCAAATACACGTCTCGACAACAAGTCAAGAGGGAGATGCTACTGAAATTAATTTTCTCTGTAGTTATACAATAGCTTAATTAGGAACTATCCCGAACCACATATCCTTGAACTGTCCAAAAAAACGTAGACAATTCGAGAGTACTTTTTTTTATAAATATGCCATTTCAGCATATTTATAAACAAGCACCCTCAAACGGGAAACGTGGGTTACGCAATCTAAACTGTAACATTCATCATATTACAGCAACAATAATTCTATATTAACATGAGAGTACTAAAAAGCAGATAAACGGATGTGTGTTTGTGACATAAAGGGTGTGAAATCTGATAAGATACACACAATTCTAGTGCAACATAAACTGTCTTTGCGACATATCTATATAGTGCAAAATTGAAGGGGTTTGAAGGAATGATCACCTTTTGAAAAAAACCACAAATGAGTGAAAATTGAGGGGAAATCTCCTTAAGCTAGGGCTTTAACTTTACCCTCTTAACACCCAACCTCGAGGATTTTATAATTTCTCACCCAAGTATTGCTTCCAACCAGAGTATGTGGTGTTTTTTGGGGCGGCAACGGTTTTTTGCCTTTGGAACAACAACAGAGAAAATTTCAGCCCGAGGGTATAAATAACCTACCGATGCACATCACAATCGGTTCTGAGATAAAAACCGATTGTGATGTATGATTCACATCACAATCTGTTCTCATGTTAGAACCGATTGTGACATCAAAATCGGTTCCTACCTAAGAACTGATTGCAATCGATTCTTACGTCAGAATCGATTGTGATATGCCCATGCACATCACAATCGGTTCTCATGTTAGAACTGATTGTGATGTGCCCAATGCTACATGACAATCGGTTCTAACTTGAGAATCGATTGTGATTATTATTAACACCCTCTCTGAAATCATCATCACAATCAGTTTTTCCTAAAAAGTTAGGAATTAGCTTAGATGAAGCGATAGTGTTGTACTATTCTGTAGTAGTGTCTTCTCACCACGTTCTCCTGATCATTGTGCATCGATTAGATTGGTTTCTAGTGTTGCACCAAGGTTACAATTTCGCTTTCGGACCACATCTCGGGATTGGCTGAAATCCAAAATTTCAACGAGATTTCGGTATTTCGGTCAAAATTCAAAAACCAAATTTGAAATCTGTTAATTTTGAGGCCCGTAAAACCGAAATTTCGGTCCTTTTCAACCCCCTGGGAAATGGTCTCACGAGGCTAGAAAAAATTGGGAAAAAATATGAAAAAATCATGCAAGCATTTATCTACATTTTTTTATCTATTTGAATGCAAAATACTAAGTACTCACACATAAAAGACCCTAAATTTAGAAATTTCAACAACATTTCAACTAATTTTTGGATTCTAACACTTAAATTTGGCAACAATCAATATATAGTGTGATCACAAATGATAAACATAAAATAAAATTGACACATATGATATTCATATTCACCAACATCATGCTGTTACATCCATCCTATTGCATGACAATTGACAATTCATAAACACATTTGAAATCCTATTATATTACAACTATGAAATCACGTCGTGCATTCCATCCATCGTATTTCATCCATCACAATTGTTTCGAATATAATAAACGAGAGAAATACCTATCGAAGCATGGATGATACCTCAACCCACTGGCCGGCCCAAACCACCTACAAGAGGCGTAATTAAAGGAGTATGAACATGTATTGCACGAAGATTTGCTACATGAGTAAAAGGATCTTGTGGACAACTATGGTGCAATCTCCACCGCTGCGTCATCGACAATGATCTCCTTCTTGTTCTCTTCGAGGTACTTCCCGTCGACCTCGTGGGCCCATGGTGCATGAATCCCTGGGCTGAGATCCTACGTCAGCTTAAGTGTACCTGTTCATAGCAAACGTAAGAGGTTAGTACAATCATTGATCGAATGGGTCGAGGCACGATCGATTCTTAACTTAAATACCCTAAGATTCTTGCATAGACACTCGACCTTCCTTCCTGGAATTGCATTTGCATGGAACCATTTCGACCATGCCCTCCCAAGCTTCTACCTTGCCCCCTACTTGAATGCACTGTCAATACGGGGTTGCTGCGGGGAACCACTCCATGCAAGGTCAAGATCGATGGAGCCATGGCTTTCCCATGTCGATTTGGACTTGCCGAACAATCCGCTAATTGTGGATTGAACCGTGGGCTTCCCTGCACCACTCCTAGACCCCGATCCTAGGGTCAAACCTTGGCTTCTGAGGCAATCCTCTCCTTTGGAGGCCCTTATGGCCATCTTGAGCTGCTCCTACTCGGCACGACAGTCGGTGGCCTAGTCGATGCAGGCCTCCTCCTTACGGAGGTGCTACACCTGTTTGTCCTTCTTCGCTCGAGATCCATTGAGATCCACAAGAATAGTCTCCCTAACCTTTTTAGGCACGCCAGGGCAGGCCCTCACCTCTCCTGAGCGGCCAGCGAGATGTTCTTTCAAATGAGTCACACCTCCCCATCATAATATGGGACAATACTTGCACTTAGACCCTTGATTGATGTGCTCCCCATGCTCCCAACGGTACCCACACAATCTGCTATCATGAGAATCTACAACAGAAGACAATTATCAAGCATGTAGAATAAATGCCAATGTTGACCTACATATAGAAAGAGCCCAGGTCGAATAAGAATAGCACACAGTTTAAATGCATGGTCATCGTGTACTAGATATAAAGTTGAATATCTAAAAATGCCAATGTTGACGTACATATAGAAAACCTAGCTTTGAATGCAATTAGAAAAGTAACTTCCAACAAAAGGACTTGCAATGCATGGCCATGATAAAGTGTTCTGTTGCTAAGGGTAGAAATACTATCCTAATACTTGATCTTATCATCAATGACATGCTAGTTAAATCTTGGTTTAAAAAAAAGTTAGATAAATCTGAATGGCCATAAGATAGAAAAAGTTGATAAAAGATATGCATGATGCAGTGGTGGTCATGCAAGATCTTGAGGGAGATAATATAAGGTGGCCAAGCATTACAGGACTCTCTTCAATGTCTATGAATGGTCCATGGGTACTAATACTAATATATTAACACAGCAGATTGGTTGCCAGTTGTTTGAAACATGCAAATCTAATTAGGGAAATTAACTTGTCCAACTTTTTTTGTGCCCATCCATGCAGTAGTTGGATCATTTTGGGAAACAAGGACCCGGAGTGATCAGTAAGCTAAATCCATTTGTCAATGATCAACTGGAGAGAAAAAAACCTTCCACTCCAGAATTCAGATCACCTCCTGAGAGGAAGGAGCTCTAGTAGCTTCATCTTCTTCTCCTCTGACCTCCCTATAAATGAAGTGCTCGGTCTCCTTTTGGGAGTGATGAGTTGCTGATGAGAGTAAACTAGCATATACACCACATATATAGTACTACATACATGCATCATACCACATTGCAAAAACTAAATTCGGCCAGATCCGGCTAGATTCGACCATAACGCACACTCCGCCACCTACAAGCATCAAGACAGGCTAAATTGCCAAAATTTTGGACAAACAATGAGGTGTTTTCGTTTACCTTCGAGCAGTGATCTCTCGCAAAACCTTAGATGAAACCGTCGAGATCTCAGTCCAGCTCGCCGAGGTGCTTCTTCTTCTTGACCGAAGCAAGGCGGGGATGGCCGGATCTGGACCGGAGGCGACCGGTCGATGGCTAGCTCAAGAGGATTGAGGGAGTGTGTCAGCTGTTTGGGGGAGTTTCAGACAGGGGGAATCAGGGAGTGAGTGAGAGGGAGTCAGTGTTGGCTATGGCTTAAGGCTAGACCTAAGACACTAGGTAATCCATCAGTTTTATGTCTGATCATGAAATAACTAACTATCAGTAAGCATTGCAGATAGTGGCATAACTAATGGAACTGATATGCAAATGCATCTTTCAGAATGATAAAAGAGTGTCCATTTTTGCATCGATAATTCCCTAAATGTTGCATTGTAAAATTGTAATTAAGCACTTAGTTTCTTGAAAATATTGACTAAATAAGTACGGGTCGATGACTTAGATCTTGGAGATATAGCACCATGAGCAGTCATTAATTAGTTTTAAGGATATCCATTAGGCGAGCAATTTTGTTTCAATGAGACAATTATATGAGTAGCTTACTGAAGGTGCCTAAGTAGAGATCCTTGTTTCAATGAGACGGTTATAATTTGTATATGTATTTTTTTTGCAAAATTTTCACATGTATTCCTTAGAAAAGGCATTAAAATTCACCACAAAAATTTAGTGCTACATCCGGTCCTAAAAACATGAAAACCGGTCGAATTTGTGATTATTTCGGTCCAAAAACCCAAAATCTCAGCAAAATTGACCGAAATCTTTCCAAAAAACCGGTTAATGTTAACTTTAGACATCAAAATCAATAGTGATCTCCCCGTTCACATCTCAACAATTCCACCTTCCAACATTTTTAAGAAAAACTCTATATCTCATGTGAAATTCACTGGCATGTCCATAACCCGCGGACATGGCTATTCAAATAGTTTTACACTCAACAGAGGTTGTACTGTTTTACCAACAAGAAATGATTAATCTTATATGTCATGCAATTACACACTTCCTTAGGTGTGCAACAAGAAAATCATAACAAAGCTTTTACAATGCTCTGTCTAAACTCATTACTGCATGCTAAGGTTTTACCACTGAAGGGTTCCATCCACCTCACTCAAGGGCCCCCTCTTGCGTCGTATGAATCTACCTGTCCATTCTAGAACCCACACAACCAATGGTAGTACTCAAGTTAAGACATTGCAAATTAATCAGTTAGGTCTGTCCCATACCAGATATGTGGTTATACGCTTAAGTCCAGTTCAACGGCGCACAT
Organism: Otatea glauca; assembly: GCA_036346275.1. NCBI lineage: Eukaryota > Viridiplantae > Streptophyta > Magnoliopsida > Poales > Poaceae > Otatea > Otatea glauca. Next base: position 23,101,031 of record CM070730.1, on the reverse strand, counting down.
GATTAAGTCCTCAAGTTGTTTCGGGTGAGGCATCCACATCCTAAATGTGCTTACTGCACCCCCTTTACTGCACGATCACTTGCTCGAGGAAAAACTATTTTGTTTGAAGAAGACCAATGGCATACCCGGCCATAGCACAACAAATTTTACAACAGTGGCTACCCGCCACAATTCTATATCTCAATACGTCAAGATTATCATTATTCATCTTGTGATATGAACCCATCGTACAACTAAACATATCTAAGTATAGCTAAGATAATCCAATGTTGGTGCTACAGTTATGTCCAACTATTAATGTCCCAACTTAGGGTAACAATGGATACATGGCATTCCAATAATCAAAGTAGCATAATAACAAATAGGTATTTAGCTATTCCCAACAAATTATAATTGGTACACAAATTAGCATACAATTTGTATAAGATAAAGTAATTTTGCAAATATAGGTTCAACATGATCAAAGATTACAACTTGCCTTGTTGATCTACTGCTGTTACTGAATCTTGATCTTCAAATCCTTCATTTGATCCCTCGGAATTAACATCTACGGGAAAAGAAAGCAATAATACAAATAAACAATAAACAGAGACTCAAACAAATAGAAAATTGAAAATAAATGGCTTTAGAATATATAGCTTGATTTTAGAAAAAATAGAAATTTGAATTGCCTCAATCGGAGCTAGTATGATGGAGAACATGCCTCTAGAAGATTTAAATTCAAGAACTTGAGAGATAAAGGATTTTCTGAAATTTTTGGAATTATTTTTGAAAGACCATGTGGAGGTCTATCCTTGTGTGTGATGAGTAATTGACGAGTTTTGAGCTTGGATTGATTTGAATTGAATTGGATTTGAAGCAATTTGAGTGTTGGTTGCTCTTCTTAGTGCTACCGGCCTAGGGGTAGTAGCACCGGACCATTGAGAGCAATTATGATCGATTAATGATTTTGGGATAATCATTGAATATATTTGTGGGCATTGCTATGTGAAAGCTTTTTCCTTGTCTTTGATGGTTGCAGGGCGACGGTGCTAGGTCATGGTGAGGCGGAGGATGACTGGGACTAGGCGAGGAGCGTCGGAGGTCCAGATGGTTGGGAGATCGCGGAAGATGATCGGAGACGGAGTCCGGGCAAGTCAAGAAAACAAAGAAAGGAGATGATGCTAGCTAGATGCCGCGTGGATCAATGAGGGCCGTCGGATTGAGGTCTAGTTGATAGGTTAGCGGGTCTAGGTAGTATGCTTTGAAAACCGTGCAAGAAAACCCGGTATGTGTGTGGGTTTTGGGTTAGCCCTTGCATGGCTATGTGTGTGGGTTAATCCTAGCCCTTAGATGAGTGCTCTAGGGTTGAGGGACTCATCCAAGGGTGGTAGGTGGCCCAAGAGTAGTATAAATAGGGGTCGAGGGGTAGCCTCCTCCTCTTGAAGGTTTTTGAATGCTCCTTTGAGCTTTGCCCACATGAAAGTGAGGCTTTGTAACCTCTCCTTCCAGAAATGAATGTTTTATCCATCCAACTCTGAATTTATTTTGCGCATTTACATTATGTCTTTACTTTACGCAATTTAAATTCAGCATTTACTATCCCGCAATTACATTCTCGCAATTTACTTTCACGCAATTCCCGTATGAATATGGCTGACGTTGAGGCGAATGCTAAGGCAAGGAACATTCTCATACAGGGTCTTAGCCGCGGTGAGTATGATAGGATTTCTCATCTTCGCTCCGCTCACGAGATTTGGGTAACCCTCGATGCTTACCATGAGGGCTCTACTCAAATCAAGACTGTGAGGCAGGATCAGTTCAACCGCGAGTACAACAAGTATGATCAACACGCTGGTGAGAGTCTCGACGAGTGTTTTGGTCGGTTTACAAAGATCTTGAGCGACTTTCGAGCAGTTGGTTGCATATACCCTGACTCGGACAATGCTCGGCATTTCTTAACCGCACTCGACCTTCGGGTTTGGGAGATGAAGGTGACCACCATCAAGGACACCACTGACTTATCGACTCTGACTCTTGACGGGCTTTATTCCCGCCTCAAGACTCATGAGATCGATGTCGTCTCTCGGAAGACGAAATCTCAGTCGATGGCTTTGGTCACCGATCCCAATGGATCTTCTTTTGATTTTTCTGTCGGTCTCTCCCTCTCCACCCTTTGTGAGCTAAGCGATGACCAACTGGAAAAATCTCTAGAAAATGAGCTTGCTTTTCTTGCTCGCAAATTCTCTCATGCATACAAGAGGGTGAGAGAGAGGAAGAGAGGTGGCATGATCACCTCCTTCGAGTATGGTGTCCTCAACCACATTCGGGCGAACTGTCCCAAGCTGGAGAAGGGCAAGAACGACGTTGGCGGTTCGGGCAAGAACCACTACACCGACAAGAACCGCAACAAGAAGCCTCCAGTTCGTGAACTGGCGCACGAGAAGAAGTACCGCAACTTCTCCAAGAATAAGAAGCTCTTCCACCGCGTCCTCGCCGCGCAGCGACATCAACATCTCTGACACGGAGACATGGAGCGACGAGGGCGAGGATGATCCGCAAGAGAAGAAAGGCGGCGACGACTTCTCCGGCATGTGCTTCATGGCCGACGTCAATGGCATCAGCGACTCCGAGCTGTACAGCGACACGGAAGAGGTACCCTCCTATGACCAGCTCAATGAAGCTTTCTGCAAATTAGGAAAATTTCATGCTAGAGCTAGAGCTAGATGTGTGGAGCTAGAGAAGGAAGTAGGTACCTTGACTCGAGAGTTAGCTTCTCTTAGATCTTCTCCCTCTCGAGTCACTAATGATTGTTCTTTGTGTGATGCACTTCTTGTGGAGTTGGAGAACCTAAGGACTATGCATGATAGTGTGTTATCTGAACTAGATAGTCTTAGGTTGAAGAATGCTAGCGATGATTCTGTTGATTGTATTCCACTAGATGCTAGTTTTCTTCATGCTCACTCTATTCCATCATGCTCTAATTGCCCTAAATTGCTTGCCGAAATTGATGCCACGAGCGATCACCTTAGGAAGCTTTCTTCTAGAAACGATGAACTTGAAATGCATGCTTCCAAGGACCCAGTCAGCTCATGTGAGGGTTGTAGGCAACTAAAACTTGACAATGAATCCTTAAATGTCAAGTGTGCTAATCTTGCTAAGGACTTACTAGATAAGTCACAAGAAAGTTGCTTGCGATGTTCTATGATTGAGGGGGACTTGGATAAAATCCATGTCGAGCTTAGGAAGAAATTAGAAGACCAAGCCCATAGAATTAGAAATGCGTCTTGAGTTTCTTGTGAGGCCCTCAAGATTGAGGCAGCCGTGCTGAGAGAGAAAAATGCACGTGCTGAGAGAGCTCATCTTTCTGGTTCTTCTTCTTCCCCTGTTCTTCTTGTGCCTCTTTCTTTCGAGATTGCCAGTATCTTATGAGCACTCTCGAGAAGTTTGTAGGAGGAAAGAAGAAGCTCAATCTTATTCTAGACCAATCCAAGATTAGTAGATTTAATCAAGGTCTAGGATTTGATTCCTTGGAGCACGCTCGGGCGCATCCTCCCACCATTGTGCACGGCTCCAAGAGTGGTGAGATTGTGGTAGCTCCCAGAGTGAGCACCACTGTGTTTAGGTCTGCTGGGGTTGTCCATAGGACTTCTGACCAGAAGGGTGTTACTCTTATTGCTTTTGTCTCTAGCAAGGCGAAGTACACTTGCACCTTCTATAAGAAGGATGGTCACCTAGTAGATTTCTGCTTCAGGCGCGCCAAGATCACTCGACGTGAGCGTGTTGCTGCTCTTAGGGGTATTCAGGGTCATCCCCAGACTTTGGGTGCTCCTAAGGTACACATTGCTTCTAGACAGGTTAGAGAGTTGCCTATTTTTGGGCAGCGTCCAGGACTCGGTTTTCATGCTGGTTCTTCGGGTTTTAGTCTTGGAGCTGTTCGTAGTCAGTCTTTCCGCCATCCTTTTGATATTCCTCATTTTCCCCATCGAGGTAGATATCAGCGGCGTGAGGTGTTTTCTGGTAGGAGATTTAGGAAGCCTCACTGGGATGGTTTGGCTTTTGCACCACGGCGGGCTAACCCAGTTCCTGCTCCTAGATCATCTACTAGAGTTGCTACTGATCATGTTAAGGTTAAGCAGCAGAGAAACACTCGAGTCAGTCTTCTTACGTGGTGGTACTACGGCGTCGTGTGGTTCAGTATTGGGTTCCCAAGTCTTCACTCTATCCCAGTACTGAGTCATCTTTCTCTCTTGTGTCTTGATCAGGTTTGTCAGATGGGGAAGGGAGATGTTTGGATTGTCGACTCCGGTTGTTCTCGTCATATGACCGGAGATTCTCGATGGTTCTCTTCCCTAGTCCGAGCCCCCGGTGATGAGTTAATCACTTTTGGGGATGCTTTTTCAGGTAGAGTCATTGCTAAAGGTACCATTTGCATTAATGACAATTCCATTCTTAAAGATGTTACCTTAGTAAGTAAGCTGCAATACAATCTGCTCTCTATTTCTCAGCTTATCGATGACTCTTTCGCGGTAAGCTTCAAGAGTAATGCCTGTAGAATCCTTGATTCATCAGGAGGGTTAGTTTATGGATTTCTAGATTTGGGAGAGTCTTTCGTGCGATTTTTACGCTTCTTACGGAGACTCTCTTGATGTTTGATTGCTTCGAGTCCGTGATCTCTCCTTCGGCATAGAAGACTTGGTCACATTGGTTTTGATCATTTGACCGAGTTAGCGACCACGATCTCATTCGGGTTTGCCCAAATCCAAGATGGTCAAAGACTTAGTTTGCTCTCCTTGCCGACATGGCAAGATGGTTCTTCGCTTCTCATCCTCCGACCACCGTAGTGATGGTGATGCACCGTGACAGCTTTTACATATGGACACCGTTGGTCCGGCTAGAGTGCGATCGGCGGGAGGGAAGTGGTATGTTCTTGTCATCGTTGATGATTTTCTAGATACTCTTGGGTATTCTTCATGGCCTCGAAGGATGAGACTTTTCTCACTTCGGGGTTTGGTCAAGATGGGTTGTCTATTGAGCTCCCGGTGCATTACGAGCTATACGTAGTGATAATGGCATAGAGTTCAAGAATTCCTACTTTGAGAGTTTTTGTGTGGAGTCGGTTTATAGCATCGTTCTCTTCTCCCTCGCCCCTCGTGAGAATGGCGTATTGGAAAGGAAGAACAGGACCACGGTTGAGATGGCTGGGATGATGCTAGATGAGTCTGATACTCTAGGAAGTTTTGGTGAGGCTATAGCTCTTGCTTGCCATGTTTCTAATCGCGTGTTTTTAGAGCACATTTGCATCGCACTTCTTATGAGTTGAGGTATGGGCGAAAGCCCGGTGTGTCTCATTTTCGCGTTTTGGTTGCAAGTGTTTTATCTTGAAGTCCGTAACCTAGATAAGTTTGAGTCTCGCTCTTCGATGGTATCTTTCTAGGTTACTCGACTTCTTCTCGTAACTATAAGTGCAGGTGTTGATGCGCATAGGATCATAGAGACTGTGATGTGACCTTTGATGAGGCTAGCCCAGAGCTAGACACGATGTTTGAGCTCTTCTTGTCCCTCCGAGACCATCTTTGTAGAAGATGAGGATGATGGAGATGATTGTGTTCCATCGAATCCAGTCCCCTCTACACCGAGGTGCCTCCTGTTTCCATTTCGCACCTCGGGAGACCACCCTTGCCTTCCAACTCTCCTTGGTAGTGGCTCTGTTCCTACCTCTTGCATTCAAGAGGTAGAGGCCACTGCATTTCTCGGTCCTCCCGACATATCGAGCTCATCCACCTAATCGGATCATTGGTGATCTGTTTGAGTAGTCACTCGCTCAAAATCAGTTTGTCGGGCCGCCTCCACTCTGCCTTCGTTGCCTCCTTTGAGCCGAAGGATATTTCTCATGCATTATCCGATGAGTCGTGGATTAATGCTATGCATGAGGAACTTGAGAACTTTGAGAGGAACAAGGTATGGCAGCTTGTCGAGCCCCCATCTGGTCAAAATGTCATTGGGACCAAGTGGGTGTTCAAAAACAAGCAGAGTGAGGATGGGGTTTTGTTAGAAACAAGGCTAGACTAGTTTAGTTGCACATGGCTTTTCTCAGGTTGAGGGTCTTGACTTTGAGGAGACCTTTGCCCCTGTAGCTAGGCTAGAGGCTATCCGAATCCTGCTTACATTTTCTGCATCCAAAGGCTTCAAGCTTTATCAAATGGATGTCAAGAGTGCATTCCTCAATGGCTATATTGAGGAAGAGTTTTATGTCAAGCAACCTCCGGGATTCGAGAACCCCAATTTTCCGAGTCATGTATACAAGCTTTCCAAAGCTCTGTATGGACTCAAGCAGGCCCCCAGAGCATGGTATGAGAGGCTCAAGTCTTATCTTCTCAACCATGACTTTAAAATGGGCATAGTAGACAAAACTCTATTCATCAGACACCATAAGTCTCATTTTCTTCTTGTCGATTTATGTGGGCGATATCATTTTGGTGGCTCCTCTCATTCTCTTGTCTCTCGGTTTTACGATGTGATGAGTCTGAGTTTGAGATGAGTATGATGGGCGAGTTGAGCTAGTTCCTTGCCTTCGGATCAAGCGGACTCGAGAGGGCACTTTCTTGCATCAAGGCAAGTACACCCGGACCTCCGAGGCGCTCGACATGTCCGACGGGAAGCCGGTGTTAACTCCTATGGCCACTCTGCGGTCCTCGAGCACGATGAGGATGGTGAGCCTGCTGATCAAAAGGAGTTTCATAGCATGATTGGCTCCCTCTTGTATCTCACTGCGTCGAGGCCGGACATACACTTTGCCGTGTGTATGTGCGCCCGATTTCAGGTTTCTCCTCGTGCCTCTCACTGTTAGGCGGTGAAGCGCATTTTCCGGTACCTTCGCGCTACCATTGATTATGGTATTTGGTACTCTTCCTCCTCTTGTCTATCTCTTAGAACCTTTTTCGATGCTGACTTTGCTCGCTGTAGGATAGATAGGAAGAGCACTTCTGGCACTTGCCAATTCATTGGCACTTCTCTTGTTTCTTGGTCATCTAGGAACGATGCAGGGTTGCATGATCCACCGAGGCCGAGTATATTATCGCACCGATTCTTTGTAGCCAAGTTCTCTGGATGAGATCGATCTTGCGGGACTTTGGGTTAGATATACAGAGTGTGCCACTTTTCTGTGACAACACTTCTGCTATTTGCATTGCTAAAAACCCAGTGCAGCATTCCTGGACCAAACACATTGATATTAGATATCACTTCCTTAGAGACCATGTAGAGAAGGGCGATATCGTGCTTCAGTTTGTAGAGAGTGACCTTCAGTTAGCCAATATCTTCACCAAGCCTTTGGATAGCTCTAGGTTTGTTGCCCTGAGGAGTGAGCTTGGGGTCGTGTGCCCTTACGGCCTTCTGTGAGGGGGAGCTGGCTTGTATATTATGTATTATACTATTTTTCTTCCGGTTCTTCTTTCTTTTGTTTTGTTCTGGTGCTATGGGTTTTCTCTTTAGAGTTAGAGTTCACTTCACCTAGACTTACGGCATGCTTCGGCATGGACCTCTCTTCTTATGCTTGAGGATGCTATTCTTTTCTTCTTCTTGGTTGAGCTCACTCACGGACTTATAGGTCTAGCGGTGTTGGGCCTCTGGTAAATAAGTGCATGTTTGCTCTGTGTTGGAGTTCAAGAGTTAGTTGTCCTTTATCAGTCATTGGGGAAGATGAGGCGAGTTTAAGCCTAGTGTTCTCTGCTATCTTTTCTAAACTCTATAGCCATTCGGTTTGCGCTTTTCAATCTTTCTCTCCTCTTTTTTGAGTTTTGGCTTCAATTGAGTTCATTTGGTTTTTCTATGCCTAACTCTGCTAATAACTCAATTTGTGCTTAAAATTGACTCACATGTTGAGGGGAGTTTGAAAATCTGTTCATGCATTGCATATAGGCTGCATTTTCTTTTGTTTTATGAGCTTTGTCTATTATGCAATTGATTCAATCTTCATGTAATGCACCTTGCTACATCTTTGAAGAAAATCACTAGCTTAGGTCTATCCAAGTTCATCTATCATACTAAGCTTGTTAAAATCTGAAATTGAAAATCTTAAATGAAAAACATGTTGCTTTTTCTTGTTAAGTTTCTTCTCTAGAGGTTTTTACCATGAATTGTGAATTTATGGAGTTCTCTAGAGTCCATATAGAAACTTGGGTAAAACTTGCTTGATCTATATTTTAGTCCTTCAAAATTGCTCATATGTGCTAAATTAAGAAAAATTTGACTCACTTTTGTGCAAAATTGAACTCAACACTATATATTCTCGTGACTGCCTCCCATTGCACTTGGGATGAACTTGGAATATATCGTGTATGACCAAGATCATTCTCTTAAGAGTTACTCTTGGGGTGATCGAACATGGCTTGAGTCAATCATTAAGAAATGCAAATAACAAAAACATAAGTGGGTAAAGAATGCAAATAATGTCAAACATTTGCACCCCGCTATGTCTTTCAAAATATCAAAGAAGAAGAATTTGCATGAATTGAAAAATGAGCTCGAAGGACTCTATATGCACTTCAAGATTCCCCAAAGTGTTGAGTAGGTTGAACTCTAGGTTTTCCATTTGATCCTATGAGTGGTGTTTGCTTCTAGCTTTGAAACTTTTGCTAAGTTTTGCACTTTTTCAAATCTTGCTAAAATAAAATCTTGTAAACAAAGCTTGTGAGCAAAATGAATTTGTTCTTGGAGACATCCTAGTTCAGTCATTTTCTAAATTGACTAGCTTGGTGTCATATCTTGCATTTATGATCACTTGGATAATTCTCAAAGCTCACTTAGGATGCATTTCATGCATACATATATAAAGGGGGAGAAAATAAAAAAAATTTTATGCCTATATTGCCAAAAGGGGGAGAAAATGTAGAAAAGGCATCTTCAAAGGAAAAATGTTAATCCACTTTGGTTCTTATGATCTTTGTGAGAATTGCAATTTTTTATGATCATAAGCATATTCGAGTGTTCCTTCTGAGTTTTATTGGATCTTTTAGAGCGTTTGTTGAAAACTTGCTCTCTCTAAAGTTTAGCTCTAAAATCCCTTTTCTGCCAACTTGGTCATGATCTTATTTCCTTATTCTGGACCAAGTTTGGCTTTGCATTCAAATTGCTTTCTTCTCTCTTATTCAAACTCAAAACCTATGCCTTTTCATGTGTTTGTCAATATACTCATCAAGGGGGAGATTGGAAGACCATCTGGAGGTCTATCCTTGTGTGTGACGAGTAATTGACGAGTTTTGAGCTTGGTTTGATTTGAATTGAATTGGATTTGAAGCAATTTGAGTGTTGATTGCTCTTCTTAGTGCTACCGGCCTAGGGGTAGTAGCACTGAACCATTGAGAGCAATTATGATCGATTAATGATTTTGGGATAATCATTGAATATCTTTGTGGGCATTGCTATGTGAAAGCTTTTTCCTTGTCTTTGATGGTTGCAGGGCGATGGTGCTAGGTCATGGTGAGGCGGAGGATGACCGGGACTAGGCGAGGAGCGTCGGAGGTCCAGACGGTTGGGAGATCGCCGGAAGATGATCGGAGACGGAGTCCGGGCAAGTCAAGAAGACAAGGAAAGGAGATGATGCTAGCTAGATACCGCGTGGATCAATGAGGGCAGTCGGATTGAGGTCTAGTTGATAGGTTAGCGGGTCTAAGTAGTATGCTTTGAAAACCGTGCAAGAAAACCCGGTATGTGTGTGGGTTTTGGGTTAGCCCTTGCATTGCTGTGTGTGTGGGTTAATCCTAGCCCTTAGATGAGTGCTCTAGGGTTGAGGGACTCATCCAAGGGTGGTAGGTGGCCCAAGAGTAGTATAAATAGGGGTGGAAAGGTAGCCTCCTCCCCTTGAAGGTTTTTGAATGCTCCTTTGAGCTTTGCCCACATGAAAGTGAGGCTTTGTAACCTCTCCTTCCAGAAATGAAAGTTTTATCCATCGAACTCTGAATTTATTTTGCACATTTACATTATGTCTTTACTTTACGCAATTTAAATTCAGCATTTACTTTCCCGCAATTACATTCTCGCAATTTACTTTCACGCAATTTGGATTTGCCTCCCCTCCTTCTAAATGCTGTTGATCTTGGATGTTTTGAGTGTGTTCATATGGTTTTACATCTCTTTTGCACTCTTGGATTGAGTAGAGCACATCTTTTCTTTCAAGTTCCAACTTTGTTCAGAACTTGTTCTTTGCGCAGCATTTAGTATTTGATTTTTATAAAAATGTATAAAAATCCTTTTTAAGTGATTATTGTTGGAGGAGGTGCGGGACTCTGATATCCACCAGCAGAAAAATTTTGGAGTTCACTTGTTGCACCGTTTGGTCGCCATGAGGTGAAAACCGAGCCCCAAACTTTCTGCTCGAAGTTCTTGACTGACTGTGTTCTTCGATTTTTCCTGTTTTTCTGTAAGGCTTTTTGAGGAGAAATTTGGTGGAGTTTTTCATGACTCTTCTGCTCATAGGGAGAAACATTCTCAAAATTTTGTGAGCTGCAGAAACCCACCAACCTCCTGTTCAAATTGAGGACAATTTCTGGAAATTCTGCTTTTGCTTTTCTGAAAGTGACTTTTGTGATTTGAATTGATGTTCTTTCTAAAAGCAAGAGTTGGATTGATTCCTCTTTATCTTGGACACTAGACAACCAGGATTGTAACTCAAAAATCCCCACATATTTTATGGTACTTAGGCCCTGTTTGTTTCAGCTTAGGCTTTTTGGCTTATGGCTTAAAGCTAGCTTTTTGGCTTAATGAGCTTATAAGCTGTGTGCTTTTAAGCCAAGATAGGTTGTTTGGCATCCTCGCTTTTTTATGGGTTGGATGGTTTAGCTTTCTGTTGAAAAGTCTGAAATACCCTTTTAGAGATGTGAGGACTTTACTTATCTTCTGTTTTATCTGACGCAAAGGTTAGGCTTTCATCACAATCACGAAGGAACAACCTTCAATGTCACTTCATTCAATGATCCAAAACTTCAAGTCTTGAGCAGCACAGTACGAATATGCTTACCATGGCTAAAAACCAACTTCACTTCAATCAAGCTCAACGAGAACAAATTTAATACGATCAACAAGTCAACCAGATAACATAGAAAGTATCATGAGATATTTCAAGAGTAACATAGATAGGTTAGGGTTTCAGTATCAATTACATTCAGATTAATAAAACAAATAAACACCCAAGAGAAATTATCAAAAATTGTCTTGACGTCATAATTCCATATGATGTTATTCATACCGTTTTAGCATATATAGTTCATATAACTACGTATTAACTTATCTGTTTATATTCTCACAACTATCAAGGAATTAGCAATACTCTCGCGAAAGGCGCACATGTCTCTATCATCCATTGCCGATACATTACCACCAGCACCACCTTGTCCAGATGATCCAGCTTGTGTAGTGTTAGGATCATAGTCTTCGTCATCGTCGCATCTCTCAAAAAGTTCATCACGTAAAGTACTATCTCGGATGAAGTTGTGAAGAGCCATACAAGCAATAATAATATGTGATTGGTTGTCCATGTTGTAACTTGGCATAGCCAGCAAGATTTGCCATTTCATTTTCAGCACGCCAAATGAACGTTCAATCACATTTCGAAGGGAGGAGTGAGCATGATTAAACACTTCGTATTTTCCACTTGGTTGTCGACCTCGTCGAAATTCCGGTAGATGATACTTCTGTCCCTTATAAGGAGCTAGATAGCCTTTTCGATTGGGATAACCTGCATCAACAAGATAATATTTCCCTATACATAATAAATAAAAGTGTTAATGATGCAAACCAAGAGTATCGTTATATAAATTAATTGTAGAAATGAAAGAAGGAAAGTACCATCGGGAGGATGTGGAAACCGATTTGAATATTTGTCCAAAGTATTATTGAATATTCTTGTGTCATGCGCCGAACCCGGCCATCCGGCAACAACAAATGTGAACCTCATGTCGAAGTCACATACCGCCATCACATTTTGAGATGTATATCCATGACGACCTGTGTGGACAACCTGCTCATCCGCTGGCACAACAACAGGTATATGCGTGCCATCAATTGCTCCTATGCAATTGTTGAAATGTGGAAAGAATCTATTATCTCGAAGTCTTGGATGCACTGTTTGAAACTCTGGATCTCTTGGTTTAATAATATGTTCAGATAAATAATACAAACATTGCAAGACTTCATGAAACTTTCTATGGACTGTTTCACTTGACCTCTTGAAACGATTCGTGACCTGTCTAACTGACTGAGGGCCACCAACTGTCCACAAAAACATAGCCAAAGATTCGATAGAACTCATGTCCCTACTTGATTTCAAGCCATATTTTGTGACCAATGTTTCATGCAATCTGTAAAATACATCCTTACTCATTCTAAACATGTTGTAACAATCTCTTTCATCGCTCAGTTGCTCCATAACCCACTCATACCCAGTCATGAGTGGTTGTCTCCTTTCTTTCTTGTTTAGGTAAGTGTCATTGTAGTGCATACCAACATAACCGGCTGCTACAACAAAATCTTGAAATTGAAACTTTCTTTTTTTTCTGTTCTGATCTTCACCTTCGCTAGAACCACTATCCGTTGTTGAATCATCAATTTCACTAGACGAGCTCATCTACAACTAATTTAATTGATCATTAATGTAAAATTAACAACACGACAATATCTCGCATGCAAAGCATGATCACACATGAGAAGGTTACAATATTGCACAATAACGAAAAACAATGCATAGAATATAAAGCATGACCAAAACGTGTACATAACGTGTACTCGACTCAATAGTTTCAACTCCATTACATAACCATTACTAATCAACAATTTGCGGACATAACTGAAAAGATCACAAATTAAAAAGGAAGACAAAATAGTTCTAATTTTTTTTCATCTTCAGATCAAACATCCTCTTAAGCCATTTAATCTTTCCTTCATCAGTTTTCATAGTGACAAACACTTCTCTATTTTCTTGTTTAGTGAAAAGCCTTGTTGCAATGAAATGTTCATCACTTCCTTCAACTACCCTAGCTTGGATAGCTATATCTATGACTTCTGCTATGGATGGACCAGTCGGAGCAGGGCCACTAGCCATAATGTCTACCATACACTTGAAATCCTTTGCCATGGGGTTTTTCCTATTCTTCTTTGGGCTAGGAGTTATACTAGCTCCCCTACGCTTTGCAGGGCCCTTCGGTTTATTACCATAGTCGTCGATGGTATCCACATTAGTAGTGCGACTTCAACTCCATCCTCGTAACCATCAACTTGAACAACATTGTGGCCCGCTTGTGAAGTCTCACCTGGGATGGCTGAAGTGTTACCTGTGACATAAGCCTTCTCAAACATGACCTCCATCTCAGCTAGGTTCTCAGGGGGTCTATCACGAAAATGCTTATGTTTTGGATGATTCTGGAAAATAAATGAAAAATACAGTAGTGATCTTCAATTTAAATATGGTATTATGAACTGAAATATATATATATCAAATAGCTACCTTAATGTGGTCATCCCACCAATAATTGGATGCAGCTATAGTTCCTTTTTGGGGATCCCAACCTAGCCCAGTAGATTTTAGTTTCAGTTCATTCCATAAGCTATATTCCTTCTTCAATGCTTCCCAATGGTTCTTGAGTTGCTTTCTATCATGCTTTTTCCCTGTCATCTGAAAGAACTTCTGTTGTAGGTTCTTATAACTAGTGGCACTCAAACTTCCTAATGGTCTATTACCCGCCTCTACTTCCTCCTTACAAAACTTGCAAAATGCTCTGTTGTGGTATGCATCCCAGAATGCCTTGGAGATAGGAATTAGATCCATCTACACAATATTTAATGAACTATAAGCATTGAACCACATGGTCACAAATATTAAACAAGTATATTATCCTAACAAATAGCAAGCTTGACTTAGCAAAAGATACAAAGATCTAAACTACTATTTTCCATGTTGCAATATAAATATTTGTAGAAAAAAATGGTACCTGCAGTACTTCTTTCTCCAAGTACTCCTTTAATTGCAGGAATGATGATGACCTACTAGAAATCTGTCCAGAATAAAGGTTTGCAAATGTTAGAACTGTATTAACTAAATCTAATTAGCAAAAATAAATGCAAAGATATCTGGCAAATATTTGTCTCGACCATTTTGCATATGTTCCTGTAGAATAGCAGCAAGCAAATAGGCAGAATAGCAGCAAGAAGAATAGCAGCAAGCAAATAAGCAACTATGTTCCATCTGTGATTGCTCGTTGCATATGTGATTGTACTTATCCTTAGGGATAGAGGAATGAACCAAGGGATGAGAACAATGCACGGTATAGGAAAATGAGATACTTGGCGAGGAGATAGAGTTTAATCAAAGGCAATTTTGACATTTACAAAATCATCAGTCTCCAAAATTAGCTCTACTATTTTTTCCTATATTTTTATCCCTTTCAACCTAAAACCCAGGCCACGGTCAAATCTGGGGTTGGTAGTAGTTTTGAAAGTTACACCGTTATCCCACATTTCCCTTTCATGTAGGTCATCAAATATCTGCAGCCATTCTCCCCACATGACAATGCAAGTATGTCGAAGTTTGTGTTGAACACTAAGCAGTCCTCTTGACAGATAGGATTGCGCATCATTTTCCATGATAAGATTGCAATAACTTTTTTTATGTCCTCCTCGCCAATCAAAGATGACTGTATGGTTACATCTTCTCCATGAATGGGATAAGGAGAAGAAAAATGCCTGCCAACATGACAAATCTAGCTAATGCCTGCCAAGATGACAAATTTAGCTAATGCCTGCCAACATGACAAATTCAGCTAATGCCTGCCAACATGAAAAATTCAGCTAATGCCTGCCAACATGACAAATTCAGCTAATGCCTGCCAACATGACAAATTCTGCTTTCTCGATTTATCGAGCAATTTGATCAAGTAAATGTATTGAGAGTTCAAGAGAGAAAAGCATGCTTTTGTGCAGTCCTCTCTTATTCCCGTTCATGGGTCCTCACATACTGAATTGGATGTGTTATCATTGACCTGATACTAGTCCCATTCACTGTCCCTATAGTTTGTTGTGAAAACTTTGATATGGACCACCGGTACCATTATGGTAGGCTTGTAATGTAGTAGCTAAAGGTGTCAATCTCATCCGTCAAGACGATTTTGTTTTTTCTAAGTATATATTTTAGAATCCTATGTACTAAGAGAATAACCGGAGAAAAGTAAAGAAACATAAAGACAGATTGCATTCGCCAAATCCATTATGAATGCGGGGTTCAGGAATCAGGATAGATTTGATGCTATTTAGCTCTACATTGCTGGTTTGCATTTGCATATTTTTGACGCATTGGTTCGTGATTACAGCACAGGAAATTGCTGTGTTTGCATTTGCTGTTTTCATGAAAGAAATCAATGTTATTCACAGCAAGTAGTATACCTTCAAGTTGGGAGCTCCGATTGAATCGACGAGGGGAGGAGGATGGCGGCGGAGGTGGGAGGACAGAGGCTTGCGCCGCCAGGCCTCGTGGGGGATGACGGAGTTGGGCGAGCAGGGATCCGCCGGCTTGTCGCGGGGAAGGGTGCCGCCGAGTCTCGTGGGGGATGAGGGAGTCGCGGCGAGGAGGGCGTCGCCGGCTTGTCGCGGGGAAGGTGCGCTGAGTCTCGTGGGGGATGAGGGAGTCAGTCGGAGGAGGGCGCCGCCGGCTTGTCGCTGGGGAGGAGGGCGCCGCAGCTCAACCCTAGTCACGAGAGTACTACGCCGCCGGGTCTCCAGGGATTAGGCGATGGGGGGGAGGAGAGTAGAAAAAAAGAAGAAACTTTCCTTTATATATGGATGGCAATGGTGGGTAAATATTTCACAACTACAATGGCAGATGCCAAACTCCAATCCGCAAAAGCCAAAAAAAGCCACCTCTGAATGGCTTTTAGCTTATAGGTATATGGTGGTTCTAGGCTTTTTTAAAGCCTGACTTAAAAGTTATACGTTTGTTTTGGCTTTGACTTTTTGGCTTTTAAGTTAGTAAAAAAGCCTAAACAAACAGGGCCTTATCCATGAAAGCTAGGGGTACACATAGTTGTCTAGTTTTTCGTGTTTTTCACGATTTCCTTTGAGCGATCTTGTCGAGGTTTTTGTTGTGTATTTTGGGGGAAAATTTATTTGCGACCATTCACCCCCTCTGTTCGCCATCTCAATCCGTCAATTTTTCTAAATAAAAATCAATTTATTACGTCATGCTAACGTCAAGGCTGATTTTTTAAAATAAAATAAATTATGAAAAAGGTTTATTAGATTGACATGTGGGCTGTTAGTACATAGACCAGGTCCATGAACTCACCCTAGTCGATAGTGGACTGGGTTCACAGCTCGCCTGACTAACGGGTGGGTCCATGCGGGTGCTAACGTCATCACTGAGTTGATAGTGGACTGGGTTCACAGCTCGGTCGACTAACGGGTGGGTCCATGTGGGAGCTGATGTCATCGCTGACATGGTGACCGACAAAGTGACACGTGGTCTGGGGCTAAGGTAGCGGTTGACATGGACGATGACATCGACGGCTGACTCAGCTTCTTGTCTCCTGCGAGAGACGACAGTGGAGCTCACCGACGCTGAAGATGATGAAGCAGCCGATGACAAAGGAGCAATGGATTGGCGATGAGATTTGGGGGATTTGGGAGAGGGAGATGAGGCAAACCCAGAGATGCCAACGGGAGCAACGGAGATGCGGCAGAGAGGTAGATTGACTGGGGGAAGAAGCTTTCGGCCACGGTGGCACGGGAGAAACTCGCTCGCGTGCGACGATAACGATAGATCGGGTGACGACAATGAGGGAGAAAGGTGCGACATGAGGTGGTGAACTCGAATCCGGCCTCACCTGGGGCTTAAATAGCCTTAGGAGGCGTGTACAACCAGGAAACTGCAGTTGTGACAGTGTATGACACGCGGAATCCGAAGGCGGCTAGGGTTCGGCCATGGTGGGCTAGGCCAGGCATGTGCGGAGGTGGACTGGGATACGGAAGTGGGCCAAGGTGTAGATGGACTGGGCCGAGGAGATGAGCCAAACGTCTAGAATAGGAACGGGTAAGGAAGATTCAGTCCGAGGGGATTTTCCGATTTAAGAAAATTCTATAAATTCAAATAAATAGCACAAAAATTCAAAACAAATCTCAAAAAATTTCTTAAAACACAAGAAACCCAACTAAAACT
Source organism: Otatea glauca (assembly GCA_036346275.1). Lineage (NCBI taxonomy): Eukaryota > Viridiplantae > Streptophyta > Magnoliopsida > Poales > Poaceae > Otatea > Otatea glauca. The sequence continues at coordinate 23,083,855 of CM070730.1, read as the reverse complement.
AAATTTTTTAGGTTTTGATATATAGGTTAATCAAAATAAATCTTTTTATTAATATAAAAAATCGAATTAAGCTTTATTTATTTTAGAAAAAATATAAATGTTTCATTTTAATTTTCAAACTTTCCAAAAACTAAAAAATTGGGGTGTTACAAATATGTACTGTTAAAGTGATTAATTAAATTGATATTGATGTAAATTAATTTTGGTAAATTTGAAATCTAAACTTGGTAAGACTGTATAAAAAATTATCACAAATTAGTCATTGATCCTGTCCCTAGTAGCAAGGAGGTGTGTTAATTCAGGTAGACTAACATATGAGGCTAGACTATTGGCCATCTTATCCAATAGACTTTTTGACGTCTACTCGCATTACAACTCTGCTAAGGCATTTTAGGATGAACTCGAACAAAGTTCTCTGAAGGAGACAATGGGAATCAATCATTTATGGTTGAGAGCTATCTTAATTATAATATAGTAGAAGGCAGGACTGTATTGGATTAGCTCCATGAGCTTTAGCTTTTTTTAAGGGATGTGACTCAATACAATTGCATTCTACCAGAGATCTTTTCAAGTAAATGTGATAATAGCAAAGTTGCCACTATCCTAGTGTGACTTTATGACTGTTAGAAGACATATGAAGGAGTGACAGACTCTCCCTGAGCGGTCGGCTGCTATCAATGTTGAAAAGCAGGCATGTACTAGTAGCAAGACCCCCTAGTCTCGGGTCCAGGCTCATCACGTTGAAATAAAGATTACAAGAAGAGGGGTAAAGAAGAAGACCAAGAACTCATCCTAGACCAAACCAAAGCAAATGAAGAAAAGAAGGAGAAAATTGTCTGCTATGTTTGTGGAGTCGCTGGCATATTGCCCGCAGATGCCATGATTGCAAGGGCAAGGGACCATCAAGTTAGTAGAGTGGCCATAAGGTCGGGGCGAATGTCACTTTGGCCCTAGCTAGTTCAGACGGGTATGTACCTAGAGACTTTATGGCTAATCCATCAACTAACTGATGGATTGATACTGGAGCTACATGCCATATATGTGCTAATCGTACTTTATTATCTTCTTTTCAGGGTCAAGGTGGTGGCTCCGTTTTGATGGGCAATGGTGCATCAACACTAGTATGAGGGATTGGTCAGGTCTGCTTGAAGCATACTTCAGGCAAGACATTGATCCTTCAAGACATGTTGTTCATGCCAGCTATGAGTCGGGACCTCCTTAGCAAATCCATGCCTTATAGACAGGGTCCTAAATTAGTTTTTGAATCAAATAAGGTCGTGTTGACCAAATTTAGAACTTTTGTAGTGAATGGTTATGAAAGTGATAGAATATTCTACATTTCTATCTTGGATCTTAATAATATTTCTATTTACAATGTTATCTGTAATAAATTGCATGATGTTTGGTATTCTTGATTGTGTCATATGAATTTTGAAGAGTTTTTTAAATAATATTTTTTATTCAAAATTTACAGAAATAATATGCCGTTTAATAAAATAGCAAAACTACACCTTTGTCACCGTTTGAAATGGTGACATAGGCTATATCACCATTTAAAATGGCGACAAAGGGTCTGTTGCCATTTGGATTGGCGTCAAAGGACAAAATACCAAACATGCTCCTGTCGCCAATCCAAATGGCGACAGAGACTAGATTTTCTTTTTTTTTGCGGTTTTGTTTTTTGTTTTCTTGATTTGAATTTTTTATTGAAATAATATTATTTTAAATCAAAATTTACATAAATAATATACCGATTAAGAAAATTGTAAAACTACCCCTCTGTAGCCATTTGAAATAGCAAAATACCAAATTATCCCCTCTGTATCGTCAATCCAAATGGGTACAGAGAGCCTTCACCTAATAAATTCTAAAAATTTATTTATGAGGAACATTTGAAAAATCATGAAATTTTTTAGAGGGAATTAAATTTATGAGGAACATTTTTGCACTGATTTCATTCAAAAAGTTGTTGTAAGTTGTGAGCATTAATTATTAAAAGTCAGTGTTATTTTGACAGTTGCTAGAATTTTAGGGTTCAAAGCAGGGTTCAATAAATTAAAAAAAATCATATTTGTCAGTGATAATTCATGTAGTATTTTACAAAATTATTTGTCAGTTACAATTTTTTGACAAAAAATTCAAATTTCGTTGGTCGTCATTCTCTTTCGATGTGCGACAAATTTGATGATAAATCATAGTAAAATATTGAATAAACCCGATATTGATATTACAAAGTGCAATAAGTACAACAACTACAATAGCATGGCATGTGAACTACACCTAAGATACATACATGCCTTAGGAAATTCATAAACCTTGGATACAACATAGGTACATGCCTCTGGTGAAGGACTAAGTCACAAAACCATACATTGTATGGTCATGGTTATCGGAATAGGGTATAGTCAAAATAACGATAGTTATCTATTGGTTCCTGACGGGGAATTACGTTTGGATACCTAATAGGACTTAATGTAATATCATCATCAGGATTCGGAGGACTCTGAGGACGCAAGGTTCGTGGCCTAGGTGGCATGAAATCATCATCATCATCGTCATTTGTATGGTTAGGAGCTAGCCCTCCTTCAATACTAGTTGAACGTCCTCTTGCATTGTTCCTTCAACGACATGTTGTAATAGTGCTTGAACGACCTGTTGTGATAGTGCTTGAACCTCGAGGTCTAAGTGACATGAAATCGTCATTGTCATAGTTAGGAGCAAGCCCTCTTTCGGTGGTGGTTGAACGTCCTCTTGAACTTTCTGCTGCAACAGTACTGGGTGCACCTCTACCCCTCCAGTTAGATCCTCTTCTGCGTCTTCTGCGCGAAACAGGCATCACACCCCCGCCGAAGAGCATAAACATTGCTACAAATTCTAGGATATCTTTGTTCAGCAAGTCTTTATCCTCTGAGAATGACTAACACACAAAACGAGCATACGAATTAGTGAACTTATGGATAATGCTAAAAAGATTAGTAGGGTGAACAAATAGGAAATAACTAACCTTAATATGCTCTGCATACTGATCGAACAGCATTAGTACCCTATAAGATCTCGTAGAGAAATCTGTAGCAAAAGGGTGGTCGGCTAGTTCGCACACCCTGAAATACCTTTGACGCCACCCTTGCAAGTGCGCCTTGAGGTCATCGGAGGTCACAAGGTGTAGGCCAGAGGTTGTCACCTTATGCCTCGATAATGTCGGACGCCACTCTTGCAATTTGAACACCACTTTACTTAGGTTTTCCTCATTGAACGGATCATCCTTCCCATTACGTGTAACCTTCAACGTGTAATGAAGGGCTACATTGCTCATATCAGGTGTCCACGAGAATGCTCTGCTAGAGGACTCAGCCATGGTGAAGTGTGAGTGGGAGCTGTATATGTGTGCCTGCAGTTTGGCCTTTTATGGGATGAGGAAGAGGATAGCAAAAAATAGCCTTCACCCGAGTAGAGGACGATGAAGTGGAATGACAAAGAAGAGGATATGACGAAGCGGAGGCAGCATGGAGGCCTATTTATGGATGCAGTGAAAACATTCGGTAGAAAAAAATGGCACCAACAGGAGGGTGGATATGTCCAACACGTAGGGGCAAACTAGTATTTTCCAATTAGGCTATGAGAAAGCTGGATAGAGTGATGTCAAATCATGCTGACAAAGCTGCTGGAAGTGTGTTGTTAAATTGCTCTGAGAAAGCGGGCCCGAGTGTTATCAAATCAAGTCAGTGTGTTGTCAGTTGGCTCTGGGATAACGAGATAGAGTGGTGTTAAATCAGGCTGACTGGTTGGAGTGTGTTGTCAAATCGCTCTGCAAAGCTGATGTGTGCGTGTTGTCCTATTATCAATTTTGTCTGAAAAAGTAGCTGGCAGTGTGTTGTCAAATCAGCAGTGTATATAAACATCATACATCATTCTTAATCTAACATGTTGTACTTAACAAAGCAAAAAATCATATCCAAGTAGTGCATAAGTTTACAAAGCGAAAGACCATATCTGAGTTGTGCAAAAGTTAAGAAAGCAAAAGACCATGTCTGATTAGTACATCATCTATGAAAGCAAAAAAAACTAGCTGGTGCTCCTGCGTGGTGCGACCCCTCGTGTGGTCCCTGGCCTCCTGCGACGCTGCACATGTCCGGATGAATACGTCAGGTGGTCAGGGGCAGTCCACGAGTACTCCTAGCAGGGCGTACTGGTGCTATCGGAGTAGCGAAAGTGGCCTGTGATGGCTGACACGGTCTGGGTGCATCCATGAGCTGAGATGGACCAAGGATGACACCCGACGACTGCTAGTTTAGCTGCAAGGCCCACTCCTCGAAAAGGACATCATCGAAAGGGATCGAGTCAATGGAGTCGGTCGCGCTTTGGTCATCGACGGCTCCTGAGAAATATTTCATGTTAGTGCACCACATATTGTAAAGAACGTAACAGTCCATGGGAGACCACGAATGTGTACCTATAGACATGTGGACAAACATGGTAGAACGGGAGGGTCCAGGCACGTCGGGAGGAGGGGCGATTTGTGTGTGCATCTGTCGACCACGTACAACTGACGAACGGCCGGGGACTCATAGCACGTCGTCATCCCTACGCCTCCTATAGGACGTAAGATGGACGATGCGAGAGGCCTTGTCCACCAAATGCTGCAACGCCCCTCGTAGGTGGTCCATGGTGACCTCCAAACTGTCCCTGCTATCAACTGTGGCCATTAGTGTGGTGGCCTCCTCCGAAACCTCCCTGGCAAGGTCACTCTATGCACGCGTTTAAAGGCTAGTTAATTGTTGAAAAGAAGTACTAACCGAGCAGTGAAAAGAAGTACAAACCGAGTGGTTAAAAGCAGAGTCTGGCTGCATCGGGTAGGTGTCTGCTATGGAGGGAACGTGCCTTGGAGGTGATTTGACGACACGCACAACTCGAACGCATGTGTGTGGGCTGTACCAGTGGATGTAGTCGTTGTACGTGCCGTGGTCATAAGGGGTAGCCTCCTCGTGCACGTCCGCCAACGCCTACGCCCACTGCTGAGCATGAGGCAACATGTGTGTCGTCCAGCTCACAGCACCAATGAAGCCCTTGCGTGTCTGACTATATAAAGAGATCTCCCAACATATGTCATTAGTACAGACATCCAAAAGAGCGATGTGGAAAAGAGAACTAACGTGTGGATGCTTGTTGGGACGATGTCACCAATAGGGACAGGGAATGCCTGTGGAAGACCGAACTGCCTCATGACACAGTGGATGGCGTAGGTCTCCACAAACACGTCGAAAACTAGATGACGCCGTGTCAGCCAGAAGGCGGTGTCACTGGTGCACCGCAGTGAGAGGCCCTGAGGTGATTGCGCGCTGATAGGTAGGTACGGGCGCCAGATGACACGATCATCCGTCAGCTAGTCAAACATCGCTATGTACTCAGGGTATGAAGCGTGCGATGTAACTGGGGTGAAAGTCGGCTGCAGAAAAGTGAAATAGATGACGTTAGTATGAAACATGGAAAATCATTACATAATTGATGATAAAGGTGTTGTACTAACCCGTCGGTGACACCATAATGTCCCCATGGTAGGACGATCAACGTCATCCCTAGGGGCCCGTAGAAGCCTCCGCCGTAAGGTGCCAAGTACATCTGTGGCCGTCCGATCTGGAACCTCTCGAACGACCATAGCTGAAGTAGTAAAGGTCACCCGGTGAGAATGGAGGAGTCCACAACACGACGACACCCGTTGCAAAGGGCCCGGTAGGTGGCAGCGAGTACTGCAGGTCCCCAAGCCAGCTGTGGGAGCTCCTCCAAGTCGGCGTCCATGATCGTCCTCGCGAACTGGATCATGTGCTTGTTGACGCTGTCCCTGTGGGACGAGCAGAACATGACCCAGCCAAAGAGCCATAGTAGGTATGCCTCGAAGTGGCGGCTGACGACTTACTCCCCCTCTCCATCTGCCATCCTCTCGGGCTGTAAAAAGTAATGCTCTGGTAGAACCAAAGTTGTGAACCAGAAAGGAAAAACAAAATAAAAAATAATACAAATTAAATCGCACTTATGTAGAATTGCACTAGCCACTTCTGTGTCGGACCATGCGCAGAAGTAAAAGGTGTGTACCCTGCCTCCTCGGCAACACGCCCGCGAACCTGTCGACGAGGTCTGTTCATCACTTTGGGTGGACGTCGTCAGGCACCACCGCATCACCGAAGCAAGGTAGGCCCAGGAGGTAACTGACATCCTCCAATGTCAAGGCCATCTCACCGCACGGTAGGTGAAACGTGTGCGTCTCTAGTCGCCAGTGGTCCACCAAAGTGGTGAGTAAGCTCCTGTCGTAGGGAAACCTCCTGGAGGAACCCCCGTCTATCCTGCCCATCGACGACTGTGGCCTTCACCATCCGGGCTAAAGGAAGTAAGCCCGCCGCTCCCAGCCTGCAGGAAAACAAAGTAAGTACGATCGCTGCATGCGTAGAAGACATTGTAACCCAACCATGAGAATAGTGCACTAACCTTGGAATCCATCGCGGATCAATCCGCCATGCTCTCATGGGGGTGCGCAAGCGTAGGGCGCTAAGCTCGAACGCTGGCTCCCCATCCGGCGGTGGCAAGGTGGCTAAGCGGCTCTGGTGAGTCACGTCTATCACAGGGTCAAACAACTCGTACTGCTGGACGTCCGCCATACCTGCAATTCAATAGTTCGATGTTAGTACAACTTCGAATATGCATACAAAATAAAAACAACAATTACAATTAGAATTTGACATACCAAGTCCATTCATTCATTAACATACCAATGCGATTAACTAAATTACACATACAAAGTCCACACATACAAATACAAAGTCTAGCATTAGACATACGCAATAATTGTGCATACAAATTCCATACATTCATTACCATACCAATGCGATTAACTAAATCTACAAGCGACTAAAGAACAACAATTTCATATGCAAAGTTGATACAACAATTTCACGGCCTCTGAACCGTCGGGCAATACTTGAAAGTGTGCCTTGTCTTCTTGCAAACTGAACATTTCTTTACACGACGCCCACTTTCCGATGCGTCCACGTCATTCCTTATACGCCTTGTCTGCCACCGCCCTACACCCTTCAGCCTGCTGACATCCGGAACCCACCGTGTGTCTTCCCATGTGTGATGCTCTGTGAATAAACCCACCACTCAAAAACCGTAAATTTCTGCACTCCAAGTTGCCGTCACCGCTTCCTTATTGAATAAATGTGACAAGAATATACCGGGATCCATATGAATTGTTGAGCAGGCAGCCATTACGTGTGAGCATGGCCTGTGTATTAGACGAGGTTTGTTGCAGGTGCATACACATGTTTGCCTATGTAGGATGCATTCATGAGAAACTTTTCGCCGATCCGTCCCACGACCGACTTTATCTTTACACAATACCTCAAAATGAAGCTCCCTCGTTCCCATATTCAATGCTCTATGCATCTCCCCCTTCTTGCCCTTTTCCTGCATGTATGTACAAATCATCTTGGAGTATTTCACAGCAGGATCATTCATGTGGACAACGGCCCTAGCATGGTGATCCACAAAGTACTTCGTGATGCTATGAAGAACACCCTCCACTATGGCAACGAGAGGATGGGGTCTCAGCCCCTACATGACCCAAATATAAACCTCAGCCAGGTTTGTCATCATCACCCCACACCTGACACCATCAGTGTCATAAAGCAGAGCTCATTTCTCCCTAGGCTCATGCTCTATCCATTCGAAGAAGCATTTCATAGCCCTTCCGTTCCTCCAAACCAAGTGCGGAGGGTCTATGGGTAACTCTTCAAGTGCAACTGGGGCCTCCCCTGGTGCAGGCGTTGCCCTCTTCGCTGCCTCCACTGTGTGTCTTGATGTTAGCTCGTTCAACTTCTTCCAGAGTGCATCGAACTTTCTCTGCTGGTTCTGGTCATATAGTGTGGAATATAAGAAACCAGGTATCTCCATGACCGGCCGTCACCTGAGGAGAAGACAGGCCCAAGGGCTGTGCCCCACACCAAGCCTTGCTGCCGTATGGAAGAGGGGGCACATCCTATAGACAGCTATGTATATTAAGATATAAAAGATACAGTTGTAATCTGAGTCGTTGATAGGGTAGACAAATATGTAAACTCTATCCTGTAACTGACTAGAATCTAATAACCGATCAGGATCTCCCAACCGATCAGGACTCTATAAGCCGCCCCACCCCCAGAATATAAGGGAGAGGGCGGGTAACACCATAGGGATCCGATCATCGATTCATTGAGTAATCAAGCCATAGAGCATAGCGCACCTCATATCGCCCAGAGCACATCGCGCTTTGAGCAATCTTTAATCTAAGAGATCCACATAATCCCAGCACACAGGATTAGGGTATTACCTCCATCACTGAGGGCCTGAACCTGTCTAAACCCTTGTCTTGTGTGACCTTCGAGTTTGAGATCTAGCGCCTACCCCATAAATTTATTGCAGACTACAAAAGTCGATAGTTGGCGCGCCAGGTAGGGGAAGCGCTATAATCTTTTCCTGCAGACTCGATGGCAGCAATCGGCGGATTCATCGCCACCTTCATCTCCGGCCAAGCCTTCCGCCGAAGTCCGGATTTAAATCACGGACACGCGCGTGGAGAGCTTGTATGTTCGGTCCAAAGCCGATCCAACGGTGAAGATCAGGCCAACCCATCTCAGGTATACCGCTCTGACTTACCCAGAAAACCAGTCGACATTGTGAAGAACTGCTGCGATTTTCGTGGCGTCTTCGCGATCGAGGAACAGGGGACCGATCTCCATCAAGAAGACCAAGAGGCTGCGGAGGAAGATCGCCTTCGTAAGGGTAAGGAGGTACAGGTGCGATCTCTTCGATCGAGAGGCCGCAATGTCCGCGAGGATATCCTATAGTCCAGGTTTGGAGACCAATCTGTCTTCTGCACGCCGATGCAGAACGTCGTCGCCTACAAGACGCTTCTCGACACTCTAGACCCGATGATTGCATCGGATAGCCCCGCGGCCCCGATCGTGGCCCAGATCAAGGCCATGGTGATGGCGGCAGCAATCCGGTAGAATCAGGAAAAGCCGGTAGGTGAAGCGCACTCGCGCTCCCACGCGGCTACTCGTGTTGCCAGCAGTCGGACTGCAACCAGTCGGAATACCGGCAGTCGGCGCCATACGCCACCACTCGGTGATGCTCGCCAAATTATCAACCGCAACCTCCGCCAAGACATCACTGCCAGACGGCAGGAGCAGGACGAAGAAGACTACGAGCGTTTAGGCACCGGCCGTGATCGACGAGGCGATTAGAGGTACGATGACCGCGACGACCATAGAGACTATCATCGCCAGGGTCGGAACAACGACGACCATCGAGCCATGAGCTCGCCGCGCCGAACTCCGCCCCGGCACATTGATGACCATCACCGAGCCAGAGGCTCGCCACGCCGGACTCCCCCTCATCATGATGAGAGATCTATTGACGGGATCCGAGCGTTTGCTCCTCGGCTGCGCCGAGTGGTATGGCCCGATGGATTCAACCCCAAGGGCATTGTAAAGTTTGACGGGGAGCGAGATCCAGAAGCTTGGCTGTAGGTTTATGCCCTGGCGGTTAAGGCCGCTGGGGGCAATCAGAACGTGATGGCAAATTATCTGCCGGTCAATCTCACCCCCTCAACTCAAGCTTGGCTCACAGGGTTACCGGCGAACTCGGTGGACTCCTGGAGCGATCTCTGCGAACAATTCATCGTGAACTTTTAGGGAACCTATGAGAGGCCTGGCACCCCGTGGGACCTCTACCAGCTTCATCAGAAGAAGGACGAGATGCTAAGGGACTTCATCCGGCGTTTCATGCAGAAGAAGAACACCATCAGGGATGTATCTGAAGCGGTGGTGGTAGCGGCCTTCCAGAAAGGGTAAGTGATCCTGATCTAATCAAGAAAATGTCCAGGAAACCCTCGACATCTGTGAAGAAGATGTTCGCGCTGGCCGACCGCTACGCCACGGTCTCAGACGCCCTGGATGAGCGCCAAGAGGAACGCCCACATCCGAAGAACAAAGGCGATAAGCCCGAGTCCTCCAAGCACAAGGACAAGAAGCGGAAGGGCGAAGAGCTAGTAGCGGTGGCCGAGCGCAGCCGGCCCCGAGCCATGCGGAGAGAGGCGCCCGACTACAGCACCGTTATGGAAGCGATCTGTCCCTTCCACCCTAAAGGAAACCACACCGCCAAAGACTGCTTCACCTTGAAGCGCTTCGCGCGGGAGAGCAACAAGCAGCCAGCTCCAGTAAGGGACGAGGTGGCAAAGAAGAAAGACTTTCCAGACGAGGATGACTACCAAGAGCACGAGCACGAGCTAAACTGCATTTACAGGGGCTCCAACGGATACGAGTCCAAGCGGAAGCAAAAACTTACCACTCGGGAGATCAATGCGGTGGAACCAGCCGCCCCCCAATATCTAAGGTGGTCCGAGGTTCCAATCACCTTCGACCGATCGGATCACCCCAACCGGGTTCTACATACGGGTAAGTTCCCTCTAGTGCTCGACCCCGTAATTCGCAATGTGAGGCTCGAGAAGGTCTTAATCAATGGAGGGAGTGGACTCAACGTCTTATTCTCCAAAACTTTCAACGACATGAACATTCCTCGCCCGAAATGAGGCCAAGCACTCACCATTCCATGGTGTAATCCTCGAGCGCCATCGCCTGGCCGGGTAGATTTCTTTGCCCGTCACCTTCGGCACCAAGGACAACTACCGGACCGAGTACATAAATTTCGAGGTAGCGGACTTCGAGACGGCGTATCACGCTATCTTGGGAAGACCCGGATTGGCTCGGTTCATGGCCGTCTTGCACTACACCTACTTGACGATGAAGATGCCGGGACCAAGAAGCGTCATCACGGTCCGCAGCGACGTCAAGCGGTCCCTGGAGTGCGACCGAGAGAACCATGAACTTGCCGAGTTGCAGGAGGCAGCCGGTGAAAGAAAGGAAATCCAAGCGGAAGCGGTTACGTTGCAGGAAGAAAGCAACGTCCCGTCCAAGAAGAAGGCCACGTTAGGAATGAAGCCCGGCGAACGAACCAAGAGAATCAACCTCGACCCGTCCGACTCGTCCAAGACAACTCTGATCGAGACAGGGCTCGAAGGTAAATAGGAAAGCACGCTCGTCACCTTTCTTCAAGCTAACAAAGACATCTTTGCCTGAAAACCATCCAACATGCCGGGTGTTCCTAGAGAGGTGATCAAGCACTCCTTACACGTCGACGAAAAAGCAAGACCAATCAAGCAAAGGCTCCGGCGATTCGCTCTAGATCGCCGGAGCGCCATCAAGCAGGAGATCACCAAGCTACTAGCTGCAGGTTTCATCAAAGAGGTGTATCACCCCGATAGGTTAGCAAATCCTGTACTAGTTCAAAAGAAGAATAAAACTTGGCGCATGTGCGTTGATTATACTAATCTCAACAAGGCATGTCCGAAGGATACCTTTGGGCTGCCCCGCATCGATTAGGTGGTTGACTCGACCGTCGGGTGCGAAATTTTGAGTTTTCTCGATGCCTACTCAGGTTACCATCGGATTCGCCTAAAGGCGGAAGATCATATCAAGACCTCGTTCATCACGCCTTTCGGAGCCTTTTGCTACACCACGATGGCGTTCGGGTTGAAAAACGCTGGGGCAACGTAGCAGCAAGCAATTCAACGATGTTTTCACGACCAGCTCGGACAAAACGTGGAGGCATACATGGACGATGTTGTGGTAAAAACTTGGGAAAAGAAGGACCTTATCACCGACCTAACCGAGACATTCGAGAGTCTAAGGGCCTTCAACATGAAGCTTAACCCCGAGAAGTGTGTTTTCGGAGTATCTTCGGGAAAACTACTCGGGTTTATCGTATCGCAGCGAGGCATTGAAGCCAACCCAGAGAAGATCAGGGCCATATCAAATATGGAACCGCCGACGTGCCAAAAGGATGTCCAGAAGCTCACAGGATGCATGGCCGCACTCAGCAGGTTTATTTCTCGGTTGGGTATGCAAGGTATGCCATTCTTTAAACTCCTTAAGAAGCAGGACAAGTTTCAGTGGACTCCAGAGGTGCAACAGGCGTTTGAAGATTTGAAAACCTTCCTGACGACGCCCCCGGTCTTGGTTTCACCGATGCCAGAGGAACCTCTGCTACTTTACATCGTGGCAACGACTAATGTAGTCAGCGCAGCGGTCGTCATAGAAAGGGAGGAGCCGGACCACGTGCAGAAGATCCAACACCCGGTCTACTTCATCAGCGAAGTCCTGAGCGAATCCAAGGTGCGGTATCCGCAAGTTCAAAAATTATTGTATGCCGTGCTCCTGACGTCTCGCAAACTCAAGCACTACTTCCAAGAGCACACTATTTCGATGGTCACCTCCTTCCCAATAGGAGATATACTTCACAATCAGGAGGCTACTAGGAGAATTGCAAAGTGGGCGGTTGAGCTCGGAGCTTTCGATATTCTATTTAAGCCTCGCACTGCCATCAAGTCTCAAGAGCTCGCCAACTTCACGACCGAGTGGACAGAGCTTCAAAGCCTGGCGATTACTAAGGAACTCGAGTATTGGACGATGTACTTCGATGGTTCCCTCATGCTCAGCAGCGCAGGGGCTGGTATCGTGCTCATATCACCAAGCGGGGAAAGGTTGAGGTACGTTCTGCAGATACTTTTTCCTGCATCTAACAACGCCGCCGAGTACGAGGCACTCATCCATGGGCTCCGCATTGCTATATCACTTGGTATCCGACGTTTGAGCGTTCGCGGAGATTCGATGCTCGTGGTCAATCAAGTGCAAAAAGAATAGTCCTGCATTGAAGACAACATGGCAGCCTATTGCTAGGAGGTACGCAAGCTAAAAGGTAACTTTGATGGCCTAGAACTTATACATGTGCTCCGCCGTGACAATGAAGCCGCCGACGAGCTAGCGAAAATGGGATCCTGCCAATCTACAGTGCCCATGGGAGTATTCGTCGAAGAAATTCACAAGCCCACGATTAGCACTCGGTCGAAGACGAACGCCCCAGCCGAGAAGAGTGTAGAAGCAGAAATCCTAGTCATTTTACCCGATTGGATAGCTCCGTATCTGGACTATTTGATGAAGGAAGAGTTACCCAAAGATCGCGTGCAAGCCGAGCGAATAATGCGCCGAAGCAAGAGCTATGTAGTGATCAGGGCAGAACTCTATCGCAAGAGCTACTCAGGTGTACTGCGACGGTGCATATCAGAACAAAAAGGGAGACATCTTCTCAAGGAAATCCACTCGGGAGTTTGTGGGAACCATGCGGCGTCATCAACACTAGTCGGCAAAGCCTATCGTCAAGGATTTTTCTGGCCGACCGCGGTCACTGACGCAGAGGACATCGTCCGGACATGCGAAGGATGTCAGTTCTTTGCGCGTCAGATGAACAAACCGGCACAGGAACTACAGACCATCCCCATAACCTGGCCGTTTGCGGTCTGGGGGCTCGATATAGTGGGACCTTTCAAAAAGGCTCAAGGTGGTTATACCCATCTTTTCGTGGCCGTTGATAAATTCACCAAATGGGTGGAGGCGAAACCAGTCGCGAAAATAACAGCAACAAAAGCCAAAGAGTTCTTCAACGAAATCGTGGTTAGGTTCGGAGTTCCAAACCGAATCATCACGGACAACAGCACCCAATTCAGAAGCGGCGTATTTCAAAACTGGTGTGACGAACTCGGAATAAAAATCTGCTTTGCTTCAGTAGCGCACCCCCGGAGCAACGGGCAGGTCGAGTGAGCCAACGGCATGGTGTTACAAGGCTTGAAGGCAAGGATTTTCGATCGGATAAAGCCATACGCCACTCGATGGGTGAAAGAATTGCCTTCGGTACTCTGGGGGCTGCGAACCACCCCCAGCAGAGCAACCGGGCAGTCACCTTTCTTCCTGGTGTACGGCTCGAAGGCGGTCCTCCCCACCAAGTTAGAATTCGGATCCCCGCGGGTCCAGAGCTATGAAGAAGTTGCCTCGTAAGAAAATCGGTTAGAAGACCTCGACAGACTGGAAGAAGCCAGGGACATCGCAACAATTCAATCGGCAAAGTATATCCAAGGCCTACGGCGCTATCACGGTCGCAATGTGAGGACCGCGCATTCTCCAAGGGAGATCTGGTCCTTATAAAGAATCAGAAATGCGAGCATAAGCTCTCCCCAAGCTGGGAAGGCCCTTACGTCGTCGATGAAGTGGTACACCCTAGGGATTACAAGCTCAAGCGAGAAGACGGCACGGCAATTAGCAACACTTGGAACATAGAACAGCTACGTCGTTTTTTCACTTGAACTTTGTAATTCAAATTGTTCCTTTATGAATGAAAAAGATCGATATTAAAGTTATTTTTTACATAATCTTCTCGAGATTTATGTGTCCGAGTGCTTCGCTCCTACAATTTTCTAGACTCTGAGACATGCGTCGCGAACCATGCCTCAGAGCCTGGGGGCTGGACTAGTCGGACACGATATGTCGAAACCACTCAGGCAAATATGCATGTTTGAAATGGAAATGCAAGAACAAGGAAACGCCTTTATATACATTCCATTTATAGGTCTAAAGTCTCTACAATGGACAAAGAGGTGTCCTTGACTTCCTCCCAAAGCTTGGTGGCTCGGTCCTCATCCACGTTGCGGGCGTAGCCTTCCTTAATGGCCTCAAGATCCACTCGGGGATAAAGCGACTTGGTAATCGCCAAAGCTTGGCTAGCACCATTGGTCGTTGTCTCCTTCAAGAGTCTCTTGAGCGCCTCGGGGGCTTCCTCCAGTCAAGAGACGACCTGGACCCTGCTGAGTGGCCTCTCGCCTCCGGGATGAAGCGAACTCAGTAGCGGCTCGGAAGCTTCTTGGAGCCTGGTGCAAGACATCTCGAGGGCTTCAACCCTCTCGTTAAAGACGGCATATTGCGCCCGTGTTTTGAATTTATAATCTGCAAGACAGAGTGTTAAGAAGAGCTAAAGCAATGAAGACATAGGAGGGCCAAGCTGCTGACCATACCTTCTAGCTCCTTCTCCGAAGCTTTAAGTTGCCCCTGGAGCTTTACATTAGCAGAGTCCCGAGCTGACGCAAAGATAAGAAGATCAAAAACCGGACGATCAAATTAAAAGCACGGGGTAGCCCAGGAAGTAGCTACCTCAAAGGGAGCCAACAACGTCCAGCTTCTCCTAGCGCAGAGCCTTTTGCTCCTCTCGCAACGCCTGGACCTCTGACCGAAGAGATCGCAGCTCGGCCGCATGCCCGGCCTTGATACGCTCCAATTCGGCCAGATATTCCTGGAGCGTTCGGATTTCAGGGAGCCTCTTCTGGAAGTATTCGGCTTTCTTTTCAAAGCGCTCCCCTATTTTCTGTAATCGTCATAGGCAAAGGTAACTACATGATAAATGACGAAGCGGGAAGACAGCAAGTGTAAAGGAGTGCTTACCCGGGCCAGGCGCGCACAAGCCGTGGCATGACTGTAAAAGTCATTTCTCTCCTCCTCCTCCTCTGGATCGTCCAGGAGCTTAAGGCCTTCCTCCTCATCAACCCACGCAGCTTGCATTATGAGCTGGGGGCGAGCAGGGGTCGGCGGAACCCGGAGGATCTCCTCGATCTCGGGGGACGGGCGGGAGGCCGGCTCCAGAAGAGCAGGGCCGATTTCGAAGCGGTAGGAGTCGGAGATAGCGCTGGGGGCTCGGGAGGCACTCCGGTGCTCCGGGACGTGGCCCCCACGACCGGGACGCAAACCTCCGGGGGATCAGACTCCACAGGGGCCCTAGACGGCATCTCGACAAGAACATCAAGTGAAGGATCCCTACGAGAAAAACTATCAGCAAGCTAGCAAAACAAGTCAAATAAGAGTCGATAGGGAAATAAACCTGTCGGACTAACTCATTTTCATCGGGGGCTTCTTGTGAGCGGTTGGGCCGCTCCCAGAAGGACCACTCGGTACGCTGTCGACTGGCACCCGAGGCTCCTCCAGAATGCCTGAGTCCTTCGGTGTTGGACTCGACCGAGCCGCAGGCTCACAGGAGAGGAGACCGAAGGCGCTGGGGCTTGTGCCAACGGTTCCCGGATCTTAGGGCCACCAGTTGGGCGCCGGGGCTTCGCGGGGTCTTTGGCCACCGTCTTTTTCCCCTTCTTGGCGGCGGGATCTCCCGCAGGAGAGCTCGCTCGCCGCTTCGGGGAATCACCTATACGAGTAGGCATTTCCGAAAGGGGCGCGTCACTGAAGAAGGCAACGCGATCCTGTAAAGGAAGATTAGAAGTGAGAAGCCATTCAGAGACGAAGACAAGGATCTATCGGTAAAGTATCTCACCTTTGGGGGAGGATTCAACGCAGAGAAGGCCTTGGGGAATCTGGTGGGCATCTCGACGCTCTGGATGAAGAAATCGTCAACTCGAGAATGAATCTGCTTTCTCGTTATTAAGTCAGGCAATTCACGGGTCGGATCGTCTTGGCCCTCAAACTGAAACCCTAGGTGGTCGTGCTCCTTCAGGGGCTGAACCCGCCGAGCAACAAAGTGAATGGCCAAACCAACCCCTGTGAGGCCCCCTTCCTTCAATTTGCCAATGAGCACCAGGAGGTCTTGCACTTGATCCATATTCCTGGCGTCGCCGACAGAGGACCAAGAAATGGACACCTTCGGCCGGCGCCCTAGGAAGGAAGGAAGAGCTGGATCGGGATTGACACAATAAAACCACTCCTGGTGCCAGCCTTTATTCGAAGACTTGAAGGGAATAGCGAAATATGACTTCTTTAGCCCCTTCTGAAGTTGGAATCCGGCTCCCCCAACTACCTTGGGGTCGCTTTTCGAGGGATAGGGCTTCAGAAGGTAAAAATGGCGGAAAAGATCAAAGTGGGGGCGAATGCCCAAGAAGGCACAGAGGTGAACGAAGATAGAGATTAGCAAAACAGAGTTGGGATTCAAGTTCACCAACTCGATTTCATAAAAGAAGAGGAGGCCGCGGAGAAAAGCACAGACCGGAAGACCCAGCCCGCGTTGGAAAAAGGGTTCAAATACCACTACCTCTTCGGGACAAGGAGTGGGGACAGATTCACCAGCAGCCGACCGGGCGGAGATTAAGGCCAAGTCAGGGAGAATCCCATCATCCACCATGGACTGCAGTTTCTCCTCTGTCGTTGTCGAGGTCGTTCAATCCTGGGGCAGGGGCTGCGAAGAAGAAGAAGACATCTTCGAAGGAGAAATCAATGGCAGCGCAAAAGAGTAGGCGCAACGGCGGTTAACCCTAGCGGCGGAGAAGTCGGAGAGACAAGGAAGCAGAAGGAGCAAGAGCGCAGTGAGAGAATAAACCGTCGGGCGACGCATGGCCTAACCATTAAAAGGGGGGAAAATTTAGGTTTTCACCGAA
This sequence comes from Otatea glauca, assembly GCA_036346275.1. Lineage (NCBI taxonomy): Eukaryota > Viridiplantae > Streptophyta > Magnoliopsida > Poales > Poaceae > Otatea > Otatea glauca. Next base: position 23,066,517 of record CM070730.1, on the reverse strand, counting down.
TCGGCGGGAAAAAGATTGCGAAACGTCTCGCCCTTCTGGATTCCCCATAAATGATTTGCAGGCCTGACGTTCTAACTCACGGAGTCAGATGTGGTTTGACCAAGTCATGTTTGGGACACTCGCTCCCCACGATGGGATGTTTTCTCCACTTACCATGCTAAGCGGGGCGTGGATGTCCTCCAACTTGAAAAAGAAAATATATACCTTCTCGTGATATGCCCCACGCTGGGTCGTTAGGTGGTTACTGCATGACGGAATCATGTATCACGAGTCGAGCCTAAACGGGCACAAATCCAATGGTATGCCCCACAAGGGTCGGAAAGCTCTGCGTCGTATTAAACGAGTACGGATACCACTCGGATAAAACCGCGATATGTCCCAAGAAAGACCAGAGTTGTATCCCGCGCCAGTCGGATATGGGTATCGCTCGGTCACGAGCCAAGAAAAATCTAGTACGCTCCAAGTTGAGCCTAAGCTGTATCCAATACCAGTCGGATATGGGTACCACTCGGCCAAGAGCCACGTATGTATGGTACGCTCCAAGCTGAGCCCAAGACGTATCCTACATCAGTCGGGTATGGGAATCACTCGGCCATGAGCCAAAGAAATCCTGATAAGCTCCAAGTTGAGCCTAAGTTGTGTCCTACGGACATGGGTATCATTCGGCCACGAGCCGCGCAAATCCTAACATGTCCCAAGTCGGACCTAAGGTGTATCCTACGACGGTTGGGTGCGGATACCGCTCGACAAAGGAACCATGCAAGCTTCGACGTGCCCCAAGCTGGGTTCAAGCTACGTCAAAACGACGATCATGGAAAAATATTGAGAAAAGGTACATCTTTATTTATGTATAAAAAGTTCACCGGGCATTATGCCCAGGAATGTATTACATTTATAGGGGACCTACACTTCACCCCGACGCACGCGACCCAATGCCTCCACGAGGGCCTCCCTGGCCCTAAAGAGGGCTAGGAAGATCTCCAGGAAGGTGTCAACGGCAACGCGGTCAAGGGCGGCGGCTTTATCCTCTGCCCTCTCCGCCATGGCACGGTCGAAATCCTCCCATAGCACGGCGAGCTCGGGGTCGTCTCGATCGTCTTTGAAGTTCCTCATGAAGAAGAAAGAAGCTTGAAGCAATAAGGTGAGAACTAAGCGTGAAGGAATACATCCGTAGCATTGATCGCTTTTATAGCCTGTGACAAATGAGGATGAAGTAAATGCAATGAGCGAGGAGCTTTGGAGTTAATACAGTTTCGGAAGCCAAAGGGGTTTTCGGAATTCGAGTTGACACAGAAAATTAAGACAATCTCGAAGACCGTCCGGTGGTTATCCATGAAGAGAAAAGATATTAAAGCGTCGCTTCGGGCGAGGAGAAATATTCAATCCACGTCTGAGATATGGGTTAGGTCCATGAGGCCGCTCACAACAAATTCGTCTGACAGAAGATTATATTCAGTTGAAGCAAAAATCAAAGGTTATGTTCGAGTCCTTCATAATCCACTCGCCGCAAGAAGAAGCCTTCAAATTATGTGAAGAAACCAGTCGGAGGATTGTACAGCGAGTTCAGAACAATGATTCAAGTTAGGGCCTAGCTGGAAGCATAGCAATTGGATCATGAATCACTCGGGGGCTACTGTGGAATATAAGAAACCAGGTATCTCCATGACCGGCCCAACGCCACCTGAGGAGAAGACAGGCCCAAGGGCTGTGCCCCGCACCAAGCCTTGCTACCGTATGGAAGAGGGGGCACATCCTATAGACAGCTATGTATATTAAGATATAAAAGATACAGTTGTAATCTGAGTCGTTGATAGGGTAGACAAATATGTAAACTCTATCCTGTAACCGACTAGAATTTAATAACCGATCGGGATCTCCCAACCGATCAGGACTCTGTAAGCCGCCCCACCCCTAGTATTAAGGGAGAGGACGGGTAACACCATAGGGATCCGATCATCGATTCATTGAGTAATCAAGCCATAGAGAATTGAGGTAGATGAAGCCAAAATTGAAGCTATTAAGAGTTGGCTGACACCATAAACGGTCACACAAGTGCAAAGCTTTCATGGACTCTCTGGATTCTATCATCGCTTTGTGAAGGATTTCAACACCATCGCCACACCACTTAATGAATTGACCAAGAAAAGTGTTACCTTCAAATGGGGACAAATGTAAGAAAAAGCTTTCAATCTTCTCAAAGAAAAGCTCAAAAATGCGTCATTACTCCAACTTCCTGATTTCGGTAAGACTTTTCAACTTGAGTGTGATGCTAGTAGAATTGAAATTGGTGGTGTATTACTTCAAGAAGTTAAACCTGTTGCTTACTTTAGTGAGAAATTGAATGGGCAAAATGTAAGGACCCGAATCCACTGATTCGAACCCACTGTGTTTGACGCACTAGTCCCATGATCAACGTTAGTGCACACAGCTCAACATTGGTACATATCACATCATACTCAACGATAATAAAATAATACTCCATTTATTGATATAGCTAAGTGTATGATCTTATGACCAACTTACATTATTAAGCCACGCAGGGCAAGACTTGAAATATAAACTAAGAAATAAGCAATAAAAGTAGAAGACGAGATAGCTCATCACCCACCACAGTGCAACCGACAAGGCTCGACCCTAATGACTCATGTCCTCCCGAACTCCTCCTCCAACAAAGGTGTAGACTCTTCAACTCACGATTATTGTTGTTGTGGGGTGAGTACATAAAGCACTCAACAAGTTGTGCACAGAATGCAATTCTATGTATCTATATGCAAGGCTTATTCCAAAGGAAAAGGCTATTATGGCTATTTTTGCAATAAGCAGCATTTAAGAATAAATACAATAAATAAATTGTAAAGACTTGTAAGACAAATAATAATAATAAATAGATTCAGTATTTCTCAAGTAAAGCAAGTTCCCAATCCTAAGTCAAGTTCCAACCTTTCATATGGCAATTCCGCCATCCCATCCAAGTTTTCCATTTAATTAAACTAACCCTTAACTGTAATTCCCGAGCATTGCTCAATTTTGTGAGCATGGCTATTTGAACAGTTTTACACTCTGCAGAGTTTATGCACTTTACCCACACGATACAACCATACACCACAAAGGTGAGTGATTATAACAAAGCCTTTACAATACTCCATCTAGACCCAGTACTGCTCGCTAAGGATTCAACACTGGTGAGACTGGTTACCACATCCAGGGCCCCCCTCTTGCGCCATGTGAGTCTACCCCAAATATAGGAACTCACTAATCACCACGACAGTACCAAAATCTAGACTTTACAAATTAATCAGCTAGGTTGTCCCATTCCAGAAATGTGGTTGCATGATTGACTCAGGTCAAAGACTTGCAAGGTTAAGTCCTTAGAGTGATCAGGGCAAGACATCCACATACCCTCTGCCCATCGGGCCCACCTTGGCATACTCGCCCCTTGCCACTTACCCCGATCTAAGTGATTATCACCCAAGTTGATTACCAAGCATCATGTGCCATCAACAAATCAATATCGCCACTACAACTCAATCTCATTGTGTGACTTCACATGACACACAAGTTCACATCATTGTTCCATATTCCATTAGTCAAGATTAATCATTGATGATTCATGTACATATGATGACGTGGCACGGCTAAGCAATCTACGACGGTCTAACCAGCCCATGTTGATTATCAATATTAACCAACTATTAGTTAACCATCCTAGGGTGACAATTAGATCATGGTATACAAATGACAAGGTAGGGTATATAGATCAAATTGGTAGATTAACTAGATCCCAATTTAAGTTGAAACAATTGTATACTTGAAATATTATGCAATAGAGTAAAACAATATAGCATTTATATAAACATGGGTTCAACATGATCAAAGCACAACTTGCCTTGGAATAGGTTCTGGTCTTGTTCTGGAACTTGATCTTGAGTTGACGGATCTTCCTTCGAAGCGTCGCACAATTCAACGTCTACGCGTACCAAAGGAGAAAGTAAATAAATACCAAAACAGAGAGCAAATAAACTCTAAAAAATTAAATAAAATTTACCATTAAATAGATCTCAATTTTAAAAATTTTTAGAGATTTGAATCACTCAAATCCGAGTTAAAATGCAAAAGTTATAGCCTTTTGAAGTTTGAATAAATACTGAAAATACAGAAATTGGAAAATCAGAATTAACTGAATTATTTTTAGATTGAAAAACCAATTTATTGCATCAGCATGACGTCAGCCCTGACCCTCGGTTCATGGACTGCGTCCACGAACCTCCTTGGGTTCACGGTGCACCCCGTCCACGCGGGTCTGGACCACTGACGTGCGAGTCCCACGCCTCGGCTGACTCGGTGCCAGTACGGCGCCCACGCGGCACCACACAACGCGCCACCTCAGCGATTCTGCCCATGTGGCCGACACATGGTGACAAAGCATCTAGCCACGTCGACGACGATGGCGCAGGGCCCTAGGGTCGTCGGCGGCGAGGACGGAGGGTACCTACAGATGCGTCTCGCCGGCACGGATCTGATGACACGATCGGTTTCTCTTCTGGTGCACTGGAATGATAGCGACGAGGTTCTATTCTTCGGCGGTGACGGCCTCCTCGCGGATCCTCCTCTCCGGCGAGCTTCCAGCGAAACAACGGCGCGCACGGGCTCCCCCTCGTCGAGACGAATTTGACGGCCCTGATCTCGTGCCTCGAGCTCCACGGAAGATGGCGAAATCGACGAAGAACTGTGGTGGTGGCACTCGGTGATTGTCCCAAAATTCCGGTGAACGGCTTCGATTCTCGACAGGGGCGCTTAGGGTTTGCTTGCGGACGTCCTTGGGCACCTGATGCCCTCCTTATATAGGCCGAACACCCCCGCGCGTAACCGACTCGAAGTCTTCAAGCCGTATCCATGGCGGATACGAGACGGAGTTCATCTCCTACATGCGAGGACAACGCCCGAATCGCCGACGCGTGTTCCCATCCGATGGCCATGGCGCGAGCTACTACACGGCAACCTCTGAACCGACGGATCACGATCGCACGGTCCTGGCTCTAAGGTTCTAGAAGCGGCCTTTGGGCTGGCTTGGCTGCACAACCACAGCCCACGAGCTCAAACAGTAATGGCCTTCGGCCCTTTATTGTTCCAAGGATTTTCGCCGGCTTTTCTTTTTAAAATAAATACAAAAAATAGTTTTAATTAATTCTACGTAATAAAATACCAGGAAAAATTCAAGAAAATTCTCAAAAATACTTTGAGGCATTTTGACTTAAATAAAATATTTTTGGCAAAACTTTACTTTAACTTTACATAAATTTAAATAGTTTTCAACAAAAGACCAATATACTTAATTTAAAGTTAATTCAAATAAATCCAGAAAAAACCAATAAATTTTAGAAAATCATAAAATGCACAATTAACCAATAAAATAATATTAAATCAAATTTTGGGATGTTACACAAAATCTGAATTATTCAACTTATGATAAAGAATTATATACTCTTGCGTGTGCTTAAAAATTGGCAACATTATTTATATATGGTCCAAAAAATTTGTTATTCATTCTGATCATGAATCATTGAAACATATTAGAAGTCAAGCTAAACTGAATAGTAGACATGCTTATTGGGTTGAATTCATTGAAATGTTTCCTTATGTCATAAAACACAAGAAAGGGAAGGAAAATGTGATTGCTGATGCTTTGTCTAAACAGTATACTTTGTTGTCTCAACTTGATTTGTAGAATTTTGGACTTAGAGTCAATAAAATATTTATATGTTTTTTGATGATGAATTAAAAGATGCCATGTCCAATTGTAAAGATGGTAAATGCTAGAACAAATTTGGTGTAAATGAGAGGTTATTGTTTAGAGCTAACAAGTTATGCATTCCAGCTAATTTTGTTCGTCTTTTATTGTTACAGGAGGAGCATGGAGGACTCATGGGATATTTTGGCATTAAGAAGACAAAGGACACCCTTGCTGAACATTTTTATTGGCCAAAGATGAGGAGCGACGTCGAGCGCTATGTTGCTCGCTGCACTACATGCCAAAAAGCTAAGTCTCGATTGAATCTACATGGTTTTTATATGCCTGTTCCTGTTCCTAGTGTGCCTTGGGAGGATATTTCTATTGATTTTATTTTAGGATAGCCTAGGACAAAGAGGGAGAGGGACAATATTTTTTGTAGTAGTGGATAGATTTTCTAAGATGGCACATTTTATTCCTTATCATAAGAGCGATGATGCTATACATGTTGTTGATTTATTTTTCAGGAAGATCATTCGACTACATGGTGTGCCAACCACAATTATTTCATATCAAGATACGAAATTCTTGAGCCACTTTGGGAGGACCTTATGGAACAAGTTGGGGACGAAATTGCTATTCTCTACCACATGTCATTCCCAAACTAATGAACAAACTGAAGTCGTTAACCGCACATTGTCAACCATGTTGAGGACTGTTTTGAAAAAAAACTTGAAGTTGTGGAAAGAATATCTACCTCATGTGGAGTTTGCCTACAACCGCTCGCTACATTCAACCACAAAGATAGGCCCTTTTCAGGTAGTACATGATTTTAACCCTCACACTCTAATTGATTTGTTATCTCTACCATCTTTGATGAAGGTAAACCTAGATACTAAGAAACGTACTGAATTTGTTCTTAAGTTGTATGAGACTATAAAAGAAAACATAGAGCGCATGAATGAGAAATATAGGGTTGCTAGTAGTAAAAGTAGAAAGGAAATAACTTTTGAACTTGGTGATCTTGTTTGGTTGCATTTGAGAAAAGATAGATTTCCATATTTGAGAAAGTTTGAGTTGATGTATAGAGTTGATGGTCTTTTAAGATTATTGAAAAGATTAATGATAATGCATACAAGCTTGAGTCGCCTGTAGATTTCAGGGTTAGTTCCACATTGAACATTGCAAATTTGAAGCCATAATTGGGAGAAGAAGATGAGCTTGAGTCGAGGATGACTCTAATTCAAGAGGGGGAGGATGATGAAGACATCACTTCCTTGGATACACACAATACTCCTCCACAAGATGCTAGACTAGGACCAATCACACGAGCACGTGCGCGTCAATTGAATTATCAGGTAACTTCATTTTTGGGAGTGAATTTTGTTTCTAATGAGAATATGATGCTACCTGATGCGTGTGATTTATTTATCCTTAGAAATCATAGAGGACTATAAATGGGTCGGAATACGAGAAGGAAGGATGCAAGACGAAGGGGCATAAGGAGGATTCGAAGCCTGGCCCAGGCTAATAGTTTCAATTCCTCTCCCTGCTAGCCACCACTTCCACAAGCCCACGAAACAAGCCAACTATACTTGGAAGCCTTCATGACATGGTGTTACGCCACCTTTGCCAATTGGGCTTCGACCCATGTAATAGGAAGGCCCAGGAGGGACACCCAAGAGGAGTTTATGTCCGTTTCCACCTCTTGGACGCACCCCCCTTTAGTTGCTCATTTAAGTTAGCCGAGCTCTCTCATGAGACTTGGGTTTTGTTAGATTAGTTTTCCACGTGAAACTTCTATGTTCTTCGCTTGAGTCGGATAGACCAACCGTCAAGACCGCTATTGGAACCCCAATACTTGTCCTTAATCCATATTCGCAATTTCAGATTACTTTTGCTTTATTCTTGCTTGTTTTTCGGTTGCTTATAGGAATTGATCTTCGTAATCAGGTCAATGGAGCTTTGGCACAGTCGATAACAATTCAGAGTTTGGTTTAGCGATTGCTTGGCGTCAGTCGTGTTTTGATCGGTAGCCTGGATCATGAAGGTTGTCTCCACAAATCGAGAGTTTTTCATCTCACTAAAAGATCAGGCCTCCATTAGTCTCATAACAGACGGTCAAGATAGAGAGAGGGAGAGAGCGACAGCGGCGACCACGTCGTAGGGTATGGACACTGCACGTGTAGTAGTAGGGAGCATGTCCTCCGGCAGTTCTTGCTCCATCTCCTCCTTCTCCCATGCTCTTTAAAACCCATGTCCGTGCTCCTCCTCTAGATAGAGAAGAACATCATGATTTTCCCCTCTTTTCCCCGATCTCCAATCCACCTCCGACCTCCTCTTTTTCGGTGTTGCTCCGGCGAGATCCTCGGCTACCTGACACCCTCGTGAGGTCCTCAATCTCAATCCATCTTCACCCTATTGTTTCCACTTTGCATGTAACCCATGGTGATCGATGGATAGTGGCGTCGGTTGGTGATTCTAGGTGCTCTGTGGACGACGAGGTACTCTCTGATGCTTTCTATTGCTGAATCTCTATGTTGACTGTGCTTGGTTGTGCAGTTGGTTTGGGCGTCTGGTGGTTGTGGTGCTCGGGGACTTGTTGCCTCTTCTGTGTGTCAAGCCCTTCATGACTTGCTACTCTTGGTCAACGTGGTCTCTTCCATAGCCAGGAAGTGGATTTTGTAGCTCTGTGTAGCTTTGGTTGCACCTCGGGACTGCTTGGTGAATTGCCTCACTTAGTAGTAAACGACATTGTATCTCCGAAAGCTTCGCGCGATGACCTGTAGTAGTACAATAGCAATATTATTTTTTGGGAAATCGTCATTGACGAGCCTTGGCTGTTTCACTGACCTTGTATTGGTATTATGTGAGTATATTTGATCTTCTATTATTTTGTTTATGTTGTGCAAAGGGGCTGGATAGTTCTTTGTCTTGGGTACTTTGCATGTTGTGGTGGCTAATGCTATGTGAAGATTGGGCTTTGTGAGACAATTTTTGACAATAAGTCAGTTTACTGTTTAGATATTAATGTTGATTCTTGCCTAGATAATTTACCTGTCCAGTACAATTTAATTCACTTGTTTTGAGTACAATTCAATGTAGCTATTGTCCACTATTGATTAACCTTGTCAATACTTGTTCTTGTATTAATTACAGTATTGATATATGTTCATCAGTAAACATGTATGGTGCATGGAGTATATAAATATGAACTGTTAGAGTGATTAATTAAACTGATACTGAAGTAAATTAATTTTGATAAGTTTGAAATATGAAATTGGTAAGACAGTATAGAAAGATTATCACAAATCAGTTAGTGATCTTGTTCCTAGTGACGAGGAAGCATGTTAATTCAGGCAGCCTGACATCTCAGAACAAATAATTTTTTAAACAACTTGAGCTATGTTGCTAGTTGTATGCCACAGTTTATTATCTTTTGCCATGCATGAATATTTAGTATACACGAGTTGTTCCTACATATGTTTTGGTATTTAACAATATCATGCTCCTATATCTATTTACTTCATATGGCAAAATTGATCTCTGGTTAATAATTAAGTATGGAACTAAAGTAATGATAAATTTGCTAAAACCACTTTTACAATAGCACTAGATGTCTAAATTTTCATGTTTGATTACTCTTTCTCAGCCCAGTTTTTAGAACGCATGAATTTCACATAATTTATATAAGAAATAGTTCAATTCCTATAGAATTCGAAAAAAAGTTCCCAGCTCTAAACGGGTCTCAACATTTTTGCAACTTCCTCGTGGCTTGAACAGTAGTGGCGAGACTTTACAAGAAGGATAATCTAAATAATATACTATATAACTAATCCATCTGTTTACAGATATAACTAATCCATCTGTTACAGATACATATATCTACATGCGTAGTCAAACTTCCCTTTTTATCGCAGAAGTATATATATAAAAGTTCCACAATAGCTACGTGAAGATATATTTGTTCCTGAAAATATTTCATAATATGGCAATTTTACTTTTTTTCTGATATATAATTACAGGAATAGTGGGTAAAGATTTTAGAGGCTGTGGTATGTGTAAAACAATAACCAATTTTTGCACAGAGAAAGTAGGAGAAAACTTGCTGCAGAAGTACATGACCATTTTAGTGCCAATTCATCAAAAACCTACAAATTTTTTTCCCTTTCTTTCGTTTGGAAAAGAACCTTATTAATCTCTCTCTACAGTTATTTCCCCAATTATGATTGTGCCTTTAGAGCCAAACCATGATTCTGTATTTCTGTTCTAGGCTGTGGTTTAGCTGGGGCTATTGTTTTCTTTTCTGTTGTGTACTGTAGCCGCACGCAAGGCATCTAATTTGCAGGCAATCAAATGCATTGCACAGCTCCACAGTGATGCACGCTGATCATAAATCAAAGCAGATATTCTCTCAGCTTTGCTCAGACAGGATGGCACATCTCTAAGCAAAGCAAAGCTTAAAATACTGAATACCGCAGTGCCTTATTTCATTATACTTGTTTTGGTCTCAAGTCTCAACGGTGTTTTATATTTTTGACGAGATTCTCTACAATTCCTAGAAGATGTGCCTTCATTCTGTCCGATTTTTGTTGTGTGGAACTGTGGATGATCCAGATTGTTCATAGGTTTCGCTTGGCTACTTGTACGATGTAGACTGGTTGTTGCGGATGTACATGTGGGGTAAGTTGATGATGTTGTAAAACCAATGATGTGGAAGCCACGTCACTAGAAACCACCCACAAGACCGGACTTGGATGTGAATGTGATTTACGTTTTTTTCAATTAAGGGACAAGTTCTGAATGTTATTGAACATCATGGATGAAAGTCAAACCACCGAAAGAGTCGACGACCACAAATGGACTTTTCCCTTTCTATTAATAATGTATGACGACTCAATTTAGAACTACATATAAAATGTGAAGTTTTGTATGTAAGTGCTGATAGAGATGTTAAAAATAAAATTAGCAAAATTAAATTTTATTTGTCATTCATTTGTTCAAAATTAAGATAGCTAAGTTAATTTCATATATTTTTCTCTAATAGAAAGCTTAACAATACTTCTTTGTAAAACATTTTCCATGTTTCCATAAAGAAATGGGTTGTTCATCCAAAGTATATGCACTATAATTTGCATTTTGTTGCCCTCTTATTTCCAAATGCCAAGGAACTAAACTAAGGGAACTTAATTAGTTGTTCTTGTGACAAAGGGATGCCAATGTAACACCATATATACCTCAAGTAAACCAGTTGGACCTTTATTTTGCTTTAAATAAAGAACAACATGAAATATTTAATTTATGCGATAAAGGGGTATCATACATTCATACTTGATCTTAAAAGAGAAGACATTGAACCACCTAATGCTTTTCTTTATACCCATTCCATTCATGAATATATACTATTCTATATTCTTGCATTTCCACCAAGACTCATCTACAAAATACTACATTTACTCTTTTTATCATATCTTTTGATGCTGTCTTACTCTAGTCTATAGTAGTAAATGACAATATAAATAATTAAAGGAGAGATGTATAAAAGGAAATAATGGTAAAAGGTTACCTCAAAATAGTAGTATGATATGTATTTACAAATAAAACTTGAATGCTAGAATGATATGTATTTAAAAGCGGAGGGAGTATTTAGTTTGTCACCAAACAGTACTGCCCATAAAGTAGGACAAAGTATAAATTCAACAAAAATGTTGTTGGACTATATAAATAAATAAATTGAAAAGGCTGACTGACTCTCGAAGGTCAAACTTCGACAACCACCGCAACTATCTATCATGTTTGTGAAAAGTAGTTTGTACCCACTGTACGGCCCTTTTCTCTTAAATCACATATTTAATTGTAAGTGTCACACAAAACAATAATGGAACATAAATGCTTATGTTCAGAATGCGCATGGCCATTAGCTCAATTTTCAGTGAGGTCGATAAATTTCAGAATTTTTAGAGAATTTAGCATTTTTGCTCCAGCAGTTTAACTCATAAATTTCGAAACAATTCTTGCTTTGTGGCAACTAAGGAAAACAACATGTACATGGATTTGAGTTCACTACTTCATTCAAGATAATTGACGTATTTATATAGTTCTAGAACATAAAGATGGATTCAACAAAGAAACCAAAACATTTGACAACGAAGATTTTTTTAAAAATAATACATTTTTTAAAAGTAATTACGACATTAATACACGGATTAAAAAATTTGCAAGAATAATACTACGTCGCCGTACCGGTTGACGAAAATCAGGTAGTCGCCAGATGGTTCAGCGAAAATGGTATTTTCATCAAACGGTGTGGCGAAAATAGGTTAATTGCACAATTAAGAACGTCTCACAGAGTAAATAGCCGGAACACTCTATTTTCGCCAAATAGTATAGCGAAAATAGGGTTTTCGCCAAACGGTATGGCGACAACCTATTTTCGTCATACCATTTGGTGAAAATAGGTGGATTTTATTGACCCTTTTTAACTACATGAATTATCATCAGTAAATTTATTATTTGAAAATATTTCGCATTTATTTTAAAAAAGCCACATATTTTCGCCAAATGGTATAGCAAAAATAGGTAGTCGCCATACCGTTTGGCGACAACCCTATTTTTGCCATATCGTTTGACGAAAATAGGGTGTCCCGGCCGTTTGCTCTTTCAGACATTCTTAATTGCGCAATTAGCCTATTTTCGCCACACCGTTTGACGAAAATACCATTTTCGTCACACCATCTAGCGACTACCTGATTTACGCCAACCGGTACAACGACGTAGTATTATTTTTGCAAATTTTTTAATCCGCGTATTAATGTCGCAATTACTTTTAAAAAATTATGATTTAAAGAAAAATTCGACAACGAAGCAATCACACAAACAGAAAACGATGTAATACGGATGGGAACTGTCCACAACTTACATTCCTACCATGCATATATTTGTGGTGCTGAGGGGTGTTTGGATTAAGGGTATGCCGTGAGAAAGCTTCAACGTCGGGTGTAAATTTAAACTAAATTTTAAAACCTCAAAAAGAATTATCCCTCATCCAAACACTCCTTAAACGTATTCATATGATGGGTATGTTTGTGGTACTTTGCGTTATGTATGACAAAATTGTCACGTCATCGTTCTAAGAAAATAATCGGACCACGAGAAAGACAATCCCAATAGCTTTGAGCTTGAATTTTGCAGATAATTACACATGGCTTTTTCCTAAAATTGTCTTGCAAGGAAAGAGAGGAAAAATCTCAGGCCCACAGGATGATGAGAAAATGATATACACCTCGAACCCTCTCTCCACATCAAAAACATTCCACTGGTGCTTGCTCACATCTCTGATTCTCTAAAACCAACAAAGAGACAGGAGGAAAAGGATCAAAGCAGTAGAGAGTCAGAGACTAGAGAAACAACACCCAGCAGCTTTGTTTAATGAGGTAATACCACTGGTGCTGTTTGTTTCTCTCTCTCTCTCTTTCCCTCCTCTTCTTATTTCTTTCCAATTTACCAGTTGTTACTCACTAGTCACTACTACTCTCTCTCACTAGCCCACCCTCCTCAACTCCTTTTCTCTGCATCTTCTGCTCCACCCTTTACCCTTTACCCTTGCCGCCATCCACCCCCAACCCCCGATTCGAGGAAGAAACCAAAACCAGCCCAGCCCCTACAGCTTGTTTGAACATCTTGGAGTGGGTCTGTTGGATCACTGGTTTCTGTTCCTGAGCAGGAGGGAGGGAGGGAGTAATCATTACCCCCGTCCTTGGATTGGTTCTTGGCGTGCAGGCCACCCTCATTCGAGGAAGAAACCAAGAAACCTCATCAATCCCTTTTTCTTTCGGTCGGTTCTTGGCATGCGGTTGCCTGGCTGAGTGAGCGGCTTGTCATGAGATTCCTGTGGCCTCTCTGAATTCTGAGCTCACTTGCCTCCGCGGAAAGGCAGGTTCTTGATGGCCTCTTGAGGTTGCGGCAGTGGAGGCAGCGGGGAGAAGTGGAAGCCTGGGTTGTGGTTGCTTGTGCTTGTGCTTGTGATTTCTGGGGTGTCCAATCCGAAATTGGGGAGGGGCATTCTTGGCCACTGATGGAATCCGGTGTTATAGGTTCTGAATTGGTGCGGACCTCTGGTGTGGTGTTGTGGTGTGTTTCTTGAAGGTTTTGGGTGGTTTTGGGGTGAGGTGGGCCTAGTTTCGGATGGCGCCGGACAGGGCGCGAGAATGCGGCGGCGGCTGCAGGCGAGGAAACGGGGCACATGCCGGTGCGGGGGCTTTGGTTGGATTCTTTGGGTGTCTCCTGTTGGTGTGGGCAATTGGTGGATGTGGGAGGTGGGGTTGTGTGGAGGTGGGGAAGGAGGGGGCTCAAGAGGTGGCGGGTCAGTTCAACATCAGCATGAGCCAGTTGCAGGCATTGATGTCGCTCCTCTCATCGTCCGAGGTACTTGCTTGTTTTTCCTAACTTGATGAATCTCCTACTGTCATGTGCATTTCTGTTGTTCCTGTTGAATGGGATAGATTGGAAGCTTTGTAGACCTTTGTCAATACTTCTCTTCCATTGCTGTTGCGGATATTGTGTGCAATGGACCAATGTTGGTTGATGAAAAGCATAATGCACATAGTATTTACTGGTTTATATGGAACAAAGTGAGATCGCTTGGATCAGTAGTATTTTTTTTTTGAAAGTACGTAACTTGTGCGAACAAAATACACTGCTTGGTGTGGTTCAGATTTTTATTTGAAGGAAAGTGGTTTGGAAATTTACAAGTGTGCAATGGTGGGCATACGGGGCTGTGAACCATCTCCTACCCAGTTTCAAGTCTCACTTCTACTTTAATTTTGAAATGTTGGGGGAATAAGTCTTATCCCGTCAAATCTAAAAAAAAAAGTTTAGAAATGTAGCTGCATTCAGTGTTGTGGCATTCGCTGACCTAATCGATGTATATTGAGAGTTTTGCCCTTGGTGGGCACCATCCTTCATGTTACTTCACCTTCTAAAATCATTGTCTTGTCAAGTTTCAATAGTCTTATATACTTTTAGATTAGATGGGGTTGAGTTGTAATATGGTGTGGATTGGTAAATTGACACTAGTAGTAGAACAGTTCCTTATTATATTGATTTGATCTCATGTTATTCGCAATTTGTTGTAATGATGAAAAGGAGGGCTTGCATTAATTGAGTGCATTTTTTTGAATATCCGATATAAGCCCCGTCGTAGCCCCGATATAGCGGACAGGGGGTAGTGGCCGCTACGCAACAGCTGTTTGTAGCACGTTGTACAGTTGTGGCACTGCAACAGCCTGCTACAACCCACTATGGCCAGCTGTAGTGTATGGTGTGTAGCAGTGGTTCAGTACAAATACATTTTTGGTTTTCATATTATTAATTTGTTGCATACTCTTGCCATTTTAAATTATTGTTGGCGCCAAAAAATGTGAAGAGGATTAATTGGCCGCAACACACCTGACGAACACCGGGTTCACGTGATCAAGGCGTGCCAACCGATTTTATCCTGCAATCGGTAAGATGAATATATTATATGCTCAAAGCTATCGCGAGACAATCGGCTTAGATCCAAACAACTAAAAAGCCGATTAAATCAAACGTTAACGATAAGTCTAATTAGCCGATTAAGGTTAATCAGATGGTAAAGGTAGATCTTTTCCGAAGAAGGCGATGCGCAACAAAATCGGAGAAAAATCAAACCTGATGGCGTAATTGATGAAGATCAACAATCGGTGATGTACAACTTTATTGATCAAGATCGAAATACAAAGATTCTAAATTACAGAAGCTACTCCTATTCGACAGGAAATTAAAAGATGTAAATACGATTTGTTGGATTGATTGTGTTGTTTTTTTCGCTCGTCTATGACCATCTTTTATAGCTATCAGCCGATCATGTCCATCTCTTACACGCTGATTGCTATGATCCGTGTCGGCCTTAACTCGAATAACTACTCCCATAAATATCGGTCATATCCCAACTTAAACCCTTTTTCCTATATCCGATATCGGCCAAAATCCTCCTAATCCTTAGCCTGACAATTTTATCATGTCTTGCTTGCAAACATATGCCTCCCATTTTGGAAGATAACTTGTCATTTTCCAAAAATCTCTTATGTCGGGTTCTTTGTCTATCGGCTTATCTCAATATCTTCACCAGTAACCGCCCCATTAATGGCGTCGTAAAAATCTCGATATGCGTACCATGTGTTTTAACTACACGCGTCCCTTCAATACTCTTTCCGTCATTTCACTTTTTTCACCCTGCTATAAATACGCGGCCCCCACACTGTCATTCTCACGCTCTCAGAACACCTGCCATCGGCTTCAAGTTCATCTTCTGTCGACGACTCTTCAACCTTCTCAACAACTTTCAATCGATCAATCGCCTCTTTCCTCAGATCGGCTGAATCGATCCTAACTAGGTATTCATCCCAATCCCAAATAGTGTCGACCAGTACTATCTAGGCCCATTAGGAAACCTAGATTTCGACACGGTCATAAACCAAAGAAGTTTCACGTCTCCCCTATCTGCTTCTGAACACAATATGGAGAGGTGGAGCAGCAGTTTTAGGGCTTGGCCGACAGTGATCAGAGGGTGGAGAAGTTGGTACAACCGGGTGGCAGCCCAAAAGAGAGAAGTATGGGAGAGGATGGGAATAGCCGAGTGCCTCCCGCTTTCACTAGCCGATTTAGAAGCCAACGAGCTCTTAGTGGTCACGGCCTGTTATTTTTGGTCAGATAATTTTAATGCTTTCATGTTCTGCACTGGTCCCGTCGGCCCCACTCTCCTCGATGTAGCCCAATTGTGCTGCCTAAGGCTCGACGGAGAACAGATATCGGCTTATACTGCCAAGCCGAAGTACAAGTTGATCAGATCCGAGGGCGAAGGATGGGGAAAATATATCAGCAATAACAACAAGGATATCGGGCTTGTATCGGACGAAGAGCATGTTGCTTTTCTTAACCTTTGGCTGGATCGTTTTGTCTTTTGCGGGGCTTCCCTAGGACCGACTCAAGTATATCAAACCGTGGCAGAGCAACTGGTAGAAGGCCGTCGGCTGGCCTTAGGAAAAATGTTGCTAGGGGCAATGTACCAAATGTTGTACATCATAAGGAGTCGGCTTTTTACTGGTTTTTGGGCAATTTGCCGTTGGCAATGTAGGAGGACTGATGTGGTTCATGCAGACTTGGTTATATGCTTATTCAGCTGGTTGTTTAATCTGGACCCAGCCGATGATACCCCCTTTCCCAGAGAAGAAACTCCTGAAGATATAGAGCCTCAATACAGAGCAAGTCGATCCTTTGGCGAAAGATTCATCATGTGCTCCGGGAATGAGACAAGAATAAGTCCTATCGGCTCGAGGAAGTATTTGGCGTTCTTCCTTCAATTTGATAATGAAGACTTTAAACAACGGGACTTTTTCAGCTACAGCCATGCAGCCGATTCCCCATGGCCTTCTTTCCTGCACTTAGAGGCCGACAACTCCTTAATGCCTCAGGAAACTTTGGACCTTTATAAGTTGTTCATTTCCCCAAGTATATTACATGTCGGCCTTCATACTAGAAATCGGATGTTCTAGTCTTCATATGAGTTTTACCACCCATCAGTTTATGCCAGGCAGTTGGGCTTCAGGCAGGTGAATCCTTCTTTCCAGCTTCTTGATCGGCTTCAGCCTCGAGCCCAGGTTCGCAACGCCGCAGTGGCTAGGATTGTCTTGGAAATAGCCGACAATCTTCAAATACGGGACTTGCCTCGCTTTTCCCTGAATACTCGTCAGGCAGGAGGCTTCACATCATGGTGGTCAACTATTGTAGAAGAGTCGATGGTAACCTCTAACAACGATTCTAGCAGCGAAGCTAGTTCGTCAGGATATACTAACTCAAGCTTAGTAGACATTACCAGTGAGGTATCGACTTAAATGAGTTTTTCGTTATATGTGCTTCTAACTCTTTCTAAATATCTTTTCACTAATTGATTAAATTTTCTTTTTTTTCAAACCAAAGTGGCCGGGAAGAAGCCAGATTCTGGCCCATCGAGTAGCGGCCATCAGACCAAAAGGCCGCACCAATCGACTGGGCTAACGGGGTACACCTCCAGCACGTTGGGCATCCAAAGCCCTTCTCTGTCGGACTTAGAAAGAGCAGCAGCCCAGTAAACCCTTTGATCGGCTATTACTTTTTCTCATCTTGAACATCTACCAACCACTAGCACTTGCAGCCGACCAATTTCCAAAGAGGAAGCGTGCAAAGTCCATCAAGGTTTCTGCCAACAGAGGCACCAAGCCTCAGGAGCAGAGCGATGAAAGCCTCCCGCCTTCTCCTCATGCATCGGCTACGGGAGGGGTAGGTTGCTTCATAAACTTGAGATATAGTAACTTTATCAGCTTTGTCTCATGCATTTCTCTTTTCAGCCAACCGCATCGGCTCAAGTGGCAAGCATCTTGGCCGATCTGCCGGCCGCTTTGCTTGAACCCCCTCCGCCGTCCTCTCAGCCGACACCACCAGCCCTTGTCACTACCACTCTCCCAGCATCGTCTGACCCATTAAATCTACTGGGTTTCACTCTAGACGACCTGGAGGACCCGGAAGTGATAGCCACGGACGACTACTCTGCTAATATCAGAAAAATTCTCGGAGTGTCGAAGGAGGCGTCGGTTGTGGTAACTTCTGCGCCGAGCATGCATGAGAGGCTTAATAGGCTTTTTGATCAAGTCATGCATCCTGAAGCCGATCTCCTGAACAACACGCAGCCCCTCCAAGACGCCATGGCTACCGTGGAGGCTGATCTCCCTCCGGAGACTATGAACGCGCTTTTAAACGTCTGCCACTTAGACGGTAAGAAAGCAGAAGTCGTAGCGGCTAGGGCAGGATTGCTCGGAGGGGGGCGTAAGAAGCCGATCAGAGGCTGCTCGACAAGATGGTGGCGGAGGCCAATGCTAAGAAAAACAAATTTGATGAAGATACTTTGGTCCTCAAGACCAACAAGGCAGCCATCTAGAAGTTGGAGTCGACCAAGAAACTCCTTGAGGAGGAGCTGGCTAGCCTGACAAAGGAAATAGCCGATGACCAAGCAATGCTCTCTGCAACAGCCTCGTCCATCAAAGAGCAGAAGCATGAAATTGCTCTGGCCGTTGTGGGAGTCCGGGAGCAATCAGCTAGGGTTGTCCCTATGCCTGGGAGCACCAAACAATACGATAGGATTGTCAACGAGGTGCAAGAGACCATCGCGAAGGCTGCAGGAGCCCTATCGGCTTTGGGCGCATGGCTTTTGGGTTTCGGTTTTAAATATTAACTTGTAATGAATTAATATTCTCTGGTCGGCTCTGCTTGGAACTATGACAAACATTTTTATAACTTTAAATCGGCTGTTTAACCGATTTTATTATCAACCTTCTTTTGCATGTTTGTAATTCTATTTTTAGCCATAATTAATTGCACCGAGTTAATTTGGCCTTTCTAACAACACACTCTCAGAGCCGATTAAGAACCAATCCAACGCTAGGATAGTATTTCTTCAAGTACTTTCCGTTGATCGCCTTAGGGAGCACAATTCCCTCCAACGTTTGGAGTATGTAAGAGTTTCCATCGACTAGTCGTTTTATCTTATAAGACCCTTCCTATATAGGGGACCATTTACCGAATCGACTACCCCTAGAGCTGACAGGTAAAATAGTCTTCCAGACTAAATCGGCTTCATCAAAAGACTTAGGTACTACCTTTTTGTTGTAAGCTCTATCAACCTTTTCCTTATTTCTCTTAAGCCGATTTAAAGTATATAAGCGAAATTCTGCCAAATCGTCTAAATTATCTATCATTAAATCTTTGTAGTCTTGAATTGACAAACCGTTTTGTCTGGCCACTCGTATAGAATCAATGTTTATCTCCACTAGTAAAACGGCTTCCTGACCATAAAGTAGCTGATAGGGTGAAAGCTTTGTTGCCCCGTGGTATGCTAGCCGATACGCCTAGAAAGACTCTGATAACGTTGAATGCCAATTCCTTGGTTTTTCTTCAATCTTCCTCTTAATCAAATCAAAGTCTTGTTAGACGATTCAGCTTGACCGTTGGCTTGAGCATAATAAGGTGATTAATTCAATAGTTTAATACCCAAACTTTTGGCAAAATCCTGAAAGTTATCGGACATAAACACAGTCCCCTGATCGGTCGTTATGGTTTGTGGGATTCCAAACCGATGGATAATATGCCCATTAACAAATATGATAGCTTCAACACTTGTAACCTTTTTGAGCGGTATAGCTTCAACCCATTTAGAAAAATAATCGGTTGCGGCCAAAATGAACCTATGGCCCTTGCTAGAGGCAGGAAATATTTGGCTGATTACATCTATACCCTAGCCACTAAATGGCCGAGGCTTAATAATAGGGT
This sequence comes from Otatea glauca, assembly GCA_036346275.1. Classification (NCBI taxonomy): domain Eukaryota; kingdom Viridiplantae; phylum Streptophyta; class Magnoliopsida; order Poales; family Poaceae; genus Otatea; species Otatea glauca. The sequence continues at coordinate 23,046,410 of CM070730.1, read as the reverse complement.
GCAAAGACGATGCTCGAGCTAATTGTACGTTGCCAAATTTCTGACAAGTCTGGCATCCTTTATAATATCGGAAACAGTCCTCCAACATGGTCGACCAAAAATATCCGGTACGCCTTAGCATCCATTTCATCTTATAAGCCAATTGATGGGATCCGCAGATACCTTCGTGCACCTCTCCCATCGCTACTCTAGCTTCATCAGCTTCAAGGCATCTCAATAGTAAACCTTCCATTGTTCGATAATACAGTACGTTATCCAAAACTACGTATTTCAAAGCATGCCGCCTAATTTATCAATCAAGTACTCCATTATCTTTGCCCTCCAATCGATGACGTTGACACACATTACTGTTTTCTCAATCGGTTCACACTCTTCTAGTCGGCCAAAATTCTTATAGCCTAACGCTTGCTGAGCTAACAAGTTTGCTCTGTCATTCATTTCCTGAGGAATATGACTGATAGTGAATCCTGTAAATGAGCCGATTACAGCAAGGCATTGTTCTAAGTATTTAATCAAAACTTCGTCATAGCAATTATATTATCCCTTAATTTGCTGCATAACTAACAGAGAGTCACCATAGGCTTCAACAGTGTCTACTTTGATATTTTCGAGCAACTGTAGGCCCCTAAGAAATGCCTCGTACTTTGCTTGATTATTTGAGCATCGACAATTTAGCCGAAATGCAAACTCAAAACTATGCCCCTGGGGTGAAACAAGCACTATTCTAATACCATCACCCTCTCGACATACCGATTCGTCAAAATGTAGCTGCCAAGGGACTACAGATACTAGAACAACAGCAGTTTCATGACCTATTATAAAATCGGCTTTCGCCTGTCCTTTAACTGCCTTAGCCGATTCATGTCAGGTCGAACTCGATGAGCGCATAGGCCCATTTACCAAGTCGACCTCGTAGAATTGGAGCTGCCAGCATATATCTTATCACATCGGTTTTACAAACAACTTTACAAGCCGATGCTAAAATATAATGCCTTAATTTTGTATAAGCAAAATATAAAGATAAGCAAAGCTTTTCTGCAAAGGGATACCTGGTTTCAGCATCAAGTAAACATCGGCTTAAATAGAAAATTACCCTTTCTTTACATAACCTTCTTGTGCCAAAACAACTCCAATAGTTTCCTCCTCAGCCGATAGATATAATTTAAAAGGTATACCTCTTTGTGGCGCAGCCAAAACCGGAGGATTAGTCAAATGCTCCTTGATGTGATCAAAAGTTTTTTGTTCATCGGCTCCCCACACAAACTCCTGATTATCCTTTAATTTTAACAATGGGGTAAACGCACGAATACGTTCAGAAAGATTTGAAATAAACCGGCGCAAATAATTTATTTTGCCGATCAACTTTTGCAGCTCATTTTTGCATGTTGGCGGCTTTGTTTTGGCTATGGCTTTTACCCTTTCTTAATTGACTTCAATTCCCCCCTCATAAACCATAAAGCCTAAAAATTGCTCAGCTGACACACAAAAAGAACATTTGTAAGGGTTCATCTTTAAACCATGCGCTCTTGTATTTTTGAAAAACGCTTCTAAATCGGCTAGATGTTGCAAATCTCCTGTAGATTTTACCACAATATCGTCGATGTAAATCTCCACAATAGAGCCGATCAAATCATGAAAAATTAAATTCATGGCTCTCTGATATGTAGCACCAGCATTTTTGAAGCCGAAGGTCATCACAGCCCACTCAAATAATCCCAAGGCACCAGGACATCTAAATCTTGTTTTTAGTATATCGGCTTCAGTCATGAATATTTGATTATACCCGGCATTGCTATCAAGAAAGCTAATGATCTTATTTCCTGATGCAGCATCGATAAGCATATCGGCTATTGGCATTGGATATTCATCTTTCGGCGTAGCTTTGTTTAAATCCCTAAAGTCGACGCAAACCCTCAATTTGCCATTTTTCTTCATCACAAGAACGATATTAGAGACCTACTCAGCGTATCGGCAAGGCCTGATAAACTTGGTCTCTAGCAATCGTTCAATTTCTTCTTTTATAATATTGTACAAGACCGGATTAAATCTCTGAGGGGATTGTTTGAATGGCTGATAGCCTGGTTTTGTAGGTAGCCGATGTTTTACAAGTTGTCGGCTTAATCCAGGCATTTCGTGGTATTCCCAAGCAAAACAATCTTAATATTTTCTAAGAATTCTGACCAACTTATCCTTATAATTCACATCTAATTTTGCGCTAATAAAAGTTGGTCTCTTCTTATCACCATTCCCTATATCGACTTCTTCGAGCAAATCAGTCGATGTAAACCCTTGAACTTGTTATGAATAGCACTTGTTGTATTCAATATGAGGCCATTGGCCAGTATATATAGTTGTACAAGCGGGAATAAAATGAAAGCATATATAAAGTAATCATGTACATGGAAAACCTATAATAGGCAATCATGTACATGAAAAGCCAATAATATGCAATCATCTATATAAGGCAATATATATCCTTAACACCCCCCCAAAAATGTAAGGCGTATGCAATAGCATTACATTTGTAAGGGTTGACACTAAAATAGGAAAAATCCAAATTCCTGGCCTTGAAGTAGTCATCGTAGCATCCAACTCTTGAATAACGAGCCAACGGTGGAAAGCCGACGAAGGAGCCAAGTTGACGATGGAAAACCGACGAAGGAGCCAAGTCAACGAAGAAAAGCCGACGAAGGAGCCAAGTCGTCGAAGAAAAATCGACAAAGAAGCCAATTCGACGAACGAGCCGAGTCGATGAAGCCAACAGAACGAGCCGAGTCGACAAAAAGAGTCGAGCTGATAAAAAGAGTTGGGCTGACGAAAGAGCCAAGATGTTAAGGATTTGGATGGACGTAACGGAGCTAAAAATAAAAGACTCAAAGGAGAGCCAAAGAGCCAGAGCCGAGCCAAGAGCCTGTAGAAGCTGGAGCTAGAGCAAGAGCCAAAAAGCCTGAATAGGAAAAACTGAAGCCGACTGATCTGGACCGGAGCCAATGGACTTCAGAAAAACGGAATCAATAGATGCGTTTCAAGTCCGATCTAAAAAGAAACAAATCGAGCTCTTGGTTGTATTCCTATGTGACTTCGAATGGAAGATGGCTCTGGTGTTGCTCTCGGGTGAAGTGATCAGCGGCTGGGTGGATGAAGCACCCGAGCCGGCAGAGGCCGAAGGGAGCTGGAGCGCGGCGAGCGTCTCGAATGCGGTCGCCAGCCAAGTGCAGGGCTGGCGTCTCCTAACGTCGGGAGCCGATGGCCAGCGAAAGGGTGGCGAACTGAGGCGAGCGGCGGCGCGGAGGCCGTGCGCGAAGGGCGTTGGGCATCCGGCGAAGCGGCGATCGTGTGGAGAGGCGCGGCGCGCCTCGACGGCGCGGTACCGAGGCGCAGAGTCGGCGTTGTCACAGCGGCCCAAAGCGGGCCAATGCGCGGGAGGCTGGAGGCGGAGCTGACTGAGGAAGAGGCCGACGTGAAGGCAAAGCGCGTCGACGTAGGAGGCTGCCCCCGGGAGGGGAGATTTCTTCTCCCGGGGGCAGCGACACCGGAAGAAACGGGGTGGCGGCTTGGATGGTGCAAGTGCACGCCGGTGAACCCTAACCCTAGAACCTAAGCTCTGATACCATGTTATGAATAGCACTTGTTGTATTCAATATGAGGCCAATGGCCAGTATATATAGTTGTACAAGCGGGAATAAAAGGAAAGCATATATAAGGCAATCATGTACATGGAAAACCTATAACAGGAAATCATGTACATGGAAAGCCAATAATATGCAATCATCTATATAAGGCAATATATATCCTTAATAGGCCTAACTTCTCATTTCTTGGAAATCCTCAATGGACTCATAGCTATCAGTTATTTGTCGATAGCTTTGCATTTTACCTTGTAAGGTCTCTACTGCTTGCTTGAACTCCATCGACGTAAAACTTCACTTGTCCGATCAAAGGTACTAGGCCTCACGTTGATCGGCATAAGCTGTCTTACTAATGCAGATGAAATCACAATCATCCAAAGCTTTTTCCAGATATGCACTCGGCCTCTTCGTGCTGCCAATTTGCGTCCGAACTGGCCATAGCAACGTGAGCCGATATATCGGCTTGAACGATCTCAACCTCATCTCCATTCCATTGAACAAGTAACTGATGCATAGTCGACGGAACGCAACAATTGATATGAATCCAGTCTCGCCAAAGCAACACACTGTAATTGCCCTTGGTGTCGACTACAAAGAAGGCAATCGGCAATGTTTTACTGCCGACAGTTAATTATGTCACCATGACACCTTGGCCTGAGTAGGATCGCCTGTGAAATCATTCAGAACCATGTTAATCTTAATGAGATCCTCATCGGCCTTACCGAGTTTTTTACAGGTGGTGTATGGCATCTAATTGATCGTTGCCCCGCCGTCAACAAGCATCCTAGAAATCGGCTTGCCGTTAATATGCCCTTTCAAGTATAACAGTTTAATATGCCGATGTGCATCTTGGGGTTTTTCAAAGACTACATCTTGGGCCCCTAAACATAGTTGAGCGAAGGTCTCCTTAGCCGATTCAGTCTTTATTTTAAACTCAGCTGGCAGGGTGAACACCATATTGATGTCCATAGGAGTAGTATCATCTTGGATCATTGGAGAATCTAAGTAATCGTCTGAATCGAACTCTTCCTTAACCGGTTCTTTCTTTCTCTACTCTTTTTTAGTAGTTTTAATCAGCCGAAGTTCATTGAAAACTTAATCTCTCTGTTTTTCCTGCTCGGCCTCTCTGATCTCCTGAGTTCTTAGCCTTTGCAACCATCTGCACTGTGATCGACTAAGTCAAGAGGGCACCATCTTGGCTTGAGCTCAATCGGCTTTCGTATTTTACCAGCCAGATTTTCCTGGATCGCAGAACTTGACCCTTCTGCTTTTGCTTTACCCTGATTTGACGCGGAGATTCTTTCATGCATCGGTCTTTTATAACTTCCATCGTGGTAATCTCGCACTGGCCCAGATAATCTGTCTTTAGCCGATTGCCTTGGCCAATCGTCTTGAGGGTAATGTTCCATCGAGCGAGTGTAGGATGATGGCAACGCTACTCCCCTCTCCCAACAAAACTGTCAGAAGGGACATCGTTGATGAACCATCTCCAAATTCTCGAGTCAATACAGGTTGTCCAGCCGACGCGCAAGATAGCGTGGCCTATTGATTCTCCTTTCATATTCCTCGAGCAGTTGAGAAAAAGTTGGCTTAGGCTTGATTATCGGTCGTCGTGGTGGCGATTTCTCCGCCTTGTACTACTTGCCAATTTCCAAATCTCCCTTGGGCTTAACAGTCTTGGAATTTTTAACCTTACAGTCGGTTTCTATTTGCAATGACACGACTGTAATCTTCAAGGTCTCTTTACCGCTTGAAGTTGACTGAATATCGACATGTCGAGCCCTTTTTGGTTGATCATCTTGTATCGGCTCTATTTCCTTTCCCAAGCACTACACCATATTTATTGGGAAGGGGTTGATATCCACCTGCATCGTTGGCTCTTCTGTGAATTTAAGCCGACCCTCTTCTATAGCCCGATTGTATCTGCTGTCGAAAAATATTGCAATCATTAGTATTATGAGAAAAAGAATTGTGCCATTTGCAATACCTTCGCTTTTTGATTTCGTCGGCTGATGGTCAAACATGCCCCTCAGTTAACCGTATAATCTTTTCTTGTAATAATAGATCAAACATACGGTCAGACTTTGAAACGTCAAATGCATATTTTAGCTCCGACTTATTCTTAGTCGGCTTGAGCCAAGAACAGACTAAGGACTTTTTAGATCCTTCCACCCATTCGGCTATGTTTATTTCTGTGGCGACCCGTATAATTAACCCCCGGTAATGACTGTCACCTAGGGTTAACCGTACGGACCTCAGTACAGTAACTAGCAAAACATCAGGCCTTCCGATGTTTTATTAGTTACTATACTGTATACAGAGTATTGCAGCAGAACAATAATTAGAGACACCAAATGGAATTCATTATTACATTCCATCAGCCACGCAGGGCTATTGTCCCTTACATTACCTTAATTTACATAGACTGGGATTACAGCAAAAAGGATCTAGATATATATTATAACCTCCTATCTCCCGGGGGCCTGCTAGCGCGGAAATATGGCCTACTACTACACCTACTACTCCTGATAGTAGTAGTAGTAGTAGTCACCCTCCGATAGGTCCTGGTCCTGCGCATAGTCCTCACCCCCATCCTCGGAAGGTTGTCCATATGACTCACCTTCTAAGCAGGGGAGGATTAAACAAGGATGGGTACAAAGTACTCAGCAAGCAATAATATATGAATGCAATAAATGATTTTTCCCTTCTCCTAATAACTACACCTAATCTAACTTCACCCAAGACCACTTCTCCCAACATATCCTTTCTATAGCAAATAAGTTTTTGATAAAGGGTTGGTTGATTTTATATTTAGAAATTTCTACTAACACTGTATATGAATAGCCGAAGCTGACCATAGTCTCTAATCCAAGAGACTGGCTTGAATTCAAGATTTTACCCTACGCGGGTTTGTACCACTTTACCCATAGTGACACCCACAAGAGATGCCCCAGAACGTTTATCGCTACTCTAGTATTAGTTCTCCACCCTGCACTTCGAGTTTGTGACACCTATCCCAGGCTGCCACACAACTCCAAAATACAGTTGTACTCCCTCTCAACCAGGGGTACACCTCTGGGCTTCAAATATACCACCCCCAATGGCATCACCTTCTGGGCCTACCGGCCTTGCCCAGAAGCACCATGCTATCCTTACCCGTTGTGGAGAGCTCTAATACCATGGTAGGACAACCTTTTCTGGCCGATTTCACACACCATGGTTGATACTGATTTTATGGCTCATTGCCCAAGTGTTAGTTGGTTGAAACTTATATTTTAGCCCATGTAGAGGACCCCTCCGGCCTACATCCTTCTCATCGGCATCCTCTACCAGCCATATTAACACACGCCAACCCAACCATTAGCTAAACACAATAATCCCATTCTCACTTCCAATTTCCAATCATCACAACCATTTCAACCCACAACTCATTCTTTTAATCCGTTCACCCAACACACATCCATTTTAATACTTTTATTGAAATTAAGCTTTCCATGCAGTGAGATATAATAATTTGATAAGACAATGAAATCATTTTCAATAATTCATAATCAAGGGAGGGTTTTGCTTGCCTGGAATATACTCGGAAAGTTCTACCTCGCTCGAAAACAGGGTCTGGTTGTCGGGCAGGTTCTGTTCTGGTCCTGAAAATTATAATCTATTAACTACTGCATTTTTATTAAGTATGAGTCAAGTATCCAACCAAACCAATATTCTATTTTTATTATATGCATCTGTTGAGGTTCATTTTAATGCTATGCATCTTCATATTTTTATATAGCCAACTAATCAATGAATGCAACTACTGCTGTTTTCTTGCTTTATACATATGCATGCTCATTTTTATATTTAGCTAACTAGTTGCTTAATCACCAGAGTGCTGTTATTTCTATTTTCATGTACATGCATGCATAACTAACTAATGTCACAACTAAGCACTAATCATCTGAGGCTACTGATGATGCTCATGGCAGATCTACATGCAAAAATCTACTCATTTTCCACTTTTCCCAAAAAAATTTCTCTCTTCTTCCTTTTCTTTTCTTCTTCTTTCTCTTTTTCTTCCCTTCTCTGTTTTTCTTTCTTTTCTCTGGTTCCCAGTTCGCCAGCATCAAGAGGCCAAGCCTTTTTGGCTTGCTCTGGCTGAACTCCTCGCTCCAGAGGCAGGCGACAGGAGTGCTCCCTCCAGCGCCAACCTCCTCTCACGCCGGCGCCAAGCTACGGCGCTCCCCTGGCCGGCGAGTATAATTTATTTGCCTTGGCTGGTGACATGACAGGTCATTCTAAATAATAGTCACAAACTCTACACAAATATCCTTATTTGCAATATGTAACATCAAATCTTTGTATACTTTCTGCAAGTCCAGCTGAGAATTTTGAAAATGATGTTGTGATATTAGTCACATCATATGATCCGCACAATCTCCTTTTTGGCAATTTCATCGCATAATTCATTGATCATGCTCAAGTTTCTTAGTATGCATTTCTAACTGCCAGTTTTAACTATTTATTTGCTGTTATGATGTAGGCAGAGTGCATGGGCAAATCTGGAATGATCAATGATGGAAATCCAGTCAACAGCATGCCTTATATCTCAGATACTCGTTGTATTAAGAATAAGCCATCTGGACGAAAGAAAAACTGGTTGAAGGATGTAATTCTTCAAGAATATTGCACAATTGAAGATAAGTATGACAAAAATAATTATGTACCCGCGTTAGTGGAAAATAAGCTCTTACAAAATGTCATACAACAAGACATTGGTTCTCCTACCACACAGTACAATGTGAGTGTTTCATGTGTTTTCTTTCTCCTGGATGAACTTGGAGTGTCAAATTAGTTGCAGTTTTTGCATTGTAGTGCAAACTTGCAATATAAACCATGTATGAAATTGGACTGTAGTCGAGCTAATCGTCAATGTGATTGGTTCATAAATGATATTTAACTTCAACTTATCTTCTTAACTGTTAACATATTGTTCTATAGATAGCTTGACTCTAAATATGTCTGATGAGTGCATGATGTTGGCCTGGCTGCAAATGTTGGTGGAAGAATTTGTGGATGCTGGAATGTAACAGAGATTGAGTATGATCTTGGCGTTGCACAATTACTGTATAGAAGAGTTAGCTTCACTATGCTAACACAAACTCATATAGGTCATATCGTCGCTTATATTTGTGGAAAAGACCATCCATATTCTGTTACATCCAAATTGATTATTTTCTCAAACTTGTTTTATTGGTCCTTCGTTTTCCCTGTCAATTGTCAAATGCTAGTAACTCAGAAATCAAGGTAATTAATCGTGTAGTACTTTCTTTTTTTATTCCATTGCAGAACATGTTAATTTGAGGCTCATTGAAGCTAAAGAAAAATAATTTTTTATTTACATTTCTTCATAATTCACTATTCTATAGAATTAGCTTATACAAAATACCAAGTTTTATTCCACCTATTATATTTGTTGAAGTGTCTGCATCTGCTTGCGCATTTTATTCATTATTAAAGCAAAGGCGTCTTATCCATATGGGTAAAGTAAATGTTGGTTCGACAGGTGGTTATACATTTATTAAATATTGGGTATTGCATGATTCCATGATCATGTTAGTCTTTAACTGTTACAAAGTTCCATTGATTTCATTTTTTGTTTTCAATGTATTTGGCTGCATGAATGTGACTTATGTGCCGGGATCAATGGCCTAAATGTGGACCAGAATAATGTGTTGAGTTCCGATCACACACTGATGTTCTCTCTGCCTGCTTCATTTGGGCTAATTGCAATTTCAATAGTTATCACTATTTGCAAAAGGAGGAAGCAATCAAACAAACTGTGTCAGCATGAGAAACTTCTCCAGATACCAAATGCTAAGATAAGTCGAAAATGGTCAAAGAGAGCCCTGCTTATCGGTGTCTTACTTGGGCTTTGTAGTTCTGTATGGATATTTTCGAGCATGTATGCAGATGTCGTTGCTAGGAGAATTGAGAATCTTGCTAATATGTGTGACGAGAGAGCTAGGATGCTACAGGATCAGTTTAATGTAAGCATGAACCATGTGCATGCTTTGGCTATTTTAGTCTCAACTTTTCACCATGGGAAGAATCCTTCTGCTATTGATCAGGTACCCTTCTTCCATTGCAAATTGGCTTCTTAATACCAGGGGTGAATCAATAAAGTTTCAATGTTCTTTGTAAAAAAGAAGTTTCAATATGGGTGCCACATAGTAAGAGCTAAATACTATAGTTTAGAAGGGGTCAGGTAATTTTTTTATACTATTTCATTTTCATATGATGTATAGTTGGGCTAAGGTGTGCCTTGGTTTAGCCCCTACCTAGTGGTAATGTGTTTTTTTTATGTCAAGGGCGTTGACGCCCAAGACGGCAGGACCTCGACTACGTAGCCCGTAGCCTCGGCTGGTAGAGGCGTCGGGGTTTCTGCCCGGCGGCCCGATGATGAAGGGGATGAGATTAAGAGGAGAAAGAACAGGAGACTAGAGATGGATAATTCTTTCTTACTTCCAAAGGGTGCTTATTCTATCCAATATATAGGCACGTAGCCTGCTAAGAAAGGAAACAATAACAAAGGAAACAAACCCCGATTCTAGCTTGCCTTGCATGCCGATTCTAGCTTGCCTTGCATGCCGATCCGCATGTCTGCCGCTTTCCTAAATCGGGGCGGTGGTTGTTGCTCTTGGCGCGGGTCGGCGCCGTAATGCCGCCCCACATGACATCTCTCCTCGATGAGCGGCTCGTCCTCGAGCCGGAAACCGTAGTAGCGGATCGATGAAGCCGCCGGCATCTTCCCACGTGGCCGACGCCGCCTCGCCTTCCAGTGTACCGATGGACGCGAACGCCCGCCAAGCGAGAGCGGAGGACGTGTTCGATTCCGTCTGACGGCGCCATTGTGGATCGGAGGAAGAGTCGGCGGTGCGGACGAGGCGTCTTGACGAACTTCTTCAAGAGGCCCACATGGAACACGTTGAGGCGGGCTCGGGAGGCGCTCGGTGGTAGGCGACGCCGTTGATGACGGCGATGATGTGGTACGGCCCAGAAGCGCGGCTTGAGCTTCCGACGCGTCACGCGTGAAGCGAAGATGCGCCCGCTAGCGCGATCGAGCGGACAAGCGCCTACCTCGTATCGGACATCCCCGTGATGCCCGTCGAGTGGCGCTTGTAGACGGCTGGGCTTGCTCAAGGCGGAGGCGGATGTCAGCGAGGAACTCGTCCCGTTCCGCCATGTTCTTGGCGACCGCCGCGACCCTTGTTTCGCGGCTCATAGGAGCGAGATGGAGGGTGGGTCACGCCGAGACCATCCGGAATGGTGTGTCGCGAGCGGATCGGTAGGCGGTGTTGTAAATGTACTCCGCCCAGGGGAGCCAGCGCAACCATTGTCGGGGGCGATCTCCGGTGAAGCAGCGTAGGTACATGGCGATGACCTTGTTGGCGGCCTCCGTCTGGCCGTCGGACTGGGGATGGAAAGCCGACGTCATGTGTAGTTTGGCGCCGATGGGGCGCATCAACTCCCGCCAGAAGATGGAGTGAAGACGGGGTCCCGATCCGAAACCATGGACTGGGGTACACCATGAAGGCGCACGATCTCGGCGAAGAAAACCTGCGCCACCGACTCCGCCGTGTACGGGTGTGCGAGGGGAATGAAGTGGCGAAGATTTGTCAAACGATCCACCACCGTGAGGATGACGGACTTCCTCCTACGCGTGGCGGCGCCGACGAAATCAAGCCCAATGTCCGCCTGCATCGCCGTGGGCACGCAGCGTGGCGAGAGCAGCCGGCCGGTGCGATGGTCCTACTTGTAGTGTTGGCATGTGGCGCAGGCGCGTACGTAGTCCTGGACCGCTTGCCTGAGGTTGGGGGACCGAAAGTCGCGGCGTGAGACGGCAGAGTATGTTGACGCCGTGACCGTCGCGTGCACGGCGGAGATGAGCTCGTGAAGGAGCGGCGACGCAGCGGATGTAGAGGTGGCCGTTGAACGCCACAAGGCCGCCGAGAGCGACCAGAGAGAGAGGCGCCGCTCATCGCGAGCTCCTCCTTGAGCGCTACCGAGCCGGGTCGGTGGCGTGGGCTCGGCGGAGGGGTCGACGGTCGAAGCTTGGGCCGAGATGGCGAGGATCGCGGTTCGTCGGTCACGTCGACGAGCATCGCCACCGTGTTGGTGCTACCGCCTTGTACTCCACCGAGAAGTCGGCCGAGTAGTTTGCCCACCCAAATGATGTCTTTGCGGTATGGTGGCGAGGCGCCGGTCGAGTAAGAACTTGAGATCGAAATGATCGGTGCGTGCAGAAGCGGCGACTTAAAGGTACGGCCGCCGATGGCGAATGGTGACGACGAGGCCAATGAGTTCGCTCGTAAGCCGCCAGGATCGGTGGCGTGGTGCGACGGTCGATCAAGAATGACACCGGTGCCGCCCTTGTATGAGGACGGCGCCAACCCATGCGCCGAGGCGTCGCGACTCAACGACGAAAGGCTAGCTGAAGTCGGGCAGCGCGAGCACAGGCGCCGTGGTGACAGCGGTCTTGAGCGCCGTGAATGCCGCCTCGGCCTCGGTGGCGCAGAGAATCTTCCTGCGAGAAGAGGCGGTGGGCGCGCGATCGAGCCGAACGTTTTGACGAACTTGAGGTAGTAGCCCGCAAGGCCGAGGAAGCCGCGCAGCGCCCGTGCAGACCGGGGAACCGGCCAATCCACGACGGCTTGTACCTTGGCCGGATCCATGGCGACGCTGGAGGCGGAGATGATGTGACCGAAGTAGGAGATGGAGTCGGCGCCGAACTCGCACTTTGATCGCTTAATGAAGAGGCGGTGCTGGTGGAGAACGACGAGGACGGCGCGCACGTGATGAAGGTGATCGGTCCACGTGGTGCTGTAGAGGAGGATGTCATCGAAGAAGACGAGGACGAACCGACGGAGGAACGGCCGCAGGATGTCGTTCATGAGCGCCTGGAACGTTGCTGGGGCGTTGCACAACCCGAACGGCATGACCAGGAACTCGTAGAAGCCGTCGTGTGTGCGGAACGCGGTCTTGGCAATGTCCTCGTCGCGCATCCGAACTTGATGGTAGCCGAGCGGAGATCCGGCTTGGAGAAGAAGCGGCGCCGTGGAGCTCGCCGAGGAGTTCGTCGACCATCGGGATTGGGTACGCGTCCTTGACCGTGATCGCGTTTAGGGCGCGAAAGTCGACGCAGAAACGCCAGGTGCCATCAGCCTTCCGCACTAGCAGCACAGGGGAGGAGAAGGCCGAAGAACTTCTGCGGATGATGCCCTGCTCAAGCATGGCGGCGCACCGACGCCCAACTCGCCCTTGCGCGGGCGGGTATCGGTAGGGACGGATCGCCACCGGTGCCGACCTCGAAGTAGCGTGATGCCGTGGTCGCGGAGCGTGGCGCGGCATGCCCTTGGGCTCGAGAAAGATCGCGCGAACTCGTCGTGGAGGGTCGGCAGAGATCGTCGCGGTGCGCGCCGCGCGATGGCCGAAGAGCCGGCCTGGCCACGCCAACCCACCTGGTGATCGCCGCGCCAGAAGGTCATGGTGAGGGCGCCGAAGTCCCAGAGGATGGGTCCCGAGACGCGAGCCGCTGCGTTTCGGGACCACGCCGTAGCCGGCGAGGCGAGCGAAGAAGTCCTCGAGAACGCCCGCCGTTGATTGAGAATGGCGCGCCGCAGACACGCCGCACGCGATGCGTGGTCGCCGTTTGCCACCGTAACCTGCAGTTTGCCCCCGAGTCGAAGGTGGAGCGAGATGCGGTAGGCCGCCTCCTCGGCGACGAAGTTGTGGGTGGAGCCGGAGTCGAGGAGGGCGAGGAGGGAGACACCGCCGAGTTGGATGCACATTTGCATCGTCTCGCCGTGCGGATGCTGGTGATCGCGTGGACCGAGATCTCGCGACTCGTCGGTGGCCGCTCGTCGCCCGGCGTCCTCGTCGCCCTCGAGTGCCAAGTCGAGGAGGAAGATGCGTTAGCGACACGGTTGTGGCCGCGCCCAACTTCGCTACAATTGAAGCAGAGGCCCAGCGGCGTCGCTCCTCCATCTCCGTCTCGGGACAGCGCTTGACCGGCGCCCTCTCGCAACGGTGGTTGCCGGGAAGCGGCCGCGATCGGGCGCAGTAATGCGAAGGCGACGGGCGCCGGCAGAGGCCCTCCGTGCGAGTGGCGAGGTTGTGGCGTGGAGGCCTCACAGCGCTTGCGTCGCGCAGCTCGGCTGGGCGAAACTCATGGCGACGGCGAGGGATCGCGGGTTGTGGATCTCGACGCCGAGGCCGAGGGGCAATTGCAGCCGGCGGTGAAGAGCCGCACTACGGGCTTCCGTGAGTCCGGGCGTAGGAAGCGTGGCCTCAAACCGGTCCTGGTACTTGACGGCCGAGCCCGCGTCTCGCATGCCACGAAGTTCGCCGAGCGGGTTGGAGCGCAGAGGCGGTCCAAAGCGGTATTGAGCGGCTCGGTGAAGCGCCTCCACGGTGGTGTGCCCTCGTCGCTACCGAATCTGCATGAACCACGGTGGGCACCCGCCTCGTGTTGTATGATGCCATCCATACCTTTTCCTCTTCCGGCATGCGTTGTTGGTGAAAATAGGACTCGCACCGAGTGATGAACGCCAGGGGATTGGATTTCCCGTCAAACTTGGGAAAATCCATCTTCTGGAAACGAGGCGGGCGGTCGTTGTGGTGCGCGCCGCCATGCGGCCCGCTGTGGCCCGACGAGGAGGAGTCAGTGGTCCGTTCCTCGAGCGTGTCGAACTTGGTCTGCAGGGTCTCGACGGACGCGGTCAACCTGATGATGAGGGCCGCGAGATCGGCTGTCGTCAGTTCGGCCATCGGTGTGGATCCTGACGGAATTGGGGGCGACGGCGCGGCGGAAGTGGGCGGGGGGACCGGCGGTGTAGTGGAGGAGTGCCTGGATCGTGATACCAAGTTGTCAAGGGCGTTGACGCCCAAGACGGCAGGACCTCGACTACGTAGCCCGTAGCCTCGGCTGGTAGAGGCGTCGGGGTTTCTGCCCGGCGGCCCGATGATGAAGGGGATGAGATTAAGAGGAGAAAGAACAGGAGACTAGAGATGGATAATTCTTTCTTACTTTCAAAGGGTGCTTATTCTATCCAATATATAGGCACGTAGCCTGCTAAGAAAGGAAACAGCTAACAAAGGAAACAAACCCCCTGATTCTAGCTTGCCTTGCATGCCGATCTGCATGTCTGCTGCTTTCCTAAATCGGGGGCGCTCGTGGTTGTTGCTCTTGAGCGCGGGGTCGGCGCTGGTAATGCCGGCCCCACATGACATACCAGGCCACAGATTAGAGATCAATGTTTGGTTCTTCAAAGTGTACTAACAGGCAAACACATTCTAGTTGTGGATGATAATGCTATCAATCGTAAAGTTGCAGCTGGTGCTTTGAAGAAATATGGAGCTATAGTTACCTGTGTGGACAGTGGAAAGGATGCGATTGATATGCTCCGATCCGACCACCTCATAAATTTGATGCTTGCTTTATGGATGTTCAGATGCCTGAGATGGATGGGTAATTTGCCTTTTCCCTTGTAGATATCATGTGATGATGCCTTTTAAAAATTTGTTTTATGTTATTTCTTGTGTGCTTCAGTGTGTGTATTATAAGATCTCCAACAAGTAACAGATCATTAGTGCAGAAATCTCTCTTGGAATGTCTTTAGATAGGTTCACATGGAAATATGTTGTCTTGTTTTTTTAGATATGGTCTGTTTGAGCTAGAGCTATTTTTAGTGACGCCCAAGTAATGGAACTACTGCACAAGTCTGTACATTTAGAGCGATGAAATCTGATATAACCCGGAAGCTAGTGATATTTAGGAAGCTTATGGAGAAATTCTCCAGAATCCGTCGCTTGGTCATATAATAGTTTAACATCATGCTTGTGTTCTGATCTTTTGTTTTTCTGAAGCAAGGTCAATACCTTCTTTATCCTTAGGGTTATAACAAGTGGTTTTTTGCACTTTGATCACTCGGTCGTCTATTTTGATCTTAGGTTTAAGGCTACAAAATTAATCCGTACTGAAGAGAGTAAAATCAACGATATGATCCAGACAGGTGAAGTGTCAGTTGAGAGCCATGGAAGTAAGGCCAATTGGCATGTACCAATATTAGCCATGACAGCAGATGTAATTCAAGCGACTTTTGAAGAATGTATGCAATGTGGAATGGATGGATATGTGTCAAAACCATTTGAAGAACAGCAACTCTACTATGCTGTTGCTGATTTCCTAGAGACTGATGCAACGGATCCATCGTGATAGGAGATTTAGTGATTCAACAGTGATTCAGGTTCTCCAATGAAGCATCTTCTAAAAGCCCATTTGGAGATCAGCAGGTGCTGCAAAGGGAGCGGAGCTTTGAGGTGATAAATCCAGATTCGACTGGACTGCTATTTAAGTTTCACTTATGTGGTGAGTTTCAGCTACATACTTTCCTTTTATGTACAAGCTTAAGCAAAAGTTAAACCCCATGCAGTTGCACAGGCCTATGCTTATACATGGAACACTGAAATTTCTGCACCACATGCGTATTCACCTATTAAACTACTATGAGAGCTGTGAGTTCTGACACCTATGTAGAATTGTAGATTAAGGCCCTATTTGTTTCAGCTTTTTTTGTTAACTTAAAAACGAAAAAGCTAAAGCCGAAACAAACGACTAACTTTTCAGCTGGGTTTAAAAAAAGCTTAAAGCCTTCATTGAACTAAAAGCTAAAAGCCAGTTAATTGGGGCTTTTTTTTGGCTTTTGTGGTACGAAAATGACTCTTTGCCCCTGAACTTCGAAGAAATTAACCGCATATGCCAGGTATAAAAGTCTCCCGATTCCATCCCATCCGCTCCCCCGACTTGGCGATTAGGGCACCGACAACCGCAATCTTGGTCGGCCACCCTCCTCGCCCACGCCGCATACGCCACCATCCAATGTAAGTTACATTACGCTCCTCCTCCTCCGACTCTGAGTCTATTCGCTCTGAATCTTTATTACCCTTTTTGAATCCTTGGGTGGTGGTTTCTTGGGGTTTCGGGGTTCTTGGTTTCCGGCGTCACACACTCGGATTTTTGTATGGATTACCGGATCGGGGAGGGTGGTCTGGTCTTACTTCGGTAGAGTTTGGATCTAGTTTCTGACCTTGTGTGTTCGATTCATGGGGTGTGCTCTTCTTGTCGCTGTTTCTGATTAATTTGGGTCAAATTGGATGGTGCGGTTGAGTTTGTGGCCGGCTGTCTACCTCGAAGCTGTGGCTAAGTTGGATGATTGGTATGCATGTTTGTTATTTTTGCAGATTGCGCCGAGCTCAAGATCATGGAGGAGTTCTCGCGACCGCCCATGGATGTATGTGTACTCCCTCCCTCTTCAAATCCTTTCTTTTGTGATATACTAGTGAATTTTGTTGCATGAAGTTGTGCTTCAAACGAGTATTTGGGTAGCTTGGGCGGTAGTTTTGCAGTAAGTTGGGATTTTAATGGTGTAGGTGTGACCGTGAATTGTATAATAACAGTGTTTCCACAAACAAAAACCCAATGTTTAGTGGTTGTTGTTTGTGATTTAGTTTGTTTTTGCTGCAAAAGTTGCTTGTTAGCACTGAGTATTTTAGGCATGCTATTTCCAGGGGTGTTTCTTTGCATTAAAATTGTGTTCAGAATTCAGATTTTATGAGATGCACCATGTGTGTACATACTTACGTATACCTCAATTCCAAATGTTATGCTAGTCATAACTAGTTAGCCAACTTACATATACTTTAGGCAAGCTAGTCATTTCTATCTAGTTCCTTGTTTTTTTGGCATCAACCAGCTTACGCCTTAGGGTGTCTGCTGGCCTTATGCATGTGGGCAGGTCTTGCTGTTCTTGCTATGTGAATCAATTGAATTTGCACTGATTTCAGTATCTGAATGGCACTTCGTTATTTAACTTGTCTTTTGATCACAAATTAAGATGCGAATGTTTGTTTATCTGGCACTTGTTCTCTTTATTTTCTTGGGCATTGTTGAAAGATGAAAAGGAATTGGCCGCAATATATCTCTTGTATTGTTGCGGTATTTATAGGTTACAACAGGAGGCATAATAACAAACATGCCTAGAGATATACATGAGATTATAACAGATTGAAACTAATTCTGTTATGTGATGCATTGCCGTGATGGTGCTGAACTGTTAGACGTCAAGGATTCTGAGCGCTTATCTTGATATCCAAGACTGCCTGTCTTACATCCCCCGCAGTTGAAGCGCCAATGATGCTGAGACTGTCTCGAAACTCAAAAAAGAGAGACGTCGGTAATCCTTTTGTGAAGATGTCTGCATACTGGGAGGAGGATGGGACATGAAGAACAAGAACAATTCCAAGCTGAACTTTCTCACGAACAAAGTGCAGATCAATCTCAATATGTTTAATTCGACGATGTTGCACTGGATTAGCTGTCATTTAGACGGCACTAATATTGTCACAATATACCACAGTTGCTTGAGAAATTGGATGATGCAGCTCGGCCAGAAGTTGTCTTAACCAGCAGGATTCAGCAACAGCATTAGCCACGGCCCGATATTCTGCTTCAACGCTGGAGCGTGAAACGGTGGGCTGTCGTTTGCTAGACCATGAGACAAGGTTATCTCCCAGAAATATGCAATAACCGGAGGTGGAGCGACGAGTATCAGGGCACCCGGCCCAATCAGCATCAGAGTATGCTATCAATGAGTGCGACGAAGAGGCATGGAGTTGTAAACCGAATCCAATTGTGCCTTTAAGATATCTGAGAATGCGCTTCACAAGATTAAGATGAGGTTCGCGAGGTTGATGCATATGAAGGCATACCTACTGAATTGCATGACTAATATCTGGCCGAGTGATGGTCAGATATTGTAAGGCTCCAACCAAGCTGTGGTAATTTGTGGGATCAGCAACAAGATTGCCAGAAGAGCTGTCCAATTTAGCGCGGTTTCAAATGAGACTTCTTCTCCAATGCTTAGTCAATGGTCACTCTTGCACTCACTGTGTGCATTGCATATCATGAAGAGTTGATCCTCCACTCAGTTTTTTGTCAGTTTTATCTTATTGTTGATGCGCCTTGGCTAGGGAGCCCATAGCCATTATGTACCCATCACGTATCTCTCTAACCCGCCGTGTTGCCAATCGCCGGATCGTTTCACTCCCGGCAAACCTGGATTTTATAATCTTCAACCACCGCGGAAGTGCGCTGCTGTCAGAAGCAGACTTGAAGCTGATGACATGAACGGCCATTTACAGATTCTGTTCCTTACTTTCCCTGTAACCTTTTGCCCGCATCCAGTTTTTTGTCACCCATTCTTAAAGGGGAAAAAACCTTTACAGACCAGAACTTATCTGCGTTGTAACTCTAGAATTTGTGGCACTGTAATGCTACATATATATGTGAGGAGGTTAGTTTCTATTGCAGCCTGATCTGATGCAAGTCTACGTGAATCATCAAATCATCATTAGCTTTTTTTTAAGGCAATGGATGATAGGGACATATATGTCTTTCGTGAGAATAGTGCTAATTCCTTGATGGTTGCAAGAATATAAACAGATAGGTTAATATGTAGTTATATGAACTATATATGCTAAAATATATAAATAACATCATATGAACATGTGACGTCAAGACAATGTTTGGTAATTTTCATTGAGCTAATCTATGTTTTTCAATACACCCTTCGGTGAAAAATAATCATGAAACATTTGTGTCAAATAAATTAGTACATAAGAGAAGTCTTCATATTCCTAAAGGGTATTTGAGACTTTCTAACAATAAGCTACAACATTCAATTCATCAAAAAGTCAGAATGTCAAATAGCCTGGACTTAAAAGCAAACTGCTTATAAGCTCATTAAACCAAAAAGCTAGCTTTAAACTATAAGCCAAAAAGCTTAAGCAGAAACAAATAGGGGCCTAAGGCCATCTCCAACAGCGTTTCCTAAATCTGGATCTCTATATCCACATATACAAAATTCCCTAAAAAGATTCCTTCCCTATATCTCTTCCCTCTCCAACAACATTCCCTATATCTCACTCTCTGTTTTCTCTCTCCTATATTATAATGATATTTCATAACCGCCATATGAGCCATGTTTTTTTTCTGAAATAATTTGATCGGCTATTTTTAATTGCGGGAATTTAAAATTTGAAATTTATTCTAACGGTCAACGTAACGGCTATATTGCAATGGCTATACTATAACGGCTATATTGTAACGGCTATATTTTTAGGCTATATATACATAGCCATTTGCACTTTCAAACCTTGCCCATTTCTGAATGTTCATTGTCTAGCATATCTCAATGAGTCCTCAGAACTTAGTTCAAGATTTCCTCTCGGAAGACTCATCGTCGGATGACGACGATGAATCTCTTATTACAAGAGCATACCTAGCACAGAGCAAGATGAGAGTGTGAATGCTCGACGCCATGGAGGTTCTATTTTTGGCCATCAATACGTACATCGCAATAGAGAGGAAGGGCATGCTAGGCTGTACGGAGACTATTTCGCTGATCCTCCGGTCTACCGCCCAACCTTCTTTCGCAGGTTTATGATGAGAAATATTTTAATTCCTTGCATTTTGGTTGATCATCTTGTCTATGACTCATTCTTATTTTCTGTGCGGTTTAGAATGAGTCGTTTTCTATTTCTTCGCATATTGCATGCTATAGAAGCCCATGATGATTATTTTGTTCAAAAAGGAATTGTGCCGAATTCTCGGGTTATCTTCTTTCTGAATGTAATCGCAGATTCGGATGATAGCTTATGGAGTACCAGCAGATGCTATTGATGATTGTCTACGGATTGCGAAAGCATCGCCATAGAGAGTCTTAAAAGGTTTGTGCGAGCTATCATTGTCCTCTTTGGAGACAGTATTTGAGATCTCCAAATGAGAATGATATCTTGCTAGATTACTTGCAATCGGTGAGGAAAGAGGTTTTCTGGATTGCTTGGAAGCATAGATTGCATGCAATCGGAGGTGGAAAAATTGCCCTACAAAGATGGCAAGGATTGTATCTTGGGCATGCACACAAGCCAACAATAATTCTAGAAGCCGTTGCTTCACAAGATCTATGGATTTGGCATGCCTTTTTGGTTTACCAGATCTCACAATGATATTAATGTTCTTCACGTTTCCTCTCTTCGCAAAGCTAGCGAAGGACAAGCGCGGAAGTGAGTTATATTATCAATGGTCACAATTACACAATGGGGTACTATCTTGCGGATGGGATATATCCTGCATGGGCAACATTTGTGAAGACAATACCACTCCCAAGGGAATAAGAAGAAATATTTCGCCCAAGCTCAAGAGGCGCTAGGAAGGATGTGGAACGAGCCTTTGGAGTTACGCAATCGCGTTTTACAATTGTTCGAGGTCCAAAGACGCTTCGGGATCAACAAACACTAAGAGATATCATGACAAAGATGTGTCATCATGCATAACATGATAGTTGAAGATGAGCGGGACGGAGGACCACTTGACTACAATTACGAAGGAATGGGAGAAACAGTTTGATGTCACATGAACATACACGAACTCTCCGAGTTTATTCAAACTCATCGCTCCATTCGAATAGGAAACTCACCACCACTTCAAGACGATCTAGTGGAGCACTTATGGCAAAGTTATGGAGGTGTAATTTAGTAGTGTTTTAATTATGTACTAACTTATATGTTATATATGTTGTAATAGGAATCTTTAAATGAAGAAGTTTATGACTCGTGACCTACTAATCTTATTGTATATGGAAATCTTATTGTATATTGAAATCTTATTCATATGACCTACATTGATCCTACTTGTGTTTTCAAAAGGTTTTATCAAAATATCACATTTAGGAGTCAAGTTTGCTACATGTGCAAATTTTGTCCCTGTTTCTTCTATATGTTTTCTTGAAAAGGTTCATCGAAAATGTCTTATAACTAGTTAGAATTAAATTTCTCATAATTCTTTGTCCAGAAGTTTTTACTTCTACGCCGGACCACTTGAATTCTTTGTCCGTAAGTTTTTACTTCTCGCGGACCTCTTGGACTAGTCTGCGTGGACAAGACTTGAATCCTATGTGTGCGGCGGACCACCTTGAATTGGTCCGGCGCGAACTAGGTTTAATCGCTAAGTAGTCCGGCGCGAACTAGGTTGAATTGCTAGGTAGTCCGGCGCGAACTAGGTTGAATTGCTAGGTAGTCCGGCGCAAAGGACAAAACCTCGGTCCGCAAAGACTTGTTTGAACCATTCTTTTCTTTCTGTCAAAATCTAAACCTTAGGTTTTGGGCAACTCGCTTTTTGCTTACATTGGAATTTCTTCTTGTTGAGTTTTCTTTTTCTAGTCTGCTTTTTCTCTTGATGTAAAACAACTTGTTTGAGTAGAAATGCAAACCAAGCAGTCGCAGAAAGCTCATTGGAACCAAGTGCTTAGTGCTCACTAAATTGAATACCGACTAATAGCTCGGTAAAATACTTAGTGGTTTTCAAAGTTCATAATAATTGTATGATGAAAGAGACTCATCTGTCTGACACCGTTTTTCATGTCAGGGATCTACCTCTTATCTAAGTTCAAAAAAAAATAGTTCTTTTGGATTAACAAGGCACTTTCTTAGCATCATTCATATTTGAATGTGCTTATGACTTATGAGTTTATATCCTCTACGAGTTAAGTTTTTATCTATTGCATCATTCATATTCCTAAGTGTGGCGCAAAGCTCGATTCACGCGGACCACTTCAAGTAGTCCAACAAAAAGCTCGATTCACGCCGGACCACTTCGAAGTAGTCCAGCGCAAAAGCTCAGTTCACGCCGGACTAGTTAGCGATACTAGTCGATTCACGCGGACAGATTGAGAAATTCTGAAATTCTGAAATTAATTAGAAGAATGACATGATTTCACATAAAGATGTATGAATGACATCTCTACATTTCCAGAGCGTAATATTTTTTGGTTCAACAACTCGGTTGGAAATTTACGAGTAATGTATGAGTCGATTTGGAAGCCAGCATGCAAGCATTAAGTAAGTTTCCTCTGCATGAAGTCATGAACTCTTACTTGATTCTCTTCAAAAGAACAAAGATCATGTCCAAACAGAGCACCAAAATGTGAATGAGTAATTTAGGTATCGTGAAACTAAACACAATTATAAGATCAATTAGTCACCTACAAGAGTAACAAGGATGTAGTCATGTATTTTCTCCAATAATTGTAGTTTATACATCACAAAAGATGTAGCAGAGATAGTCATGAAAATATCACAAACTCACGATCGAGGACAAATGAATGACTTCAACCAAAAGAAACCACATTGGTTCAACGACCTATTACATCTTCTAGCTATTATGTCGCTCTGCAAGCTCATGTAATCTTGTCTTTGTGGTTCAAAGTCAGTTGACTTAGATCAATGCTCATAATTCTCTCCTCCTCGACCATTTTCTTGAATTCAAGTTCATTTTTTTGAATTCAAGCCTCTCTTTCTCTTGCTCAATCTTCACTTTTTCTTGTGCAATCCTCTCTTGTTCTTGTGCATCTGCTCATATCGCTCATCTTTTTCCTTTCTTTCATAATCTCAAGTTCTCTCTTTTCCTTTCTAAAATTTTCTAATGCTTCCATGTAAAGATTGATTTGTTGGAGCAACTTCTTTACCTCAGCGTAATCGTTCTTTCACGCTTTATGCCCAATTGGTCTATTTAAGTGATCATTTTCGCACTTGGATGGTCCTCATCAAGATGAATTGCATTGAGCTAACAGATTGGAAGATCCGGACTTCCACTACTTTATGTCTTTTGCGTCTTCTGAGATAACCGAGCACACCACTTAGGATGGTGTTGCAAAACATTCCAACAATGCAAGAACACAAATGATCGCCCTTCTTCCTCCTGGTACAAAGTTTTAGCTTGCATAATCTGTACCAACACACAAATAACAATATAAGCAAACTATCTACAAATAGGAAATGTGTATAGATTATGGACCAACCTTGTCCTGCTCAGTTAACCCACTTTGATTTCGACGCTCAATCCGATCATGACACCCACAAAACTTGTTCACTGCTTCTTGAATAACAGACCATCGATGTGTAAGCGAAGTCTGTGAACGATCTCAGGTGAAAGTCTTGTTCTCATGGAAGTAGTCATGTATTCTTCTCCAATAAGTGGCACGGGATTGTTGGTTCCCCTGTATTGCATCGATACTAACGTTAAGCCATGCGGAGACCAACAAAGTGTCTTCCTTCTCAGAGAAATTTTTTGATCTTCTATTGTTTGGTCTTATTTGGGGACTATCCGTATGCCTTTGGAGATGGTTGCGAACCAATTGGGCTTTCTGTGGAGACGGTTGAGAACCATCCCAATTGAATGCATCCTCCTCACTCAACAAGTTAATATAGAAGCCATCCATAATTTCTCTTACGCCAACAACAAAATTTCTCAAGTTAACAAAAACATTACAATATCTTAACAAGTCTTACCTAGTATTAACAACATCCATCAAGATTACAATATCCGAACAAGTCTTAACTAGTCTTAACAACATCCATCAACATTACAATATCCGAACAAGTCTTAACATTAAAATATTAATACATGACTAGAACACTCTGAATCATCACTATCAATGTCGATACCCTCATCTTCATAATCTTGTTGTCATCACGTTTACCCTCGTCATCGCTTGTATAGTCGAAAGGAAGACACAACTCATGGTCTACACCTCTGCAGCTCTACTTCATCTCTTTGCATCAGTTCATGTGGATTGTATGGCAACTGCTCTAGGTCTGCGAGCTATAGCTTCGATGTCAATCACAAAGCTATTGAGTTCATTGCCACATTGACATGCGTTAGGAGTAAAATTGTCTTTTGCAATTCATAAGGTCGATCGATGCACTCTATTTGTTTTCTTGTCCATGCCAAGCCTTTCTTGAAGTTTCTCCTTATCATTGTCCATCTACATGTATTACAAGTTTGTAATGATTAGTGAAAGGACTTTTCTACCACACATAATAGCAGAGCACTTAATGAGTACTGACACATAATTCAACACTTCTAAATTCTAAACAGTCCATCATTATCAAGAACAGGACCATCTTTGTCTGGTTATGCTAAGTGGCTGGCTAATGTCTCTTTTGCTAAGTGGGGTAAAAGATACAAAGCTTTCTACAAGGCATGTAAATATTCTTACTAGATAACAAATGTGATTGTCAGAACAGACAGTCTGGTAAAAAAGAACATGAATATGAAATTCTTACTAGATAATACATGCAGATGGTGATGGAAAATAGGTCCCAGAAAACAATACTGATCAACCAGCTTGGCAACGTTCAGACGACAGAGACCATGTTATCCCTGTTCATCACCCAAAGCTTTTACTTGATATGGATTCTACTGGAAAAATGTGTGATTTCTTCCTGTCCGGTGAAATGTGTGATTTTTCAGCACGAAATCTAGGTACGAACCATCACCATATTCCCACATTCCCACCGACACTGCAAAATCTATTCTACTCTGAGATTACTAGGGTTCATAGCTCATACATCGGCTCGATCCCACAGCACCCGAGGTTGAAGACGACGATGAGAGGTGGCCTGGGTTGACGACGAAGCTGGGGACGAAGCGGGAGGGAAGCGATTCAGTTCGGGAAGCTGTTGGAGTGGTCATTTTCGTTTCCCCTCGTACGGAATCTCTATTTTTACGGATAGGGGATGGGAAAGGGAAGCTTTTGGAGTTGGCCTAAGGATCCAACTTGTTTTGTCATCTGAATATGTAGGCAGGAGATATCTTGGAAGTCGGAACATAATAATAGTTTGATCTTTATTATTGTGAGCAAATGGCTGTAGGGAATACTTTGATCTTGTTTTCAGGAACCAATACTTTTTTTTGAACTCCTTTCACAAACCAATAGAACTCCAGCTTACAACATCAATCGCAATTGCATTTACAATGGCTTCTAACACAATCGCAATCGAATGTAAACTCTAAAGAGGCAATTTGTTTGATATTCTTCGGTGTAAATAGGAAATGGCAAGGTCGCAAGTTTGGACATTTGTTTGGTGGCTCGAAAAATGTAAAGGCATGCTCGTTTTCCTTTACTTTTATGGGCTGGGTGAGTATGTTGGTATACATATGTTCTCGTGTAGCAATGTAATTGGTTATTAGATTATTGCACTGTCCCAAAAGAAATGTATGTCTTCCCATTCCCAAATCATTCTGTGTGAGTGCCCTGTGATTTTCATTTCATATATTACAAGTCTTGCAGTTACATGCATTTTACCATATGTATGGAAAATTCAAAATGTTCACATTTCTGTTGGTAAAAGAAATAGAATGTGCCTCACAAGTTGCTAGATGTGCAAAGATTGGAATATGCCGTTTACACTATATCAATAGAGACTGTCAGATATTAAGTTCGATATATGCCCAAAGTGGAAAGTTGCGTCTTATGTTAAACTTGTATAACAATCTAAGGGCTATATTATATATAATAAGCCATTTCAAGGGCAAAAAAACCTCCCACAACTTATTTACAACCCCTATGTACGTGAAGATGGGAGTTGGGAAAGAATACGAGAGAGAAGGGCAAATATGTTTTTTCACATGCTTTTTTTCAGCCAAACAAATTGGAAACTACTAGAATATGAAAAGTGGTAAATGCTGACTATTTTCATGAATTGGATAGCAAATCCTAAAGCTAATTTTTGGAGTGGCAATCTTTACAATAGCAAATAGTTGATTTTTCCATTTTATATAAAACTTTGGTACTCTGCATGATACTTGTGGTCAAACATTTTTTACTTTAACCTTGAATTCACACGGAAATTACACGCGCCTCAAGTACCCATGGTTTTTTTAGAGAAAAACTACAGAACGGTGTACCGTTTCGACAGCATACCTACCCTGTAGTGTTGTTTTGCTTCCCTGTCTTCTCGAGCTCTATCTCTAGCCTCGACGGATGCCCCTTACTCCGGCATTCTAGCTTTCTCTCCCATATCTTCTCTAGCTCTGACGGGAGGATCGGTAACACCACCATCAATGATGGGTTCACAATATCCCCCCCTCCTCAGGATGTAGAGGGAGTCCAAGGAGGAGGTGGTCCAACGCTAGGCAACGGTGGAGGGAGGCACGATGAGGTGGTGGCACACTAGTGAAGGATCGAGATGGCGATCAGAGGGGGGTGAATAATCCCAAATTAAATTTTATCCCCCAAAGAAGATCACAAATGCAATTCTTCACCCAAAGAAACCAAGCCAAGATACTTAGGTATCAAATAGAGGCGAAAGAATCAGTTTTCACAAATTTTAGCCTGCGGCCGGCACTACCGCTCCCACATGACCGGTACTACCACTCGGCCGGCACTACCGCTCCCACATGGCCGGTAGTGCCGCCCCTGGCAGACACAACTCAAATTGCTTCATATTGAAAATCCAATTCAAATCAAACTTAAATCAGAGCAAACCAAGCTCAAATTTAGTCAATTACTCATCACCAACATGAGTAGACCTCCACATGGTCTTTCAATCTCCCCCTTGATGATTATATTGACAAACATCATAAAAGGCATTAATTTGAGTTTGAATTAGAGATGAAGAAAGCAATTTGATTGCAAAACCGAAAATGGTCCAGAGAGAAGAGACCGAGAACATGACCAAGTTGGTAAGACATATTTTAGAGTAAGGTAATAGAAGGAACAATTTTTTTCACAAAAAGCTCTAAAAGTCCAATAAACACTCATAAAAGTTTATGATTCTTAAGATTTGCAAGTTTTCAACAAAATCATAAGATCCAAGACATTTTTCATTTTTATATTTTTAATAATGCCTTTTCTTCAATTTCTCCCCCTTTTGGCAATATAGGCATCAAGATTTCATATTTTCTCCCCCTTTCTCAACATGTATGCATGAAATGCATCTAAAGAGCTTTGAAGATTATCCAAGTGATCATAATGACAAGAATGACACCAAGCTAGTCAATTTTAGATTAGACTAGTCTAAGACATGTCCAAGTGCAAATACAAGCTTAGTTTTGAATATTTCATTTTTAGCAAGATTTGACAAGTGCAACACTTAGCATTAGTTTCAAAAATAGAATCAAAGCCACTCTAAGGATCAAAAGGAAAACCTAGAGTTCAACCTACTCAACACTTTGTGGAATCTATAAGAGCATACAAGGTCCTTCAGGCTCATTCATCACTTAATACAAATTTTGCTTTAAGAACTTTAAAAGACATAGTGGGGTACAAATGTTTGACATTATTTTGCATTCTTTACCCACTTATTTTTTTTTAATTATTTATTTGCATTTTTCTTTTTCAAGTAATTGACTCAAGCCATATGCGACCATCTCAAGATGAACTCTTAAGAGGCTGGTCTCGGTCATACACTATGCATTCCAAGTTCATCCCAAGTGCAATGGGAAGCTGTCTTGTGAATGTAAGATGTTGAGTCGAATGCGCATAAATAGAGTCATTTTTGCTTAAATTTTCATTTTAACACATTGATTTATGAGCAAATGAAGGACTCAAATATGAAACAAACTAGTTTCACCCAAGTTGCTATAGGGACTCTAGAGAACTCCAAAATTTCTCAAATTATGGCACAAACTTCTAGAGAAGAAACCTAGCAAGTAAAAGCAACATGTTTCATCAAGTTTTTCATTTAAAGCTTATGTTCATTTTTTTTAGAACTTAGCAAGATAAATGAACTTGGACATATCTAAGCTAGTGATTTTCTTCAAATGATGTAGCATGGTGTATAACATGAAAAAGAAATCAATTGCATAATAGACAAAGCTCATGAAACAGAAAATGCAGTCTATATGTAATGCATGAACAGATTCTCAAACTCTCCCTCAACATGTGAATAAATTTTAAGCACAAATCTGGTTCAAGTTGGGTTATTAGCATAATTGAGCTCAAGAAAGATCCAACTGAACTCAATCGAAACCAGAAATACAGAATGAGGAGAGGAAGTGAGAAACTGCAAACTGGATGGCTATTGAGCATAGAAAAGATAGAAGAGACTCACTACGGCTCAGATTTGCTCTCATCTTCCCCAGTGACTGACATAGGGAAGCTGACTCTAGATCCCAAACTAAGGAGTGCACACAGACCCTGTCTACCTAAGGGGCCCAACACCTGCTAGACTTATAAGACTGTGAGGGAACTCAACCTAGAGAGAAGAGAGAAGAGAGAACAGCTAATCACGCATGATAGCAACCTAAAGCACAAGATGAGAGGTCCATGCAAATCATGCCAGAAGTCTAAGTGAGTGAACTCAACTCAGGAAAATAAGCCCTAAATCACCCAGAAGAAACACAAAGAAAGGAAAAACTGGAAGAAAATATATTATACATAATATACAAACCAGCTCCCCCTCACGATAGGCCGCAAGGGCTCACGACTCCAAGCTCACTCCTCAAGGCAACAAATCTGGAGCTATCCAAAAGCTTGGTAAAGATATCGGCTAACTGGTGGTCACTCTCTACAAACTGAAGCACGATATCCTCTTTCTCCACATGGGTTCTAAGGAAGTGATATCTAACATCAATATGCTTGGTCCGGGAATGCTGCACTGGGTTCTTAACAATGCAAATAGCATAAATAAATGTTGTTACAGAAAAGTAGAACACTCGCTATTGCTAACCCAAAGTCACGCAGAGTCGAACGCATCCAAAGCACTTGACTACAGTAACTCACTGCAACAACATACTCGGCCTTTGTAGTAGACTGTGCAACCCCAGACTGCTTCCTAGACGACCAAGAAACAAGAGAAGTGCAAATGAATTGGCAAGTGCCAGAAATGCTCTTCCTATCTATCCTACAGCCAGCAAAGTCTGCATCAGAAAAGGCTCGAAGGGATAGACAAGAAGAAGAAGAGTACCAAATACCATAATCAGTGGTAGCACGAAGGTACCTGAAGATGCGCTTCACCGCCTGGCGGTGAGAGGAGCGAGAAGAAGTATAAAATCGAGCGCACAGACACACGGCGAAATGTATGTCTGGCCTCGAAGAAGTGAGGTACAAGAGAGAGCTGATCATGCTCCGAAACTCTTTTTGATCAGTAGGCTTACCATCCTCATCAGGCTCAAGGACAGCAGTGGCGGCCATAGGAGTCATTACTGACTTCCCGTTAGACATGTCGAAGTGCCTCAGAAGGTCCCGGGTATTCTTGCCTTGATGCAAGAAAGTGCCCTCCCGAGTCTTCTTGATCTGGAAGCCAAGGAAGTAGCTCAACTCGCCCATCATACTCATCCCAAATTCTATGCTCGTCACCTCAGAAAACTGAGATACAAGAGAATGAGATGAACCATCAAAAATGATATCGTCCACATAAATCTGGACGAGAAGAAAATGGGACTCATGGTATCTGATGAACAGAGTCTTGTCTACTATGCCCATCTTGAAGCTATGGCTGAGAAGATAAGACTTAAGCCTCTCATACTATGCTCTTAGGGCCTACTTGAGTCCATACAAAGCTTTGAAAAACTTATATACATGACTCGAAAACTTGGAGTCCTCGAATCCTAGAGGTTGTTTGACATAAACCTCTTTCTCAATATAGCCATTGAGGAATACACTCTTGACATCTATTTGATAGATCTTGAAGCCCCGGGATGCAGAAAATGCAAGCAGGATCCTAATAGCCTCTAGTCTAGCTACAGGGGCAAAGGTCTCCTCAAAATCAAGACCCTCAACCTGAGAAAATCCCTATGCAACTAGCTAAGCCTTGTTGCGAATGACAACCACATCCTCACTCTGCTTATTTTTGAACACCCACTTGGTCCCAATGACATTATGACCAGATGGGGGCTCAACAAGCTGTCATACCTTGTTTCTCTCGAAGTTCTCAGGTTCCTCATGCATAGCATTAATCCATGACTCATCGGATAATGCATGAGAAACATCCTTTGGCTCAAAGGAGGCACCAAAGGCATAGTGGAGGCAAAAATTAGATAAACCTTATTTTGAGCGAGTGACCCGCTCAAACAGATCGCCAATGATCTGATCAGGTGGATGAGAACGCTGAATATGACGGGGAGGTCCAAAAGCATAAGTGGCATCTACCTCATGCACATAAGAGGTAGGAGCAGAGCTACTAGCTGCATAAGAGTCAGAGGGCAAAGGCTGGTCTCCCTGAGGTGCAGAAATGGAAACGGGAGGCACCTCAAGTGTAGAGGGGACTGGATCAGGTGGAACACCATCATCTCCATCATCCTCATCCTCTACAAAGATGGTCTCGGAGGTGGGAGAAGAGCCTGAAATGTCAGGTCTAGCTCCAGGGCTAGCCTCATCAAAAGTCACCTCGCAGGTCTCTATGATCCTATGCGCATCGCAACTCCAGACCCTATAGCTACGAGAAGAAGTCGAATAACCCAGAAAGATACCATTAGAAGAACGAGACTCAAACTTATCCAGGTTACCAGACTTCAAAATAAAACACTTGCAACCAAACACACGAAAATGAGAAACACTGGGCTTTCGCCCATACCTCAACTCGTAAGAAGTGCGGTGCAAATGTGCTCTTAAGAATACGTGATTAGAAACATGGCAAGCAGTAGTTATAGCCTCAGCCCAAAACTTCTTAGGAGTGTTGTACTCGTCTAACATCGTCCTGGCCATCTCTACTAGGGTACTGTTCTTCCTTTCCACTATGCCATTTTGCTGAGGAACATAGGGAGAGGAGAATTGATGCTCTAAACCAGACTCCACACAGAAACTCTCCAAATAGGAGTTCTTGAACTCCGTGCCATTGTCACTGCATATAGCTCGCAAGGAACCAGAGAGCTCAAAAGACAGCCTATGAACCAAACCCCTGAAATGGGTAAAAGACTCATCCTTCGAGGCCATGAAGAACACCCAAGAGTACCTCGAAAAATCATCAACAATGACAAGAAAATACCTCTTCTCACCCACTGACTGCACTCAAGCTGGACCAACAGTGTCCATATGTAAAAGCTGTCCGGTGCATAAGTCATCGCAACTATGACTGAGGGATAAGAAGTAGCAATCATCTTGCCATGTCGGCAAGGAGAGCAAACTAAATCTTTGACCATCTTGAGTTTAGGCAAATCACAAATGAGGTTGTGGCTATTAACTCGGGTCAAATGATCAAATCCAATGTGACCAAGTCTCCTATGCCAGAAGGAGAGATCACGGGACTCAGAAGCAATTAAACAACGAAGAGAGTCTCCAAAAGAAGCAGATAAATCAGCACGAAAGACTCTCCCATATCTAGAAATCCCGCAAACTAACCCTCCTGATGAATCGAGGATTCTACAGGCATTACTCTTAAAACTCACCTCGAAAGAGTCATCGATAAGCTGAGAAACAGAGAGCAAGTTATACAGCAGCTTACTTACTAAGGCAACATCCTTAAGAATAAAATTTTCATTTATGCAGATGGTACCTTTAGCAATGACTCTACCGGAAGATGCATCCCCGAAAGTGATCAACTCATCACCAGGGGCTCGGACTATGGAAGAGAACCAACAAGAATCTCTGGTCATATGACGAGAACAACCGGAGTCGATAATCCAAACATCTCCCTTCCCCATCCGACGAACCTGATCAAGACATAAGAGAGAAAGATGACTCAGTATTAGGATAGAGTGAAGACCTGAAAACCCAATATTGAACCACACGACGCCTCAGAGTACCAGCCACAGAAGAAGACTGGACTCGAGTGTTTCTCTGACGTTTAACCCTAACAAGATCAGTAGCAACTCTAGTAGATGATCTAGGAGTTGGAACTGGGTTGGCCCGCTATGGTGCAAAGGCCGGACCACCCCAATGAGGATGCCTAAAACTCCTACCAGGAAACACTTTACGCCGCTGATATCTACCTCGATGAGAAGAACGAGGAATATCAAGAGGACGGCAAAAAGACTGACCACGAGCAGCTCCAGGACTAAAACTCGACTGAAAAACATGAAAATCGAGTCCTGGATGCTGCCCAAAATCAGACGACTCTCTAACCTGTCTAGAAGCAATGCGTGCCTTAGGAGTACTCAAGTTCTAGGGATAACCATGAATACCAGTAAGAGCAACGACACGCTCACGCCGAGTGATCTTGGCGCGCCTAAAACAGAAATCTACTAGGTGACCATCCTTCTTACAGAAGGTGCATGTGTACTTCGCCTTGCTAGAAGCAGAAGCAACAGGAGTAACAATTTTAGCAAGCAATTTAGGGCAATTTTCATATGAGAGAGTAGAGTGAGCATGAAGAAAACTAGCCTCAACAGGAATAGCATCAACAAAACTAGTGCTAGCATTCTTCAACCTAAGACCATCAAGATCAGCAAGCACACTATCATATATGGTCCTTAGGTT
The DNA here is from genome assembly GCA_036346275.1 of Otatea glauca. Lineage (NCBI taxonomy): Eukaryota > Viridiplantae > Streptophyta > Magnoliopsida > Poales > Poaceae > Otatea > Otatea glauca. The sequence goes on along the minus strand of CM070730.1, from coordinate 23,013,478 downwards.
CTCTAGCTCCTCAAGCAAAGCATCACACAAAAAACAGTCATCAGTGACTCGAGAGGGAGAAGATCTAAGTGAAACTAACTCCCGAGTCAAAGTACCAACTTCCTTCTCAAGCTCCATACACCTAGCTCTAGTTCTAGCATGAAATTTTCCTAGTTTGCAGAAAACTTCATTGAGCTGGTCATAGGAGGGTACCTCGTCCGAGTCGTTGTAGAGCTCGGAGTCACTAATGTTGTTGGCATCAGCCATGAAGCACATGCCGGAGAAGTCGTCGTCTTCTTTCTTCTCTTGCGGTTCATCCTTGCCATTGTTGCTCCATGTCTCCGTGTCGGAGAGGTTGATGTCATCAAGTGCGGCGAGGATGCAGTGGAAGAGCTTCTTGTTCTTCGAGAAGTTGCGGTACTTCTTCTCACACGCTGGCTCGTGAACTGGAGGCTTTTTGTTGCGATTCTTACCGATGTAGTCGTTCTTTGCTGAACCGCCGGTGTCGTTCTTTGCCTTCTCCAGTTTGGGGCAATTAGCTCGAATGTGGTTAGGGCCACCACACTCGAAGCAAGTGATCATGCCACCTCTCTTCCTCTCTCTCACCCTCTTGTATGCATGAAAAAATTTGCAAGCCAAAAGAGCAAGATCATTTTTTGAAAAAATTTCCAGTTGGTCATCGCTTAGCTCGCAAAGGGCGGAGAGGAAGAAACCAGCAGAAAGATCAAGGGAAGATCCCGTGGGATCAGTGACCAAGGCAATCGACTGAGATTTCGTCTTGCGTAAGACGACGTCGATTTCATGAGTCTTGAGATGGGAGTAAAGCCCATCAAGAGTCAAAGTCGACAAGTCGGTGATGTCTTTGATGGTGGTCACTTCCATCTCCCAAACTCGAAGATCAAGTGCGGTCAAGAAATATCGAGTATTATCCGAGTCAGAGTATATGCAACCGACTGCTCGGAGATTGCTCAAAATCTTCGTAAAACGACCAAAGCACTCGTCAAGACTCTCACCAGTGTGTTGATCAAACTTATTGTACTCACGCTTAAATTGGTCCTGTCTCACCGTCTTAATTTGGGTAGTGCCCTCATGATAAGCATCGAGGGTCACCCAAATCTAATGAGCAGAACGAAGGTGAGAGATCCTATCATACTCACTGCGGCTAAGACCCTGTATGAGGATGTTCCTTACCTTAGCGTTTGCCTCAACGTCAGCCATATTGCCGGCCGTGACGTTTTCATTAGCAGGAACCTCATATGTGAGTTTCACCTTCTGCCATATCAGGAAGCCCTGGGCAGTAATGTATAACTCCATTCGAGACTTCTAAAATAGAAAATCAACTCCAAAGAAAATAGGAGACTTGGTGGAATACTTGTCCATCACCATGGCTCTTGAGACCGGTAAAGATCTATGAAAGAGCAAAACCGGCTCTGATACCAATTGAAGGATCGAGATGGCGATTAGAAGGGGGGTGAATGATCCCAAATTAAATTTTATTCCCTAAATAAGATCACAAATGCAATTCTTCACGCAAAGAAACCAAGCCAAGATACTTAGGTATCAAATGGAGGCGGAAGAATCAGTTTTCAAAAATTTCAGCCTGCGGCCGGCACTACCGCTCTCACATGGCCGGTACTGCCGCTCGGCTGGTACTACCACTCTCACATGGTCGGTAGTGCCGCCTATAGCAGTCACAACTCAAATTGCTTCATATTGAAAATCCAATTCAAATCAAACTCAAATCAGAGCAAACCAAGCTCAAATTTAATCAATTACTCATCACCAACATGAGTAGACCTCCACATAGTCTTTCAACTAGATATTAGGTTGAGCGGGGTGGGGAGGTGAAGGAGGGGGAGATGGTGGCGCAGCGAGGTGGCGAGGTCACCATCGGCCATGGGTGGGGGAAGGCAGTGGAAGGGCACAGAACTTCTGCCAACACTGGGGAAGAAGGTAGGGAGGGGGAGCGGCGAATGAGGGAGAGAAAGGGGAGGCGAAGCTGCGGTGGTGGACGGGGAGGGTAGGGTAGCTGCTATAGTGGTGAAGGATATACCGTTGAGATGTGCTAGTTGCTCTCTTTTTTAAAATAATATACTTTCAGAAAGTCTAATTTACGGTTGTCCGTACGAACACTCGTGACGTAACGCTTCCCGTGCAACACGCGTCGCACGCTGGAGTACACCGCGCGACAGCTAGTGGGGAGGTTTGAAGGGCCTGACCAGCGTAGCATCCAGTGCCAGCACGCCTTCTATTACATTTTGAATTATTTTTTTAAATAATATTTAAAAAATGGAAAATTACAGAAATAATATACCAAAATTAAAAATTACAAATATACCTCTCTATCGCCATTTGTTGCCTACGTTTGCTCAGTAGAAATGAGACCTAAAACTGCTCTCTGTCGCCATTTGGAATGGCAACAGGCCTGTTGCCATTCCAAATGGCGACAGAGAGGTATATTTGTAATTTTTAATTTTATTTCTAATTTTAGCATATTATTTCTGTAATTTTTTATTTTTCAAATATTATTTTAGAAAATAATTCGTTACATTTTATTCTTTATTCGTTTTCAATCCTTACTCTTTTGTATTAGTTTCTTTTGTTACTTTCCATTCCTTCCGTCACATTACCTTTTCTTCATTCTTTCTCAAGTTTTTTATTTGAGTTTAAATTTTTTGAGTTGAATTTTTGGACGAATTTGAAAATTTCCAAGTTGAAATTTATAGTCAAAACTTTTTAAACTGAAATATTTTTAGTCGAAACTTTTTCGAACCAAAAGTTTTTTTTTATCGAAACTTTTCGAGCTAAAGGTTTTTTCAAGTCGAAAAATTTCAAAACAAATTAATTTGAACTGAAAGTTTTCGAACCGAAAGTTTTTGAATTTTTCCATTCTAAAATTTCCTCACTTCAATTTTTTTTATTTGAAATTTCCCAATTTAAAATCTTCCCCGTTGAAAGTTCTCGATTTGAATTTTCCTGAGTTGAAATTTTCCCAGTTGAAAGTTTCTCGAGTTGATTTTTTCTTGAAAATTTTGAATTGAAATTTTTTCACGAGTTGATTTTTTCCAGTTGAAAACATTCCTTTTTTGTTACATCTGCGCGTGTCGTTCCAGGAGAAATTATGCGGGCCATCCGTATTGTGATGATGTTTAAGGTTGATCTTTTTCCAAGTGAAGCTTCGTCTATTTGAATTTTTTTGTGTTGAAACTTTTTAATTTGGAATTTTCTGAGTTGAAATCTCATTTATTTTGAATTATTTGAGTTGGAATTGTTTGAAAAATCGAGCTGAGGAATTGAGAAGTGAAAGAGATCACTCGTTCACAGCTACGAACAGGGATGAGCAGGGAAAGCCAGGGAGGGGCGTTGGTTGTCTGCCACGTGGCCAGTGTTTGGATGTGCCCGCTAAGAAGACTGGGTGAGGTTAACCTCACATTAGGCGTACGTACCCATATACTTTAGACGTCATGAAATCTGAAGATCTGAACTCACTTAATATGTAGTGATTTCCGTTTCTGCATTTCCTTTTAGATAGATTTTGGACTGCCACCTTTGTATACACGTTGACTGTGGGGACGTGATTTATGCATTCGATTTCTGGATACATCCTCCACACCTTTTACATAATTTCAATGGCACACAAATGGACAACATTGGGATATAATATATCTTTACATATCTCATACACAACCTGTCCGATCAACACATCACACGAGTGATGTTCACATGGCCAAAATTTCAACTCGTTCATTTACACCGTCTTGCCCTTGGTACCTGAGCTTTTTATATATGCATATACACATACCCGTCAAACCAAAGCTTCCATAGCATCTTGTCTTGGCAACACTACAGTGGAATTGGGAGGAGTCAGCAATGTGGCAAGGCGGCGGAGGTGATGTCGACGGCATCACCCTGGCGGCGGACAGTGACGTCCCGGCCGTGCGCTACCCTAGGGTCGCCATCCGGCAATTGTCGGCCGGCGTGGAGCGTCGTGTGCGCGCCGCCGAGGCGGCGCTGCGGTGCGCGGCGTGCGGCCTCGCCGTGCTCGCGGCTGTGGTGCTCGTCGTGGACCGGGAGCCCCATGTGTTCTTCGGATCGTACGTGAAGGTGGCGCGGTACACCGACATGCCAGCGCTCGTGTAAGGGCGCAAGCCATAAATCCTCGACCGTCCGATCTTCTTGTCTTATGATCCTGACCGGTCAAAACTGTACGCCGGTGCTGCATGCAGGTTCTTGGTTGTCGCCAGTGGGATAGCTGCGTGCTGCAACCTTGTGCAGGGGGCGAGGTGCCTGGTGAGCACAGCGAGAGGCAGTGCACTCGTCAGTAGGCCATTGGCATGGGCGATCTTCTCGTGTGATCAAGTGATGGTGTACGTGCTGATCTCTGCCGTGGCGGCGGCGCTGGAGACGGCGGCGATCGGCAAGCGCGGCCAGCCGCAGTTTGGGTGGATGCAGACGGCCATGCTCTACAAGAGGTTCAGCATGCACGCCGGAGTCGCCATCCTCTGCGCGGTCGCGGCCAGCGTGGCCATGGTCGCCGTTTCGGCCGTGTCGGCGTTCAACCTCTTTCGGTTTTACGGCGACGGCAAAGGAAGAAACAACTGAGAACTGGTTCGTATTGTTCTTGGCTGAATCATGACGTGCTTCAATCACTACTGCGGATCGGGCATGCACAAGCGGTTCGAAACCGCTTTCAGAAGCGGTTTTAGAACCGCTTGTAAGCAACCGTCGGGTATCACAAGCGGTTTCCCGAACCGCTTGTGGTTCGACATTTCCACAAGCGGTTGGTGTTACCAACCGCTTGTGGAGAGGCTCTCTCCAAAAGCGGTTGGTATTACGAACCGCTTGTGGAGAGGCTCCACAAGCGGTTGGAGTTACCAAGCGCTTGTGAAGAGTCCGACAACAGTAGCGTTTGATTATATTCAATATAGAATATGTTTTGAGAGGGTTTTGATATAGATTTTGACAATTAAAATAAATAGAACTTCATGAGTTTTTTGACACACTTAAATATATATATATATATATATTAGTCATTAGTATTCATTCGATAATTACGATCACTAAAAATGAACAAGTTGATCGATGAACACATGAAATAATAAGCTAGCCACGTCTTTTACAACTTTCAAAGAATAAAAGGGCGAATGTTGAGCTCATTTCTTGCGTCGTCGCTCTTTGTGCCCTTGGTCGACGTTGATGTCAGTTCACTGTCCTTATTTCAGACAATCTCTCCAACCATTTGCGTGGAACTCGCCTTTGGTGGATACAATCTAAATCGACAATAAAGCCGATGAGTTGTTCTTGGATTCTTTGCAACCCGGTGCGGCGGGATCACGTCTTGCACATCGATGTTGGGCTGACAAAGCGGGAGGTAAATAAATCTCTGGACATGTAATTATTAAAGTGTAAGTACTAAGAAATTGACATGTGCACACTACTTCGGCGTTGGTTATCGGCACATCACCGTGGGTAATACTTTGCATATAGTGGCATACATAATAGCCACATAGGTTGTTTCCACCCGTCTGTTGTAAAACCTGCGATGAAATTTGAAAGGACCACGATTATTGGGATGAAAAACTGTTACGGCATATTAATATTCTTTAATACGTACTCGAGTGCTTAATTGTACATCAAATTCGTTCTCGAAATCTCCTTGTTGCTTCTTTGAAACCGTGCGAATGTCTGTGTGATGCGTTAGTATGAATGGTAATTATCGAGTTGAAATAATTAGCAAGGTATTTCAATATATATAATAAGGAAAACCATCGTATATATATGTGCTATATACATTTAGGGTGTCAATGATAAATTGAAATTTTTCACGAGTCCTTTTGAGTCTTGAACAATGATTTGGTTGCTATCAAGCTTGATGACAAGCAGGATCGGTGAAACCTATTCATGTATTGCAACATATATGTAACTAGTTAGCTAGTAGTATTATAAATGCCTTGGAAAATATAAGAACGAGAGGTTGTATATATACGCACTCGAAGTTGAAGGGCGTATATGTACGGTTTGTAGTCTTTGTCCCAAGAATGCATCGAGAATGTAATCTTCAAGTTCCTTTCGGTTGTATCCAAAGACGAACTCGTTAACAATCTGGTCGATGAAGCCCACGTTGAAGATATTCTCTTTTCTACATCGTTGTATCTCCATTCTACATAGAAAGGTATAAGTTTAATAGTTGCAATTTTATTATGCGAGGAAGCACACGGTAAAGGTATGAGCTTGACACTTACAGCACCAAAGCTCATGAGAGACACGTTGATGGAGTCGACATGGTAAATATTGTATAAGTCGTCAAATTCGAGCCATATGGTGTTGTCCCCGCGATAAAAATCATCTTCTTTTATACGGAGGGGGAACATCGTTCTTCCTTGAGCGGACTCTGTCATGTACCATTCGTGAAATTGCCGCATCTTGGTTGGCAGATCCTTTATCTCATTTGGGTTAATCAGCTCCCGGCCCAACTGAAATTGCCATCTGACCTTTGTTGCCATTGGGATATCATCTATTAATCCAAGAGCTGCAGCTGTGGAACTGAGTCCTGCCTCCTTCATAAACCTCTCGAGGTTCTCCTGATCTTAGTCTCTCTTCTTCTTCTTTGCCGCCGCCGCCTGACCACGTTTATTCTTCTGTGTAGCCTTAATTATTGTCCGTTCATAGTTGGACGGCACAGGCAGCGGCTTTGCACGGCATGTCGCGAAGTGTTCTGCCGCTTTTGGATCGGTTGGTACCTTTGGCTCTACCTTCTTTTTTGCGAAGTGTGCAGCCACTTCTGCTTTAGTGACCGCGTCACTCTCCTCCTTATTCATATCATATGCCCTCTTTGGAGGTTCCTTTACCTTGGTCGATCGGCTGGACTCCGCCTTCTTGGGAGCAGGTGCGGGAGCCTTCATTCTATTATCGAGCTTCTTCCTCGGAGGAGATGGTGGAGGCGTGGTTTTCCTAGGGGGGTTCTTTTTTGTTTGAGATGCTGGTGGTGGAGTAGGGCCTGCGTGGAGCGGGTGGAGACATAGGAGGCGCTGGTGGTGGAGTAGGGCTTTGCTCTGTTTCTTGGCGAGGCATTGCGTGGCGGTGACGTTGGAGGCGTGGGTTGCCGTGGTGGAGATGACGCGTCCATAGCGGTGGAAATATGATGTACCGCTTTGCTAAAGGATGATATTGTGGAGGGCCTGTCCAAGCTTGGTCACGTCGTCGCCTCGGCAATATCGAGGTGAAGTTCTTCAAATCCGCTCAAGCACCTCCTCCACCGCGACCTTTGAGTAACCCGGGGTATCTCGTTGCGATGGAACATCCGCCCACTCCACCGGATATGCCATGCCGTAAGCCACCTTGATGGAGAGGTTACGCGCATCAACATGCAACTCACATCGGCGGCGAACCCTTATGTCATCCACGGGATAACGGGATAGCAAGGTGTCCGCCGGGGCCCGGTGGACGCGCAGACTACTTCGCGCCGCGGGGGTCGATCACGCGTCTCGGTGATTGCTCGGACCTAGTCCTTGAAGCTTGCCGAGGGCAATTTGTACTTGTTGCGCAACTATGTCGCGATGCTAGCACAGGTTGCTCGAGCTCTTGTTCCAATTGGTACACTTTACGTGATTCTCTTGATTTGCTTCTATGCCGGCTCAGACGTATGTGCGTCCTTCGCGAAACCATACTTCCACGGCGTCGGCTTGCCCATACCTCGTGTCCGTCACAGGTGCTCGGGGTTTTCAAGGGCATGTGTTAGCTCGTCATTCTCCTGTCTCGCACCAATGTACTGCCGAGGCGCTCAACGGCTTGTATAATCCTTTGGCGACCTCTTGTACTCTGGTGCCATCACCAAAGCGCCGTCATCCAAAGGCTCCCCATGACCCATGAACCAATTGCGCAGCGCTGCTGTTCCCTGAGCGGTAGCGGTGTGGCGTCCTTCGCCATTAATTCTTCTTCCGCTTCTCCCATTTTGGTACAGCCTTGATGTAACCACGGTGCCAAGATGGTGGTGGTATTTCTTCATCCGTGAATTGGCCTTGTTCTTCCGACTCGCGGCTGGCCTTCACCGCGGCTTGAACTCCTCGAATGCTTCCCGGTGATCCGCCAACTTAGGAAATTGGTTGAAGTCGGGTCTTTCTCCCTTCGCACGTACTTGCGGTGAGAGACGTCTTCAAGCCTAAAACATTGTTGCCATCTTCTTCAAAGTAAATTTCTTGGCCTTGTCTTGGACCCTTGAGGAAATGTGAAATTTTCCTTAATATCTTGCAGAGCGAGTCCTTGGTAGCTTGAGGAACTTCACCCATTTTACGATGCTAATTGGGACGTGATCCCTCACGTGGTAACCGCAAGCGTTGTTATGCGGCCCAACCGCTAAAAGAGGGCAACCGCATCCTTCGTTGTTAACGTCGGTAAACACGCGCTTCGTGGGCGGCTTCTTGTTAGGTCCCCGATGCTTGGATTTGTTGCTCGATGCACGGGCTTGAAATACATAAACATATGTACAAGCGTGTCGAGTGTATTATATTAATGAGTTGCGATTAATTAACATGTCTACGGGATTATATTCTTACGGTTGTACCTCATCTGGCGGAACGGTGTTATCGGACTCGTGGCGAAGAAGATTACCATCACCTTCGATGGTACCCGGTAGCGATGGAGTCCAACAAGAAGCTGTTCTCCCTCATCGAGCGTAGGGTCACCACGTCTGGTTGCACCATCTATACTAATTCGAAAAAATGTTGACATAAATATCATATTACTTTGAAACAACCATATTCTGATTACAACACAAGCATATTATTACATAAATCTCTACACCAAGCATTAAGTACTACGGCGTGTTGGAACTAGCCCAAGGATCAAACACGAACTCGTGATGATATTTATTAGTTAGTCGTTTTGATCGTGATGATTTGATCGCTTTGATCGTTTTGTATATGAATTCTACCTAAAATTGATATGCAAAACTAAATAGATGAAACTAAAATATGTACATAGCTAAAATTTGAAATAAAAATTAGATGAAATTAGTAGTTAAATTTATATACAAATCCTAAACTAGAACTGAAATTCAAAATTAAATAAAAACAACAAAATAATAAAAAGAAAAAGAAAACATGCATTGTTATGTAATTCCATACTAAGTGAAAAATATACGTGTTGGTTTAATTTAGAATTAAAATTTCAAGCAAGCGAGCACTTGTGGGCATTTCACCGAGCAGATGGTGGGCGTAGAACTAGAGAGGAGGACGACGCGTGCACAAGCAGCTACCTCGGTCCTCCTGGCTGGACGGCGGTGTGGCGGCGGTTTGGTGGCGGAGAAGGCGTCGGCGGGGTGGCAGAGAAGGCTTCGGCGGCCGGGGTGGAGTGACGGCGCGACGAGGGTGGTGAGAGAAGGCTTGGCGCACGCGGGGTGGACTGGGACTTAGAAGATTTTGGGTGTGAGAAAAGGGCGGGGCGTTTCAAATTTATACAGGGAGCACTTCTACAAGCGGTTCTAATAACCAACCGCTTGTAGAAAATCTCTACAAGCGGTTTTAGAACCAACCGCTTGTACAGGGAGGACTTCTACAAGCGGTTCGTAGAACAAACCGCTTTTAGAATATATCTACAAGCGGAGTTAGATCAACCGCTACAAGCGGTTGGTGTTACTAACCGTTTCTGAATAGTCCACTCTAGAAGCGGTTCTTTTCTAAAACCGCTTCTGAATATTGCGTTCTAGAAGCGGTTCTTATTACTAACCGTTTCTGAATGTTGCACTCTAGAAGCGGTTCGTTTTTCAAACCGCTTCCGTTTAATTTCATGATTTTTTAAAAATTCTTTTCAGACATGATTTCATTTCATAATTTTTTAAAAAGGCTTTTAGCAATTCAGTTTCATTTCAGAATTTTAAAAAAATACTTTTAGCACTCCAGTTTCATTTCATAATTTTCTAAAAAATGCTTTTAGCACTTCAGTTTCATTTCAGATTTTTTAAAAAATGCTTTTAGCAATTTAGTTTCATTTCAGGATTTTTAAAAATACTTTTAGCACTTTTTCATTTCATAATTTTTAAAAAATGCTTTTAGCACTTGATTTAATTTCATAATTTTAAAAAGTGCTTTTAGCAATTTAGTTTCATTTCAGGATTTTTTAAAAATTCTTTTCGCACTACAGTTTCATTTCATAATTTTTTAAAAATGCTTTTAGCATGACAGTTTCATTTCATAATTTTTAAAAAATGCTTTTCGCACTTTAGTTTCATTTCAGAATTTTTAAGAAGCTTTTAGAACTTTACTTTCATTCCATAATTTTTACAAAATGCTTTGAGCACTTTAGTTTCATTCCAGAATTTTGGCACTTTACATTCATTCCAAATAAACACTTCCTCTTGTAAAGACTTACATATACATAGTTCATACAGTAGGGGTACATCTTAAGTAGTAACGTACTTTGTCTTTACAAGTGTTCCTTCATTATGATCGCGACGTATGAAAGGAGTATCCACATCTGTGTCATTGAGGAGGCTTATGTCGACATCCACAATGAAAGGAGGATCTCGTCGAATCGACTATACTCTTCCTCGCCTGCGTGACGTCCTCAACTCCAACAATCCTTCGTTTGCCTTGTAGAACCACGTGTCGCTTCGACTTAGTACTACAATCTTTCTGCTTGTCCTTATGCTTCTTAGGTTTGCTTGACATGTCCATTACGTAGAAGACCTGTCTCACATCGTTCACGAGGACAAACGGTTCGCGCCTATAGCCGACTTGGGTGAGGTCCACGATTGTCATACCGTATTTGTCGACCTTCACGCCGCTTGAAGTCAGTTTGACCCATTGGCACTTAAATAGAGGGACCTTCAAAGGTCCATAGTCAAGCTCCCATATCTCTTCTATGAAACCATAATATGTATCCACCTTGCCTTTGTTGTCTTGGCGTCTATACTCGGACACCGCTATTTTGGTTGGTGCTCTTGTTATCCCGCGATCCGTGTAAAATGTGTAACCATTTATCTCGTACCCCTTAAATGTCACGATTTCACTAGATGGTCCCGAGCCAAGCGTTAATGTTCATTGTCCGACCCTTTCAAAAGGATGTACTTTTGTAACCAAGCGAAAGAATCCATGTGCTTGATGTTATCCAATCCTCGACCTCCCGGAAATCGCGGCGTAGAATACTCTTGTGCTCAAGGACATACGGGCCACTACAGTTGATTGTTTCAAAACCGTGAAATGTGCTTGCTTAAATGTAAGAAGATCATTGCATGCAATTGCTTTCCTTCCTAGTGTCCCTTTCCTCGTAGCCTCCCCTCATGGCGTGATATAGGACGCCGATCGGGTTTAGATCATTAATGTAATCCACACAAAACTCAATCACCTCCTCCGTCCCATAACCCTCGGCAATGCATCCTTAGGACGAGACGGTTCTGAACATACTTCTTTAGCACACTCATGTACCTCTCGAAAGGGAACATGTTGTGTAGATACAGGTCCAAGGATACCTATCTCTTTGACAAGGTGATAAAGTGAGATGAACCATAATATCAAAAAATGCAAGAGGAAAGATCATCTCAAGGCTAACCAAACTTTGTACCACGTCATCCTGCAGCTTATTTAGTTTATCTGGGTCGATGACCTTCTGTGAAATCGCGTTAAAAAAAGAACACAGCTTTGTGATTGTCCCTCGTACCCACTCGGGCAGTATGCCTCTCACAGCCACTGGGAGCAACTGTGTCATTAACACAAGACAGTCATGAGATTTCATGTGTACGATTTTATTCTCTTTCGTGTTTATGAGTCTCTTTACATTCGAGGAGTATCCGGAAGGGACCTTCACACTGTTCAGGAACTCTATCATGCTTTTTTTCTCTTCTTTGCTTAGAGTGTAGCTCGCAGGATGTAGGTAATGTTGTCCTTTCTCTCTCTTTTCGGGATGTAGGTCGTTCCTCAATTCCAAGAATTTAAGGTCCTTCCGAGCTTGCAGTGTATCTTTCGATTTTCCGTACATATCTATGTAGCCTAGCAGTTCAAGCGGACATTCTTCGTGATGTGCATGAAGTCAAGTGAGTGCGAACCTCCATAACTTCCCAATAAGGCAAGTCCCAAAATATTGACTTCTTCTTCCACATGGGTGCATGACCATCCTCATTACGCACATGTTTGCTTCCGTGACCCTTTCCGGATACTACTTTCAAATCCTTTACCATAGCAAACACACGTGGCCCACTACGATCTTTGAGGCCTTGCGAAGGTGCAGTTGCCGTTAAATTTCCTACCTTCCTTCCGCAACGGGTGACTCGTAAGAAGAAACCTACGGTGACCCATGTACACAACCTTCCGAGAGTTTTTTCGTGCGTGCCGTCCGTTTCATCTAAGCACCGGATGCGTGCTCTATATCCTTTGTTAGTTAGGCGGACAGTTACTGAGAGCGAGCCAATCGTTGATTGTTACAAATAACAATGCACGAGGGTGAAATACTCCCTTTGTACTCATCCCATACCATTGCACCATCGTCCCATAACGTCACAAGATCTTCAACCAATGGTTTGGTAGACATCGATGTCATTTCCGGGTTGCTTGGGGCCTTGGATCAACAACGGCATCATGATGTGCTTTCGCTTCATGCACTGACCATGGAGGAATGTTATAGATACATAGTGTAACGGGCGGTGCTATGGCGCTGCTCAATTCTCGAAAGATTCATCCCATCGGTACTCAACCCAAACCTTATGTTTCTCACCTCATCTGCGAAGTCAAGCACGTCCGATCGACTTTCCTCCACCGTGAGCCATCTGCGGGGTGTCTAAGCATCCCGTCGTCCTTACGCTCTTCTTTGTGCCAACGCATCATCTGGGCATGCGCTTTGTTAGCAAACATACGTTTCAATCGGGGGATCACAGGAAAATACCACAACACTTTAGCTAGAGGTCTCTTCTTCTTACGCTCCCCATCTATTTCACCTGGATCGTCACGCTTCACCTTATACCTTGATTCTCTCGCACATTGGACAAACATCCAAATCGGCATACTCATTACGATACAGATACAATCATTAGGACACGCGTGTATCTTACGTACTTCCAATCCCAAAGGATGACGACTTGCTTGGCTTCATATGTAGATTCGGCGAGTGTTATCTTCCGAAGCACCTTCTTTACGAGTGATAACACCTCATCGAATCCCTTATCGACACACCATTTCTAGCCTTCCATTGCAAGAGTTCGGTGTGGTACGCAGCTTTTTGTGGCCCCGCCTACGGTTTGGGTACAAAGGAGTTACGTGGTCCTCTAACATGCGCTGGAACTTCTCGAGCATCTTTCATCTGTGTAGTCTCCCTCTCCGTCTCGCAAAGATCCGGTCTAGCTCATCATCACCAAAGTCACCAAGTGTTTCTTCCACGAGCAAGATGTGCGTGTCGTCCGGTTCTTATTGAATCCATCTTCCTCTTCCTTGTCTTCTTCATCGTCTTCTGGCTAATCACCTCAACTTCGCCATGGTTGGTCCAACAGTATAATTTGGCATAAAACCTCTCATGATCAAGTGGTTCATAACTTGCCATCGCTGGGAATGCTCCTTCGTTCTTGCAATCTACACACGGACAACATATGAAGCTACCTGGAGGCAATAATGCAACGGCCGCATCGAGAAAAGCCTGCACGCCATCAATGAACTCTCTCGAGCGACGGTCCGCATTGTACATCCATTGCCGATTCATCTATACCAAGTTATAATTTCATTAAAAATTATAACAAATTCCGTTAGAAAAATTATAACCTAACTTAAATTTCGTAACATTTAAACCCAACCAAAAAAAACTCCACCTACACCGTCATCCAATTAAAGACCTACCTTTCTAATTATTTTGTATCCCTTCCTACCTTTGTAATTATTTTTTATCCTTCTACATGTTTTTCTATTTTATTTCATACACCAATAATTACTTCCTTGCAATGTTATACCTAGATCTCTTCCAATATTGTGATATTTAAGATTCTAAAGCTAACAACCACCTAGATCTAAAGCTTCCAATCACCTTTACCTTGTAATGTCATATTTTGAACTAGATCTCCACCCTACATCTTCATACAACAACAAAACAAGGCACGAAAAACAAATTTTCGATAATGCTTAAAAAGTTCAAGATTTCTCCACATCCATTGAAAAAAATAGCAATATCTAGGTGAGAAGGATGTTCACATGATGTTACTAACTTTGAAACACTTAATTTAGAGCTAATCACCTCCAATTAAAAATTTGGACAGCACCTCCCCAAGAACAGCGCTTGGTCGGCCTTCTCTGTTCGATCGTATTCGTACCTCTGCTGGCGCATGGAGGAAGAAGGGTTTAAATGCGCTGCCATGGGAGGGCTTCGAGAGCGGTTGGAGACACGAACGCCGAAGGTTGCGTTCTAGAAGCGGTTCTTTTCTCAAACCGCTTCTGAAAATCAGAAGCGGTTTGAGAAAAGAACCGTGACTAGAACGCAACCTTCAGAAGCGGTTCGTGTCTTAAACCGCTTCTGGAAGCCCTCTCCGGACCGTTGCCAACGAACCGCTTCTGGTGCGAAGATCACAACGGGTTCGCACCAGACCGCTTCTAATAGGCCGGTTGTGATGCCCAGTTCTGTAGTAGTGAATTTTGGGTATCCATTAAATTAGTTTGTGTTGAACAAAATAAGAGAAAACATTTTTCACCGTAATTGCTATACATGTGTCTCATACATTTTTTGGGGAAAGTTCAATCGAATCTCTAACATTTAGATATGAACCATCATTTGCGTGTTTTTTCGCCCACCTTCTTTGCCATCCTCAACAAGGCCGTGTGTGTTCGAGCGCCACGCTCACACGAAGCTAGCTGGCTGCTGAACATGTGAGACGATCATGTCGATTTCTCGACCGAATTGTAGGATCCTTGGAAAGGACCGAAGAATTTTGGTTAGTGTTTGCACCAAAATTTGGCAAGTCTGGTCAAAATCGGCAATAAAGTCAAAGATACGGAATTAACGAACAGGATGAAAAGGTTTGAAGATATTTTTGGTACGACAAGATCTTTAAGGAAATAACTGTTCGAGATAAGGCCGATACGGATCAAAACTTGAAACGTGTTGTAATCGGACACGATCGGCCAAAGGGTATAAAAGAAGGACTAGAGCAAGCTGCGAAAAAACAACACAATACAATCAACCAGCTTTTACTTTCTTCCTTCCTGTCGACTAGGAATAGCTTTTGTAATTTAGTTTCTGTAATCGATTTTGATCAATAAAGTTGCGCATCGCCGATTGTTGATCTTCGTCAATTACACCCCAGGTTTGATTTGTTCTGATTTTGTTGCGGCATCGCCTTCTTCAGAATCGATCTACTTTTACCCTCTGATTAGCCTTAATCGGCTAATTAGATTTACCCCATTACCTTGATCTTAATCGGCTTCAAGCTAATTAAGTCTAAGCCGATTGATCGTTATGATCGGCTTTTGATTAAATTTTATATTTTTTACCTTATCGGTTCTGAGTCAAATCGGTATCACGCTCTTGAACAGTGTTAAATGCGGTGTCTTCTTGTGAAACCCTACATCAAGTTTTTGACGCCAACACACTCTTGGCACGCCCAGTGGGACAAATGTCTTTATCAGGAAAGTCGATTCCACCATTAGATCTGAACGCAGAAGCCATAATCGTCCCAACAATGGACGATTTGACCGCAGAACAACGTCAGGAAATAGAGGCTCGGAAGAATGCGTTGGAGGAGATGATGCTAAGCTGTTATCGGAAAACCAGATGTGGCGTCACTCAGAAATCCGCCCTGCCGACGGTTAATGCCCTAGGAGATGCGGGTGTCACAGAACCGGTAAGCCGATATCTGCCTGCTCAAGCCGAGTTATCAGCTATGATTAATCAGTCTGTGCACCATGCCTTAATAAATCAATCATCGGCTCAAGTGACAACTCTCAAGCTGATGATAGCAAATAGCGTTAAGTCTATAGCCCAGGAGTTAGCCTCGTCAGGAAGCCTACTT
Source organism: Otatea glauca (assembly GCA_036346275.1). NCBI lineage: Eukaryota > Viridiplantae > Streptophyta > Magnoliopsida > Poales > Poaceae > Otatea > Otatea glauca. Next base: position 22,997,529 of record CM070730.1, on the reverse strand, counting down.
GACCCATTACAAGCTCTGCCAAATTATCCTATTTTTTCAGTAGCGCAAAATACGCAGAGCTCGACAGCCGATCCCAAACCATCGGCTATAACCTCACCCTCTACAATGGTGCCTACTCAACCGACCGTAATATTGCCTAGAGATCCTCAGTCAAGTGGGGTAAGCCATTACCATTCCTACACCGATGCCGCGAAGTTAGACGCATCAATAAACCTGCCGCCATCGGCTCCGTTCTATGCCTTTCCCCAATCGGTTCCGCAGCCGATTGGCTCCGAGAGATTCTCTCAAGATCCTACCATGCTTAAAAAACCCAGGTCCACATAGGGTAGTAACATATTCAGATTGTTTGTCCCAGTGCCGGAATCTCAAGGCAGGCATAATCGGCATGATCAATATGGTCGTGTGCCAACGATGCAGCATAATTGGCAACCCGAGCTTGCACTCGGGGGGCAGGCTGCCAACTATGACCAACATTATCAAGGGCCTGCTATGCCAATGACCGATAATGTAAATTGGGCAGATCAGATTTTATTTTTACGGGACCGATTCGGCATCTGACCCAAGGAAAGGTTATCGGCTATAGAAAGCCGTATCCCGATTACATAGATCGTATGCCATACCCTCATAATTTGAGTGCGGACTTTGCGAAATTCTCGGCGATGATTCAACTACAACGTTGGAACACATCGGACGCTTTATCGCTCAATGCGTGAGCGGCTCGATCCGATGGGTGAAAATAAGACTATTCCGTTGTCATTATCCGAGCGGCTTTTACCGGTTTACCTTTTTACCTCGAATTCGGTCCACTTATGGAGCGATTTGGAAAGCCGATTTCACGAATACTTCTTTTGGCGGTTTGGAGCTCGGGATTTTCGATCTAAGCTCTGTCGTCGTAAATTTGGGAGCCGTGGCGATTACATTAAAGGTTTAGGAAACTAGGAATCGATGTTTTAGCGTCACTTTGCCCGATAATCAACTTGTTGATTTGGCGTTTCAAGGGTTGATTCCTCCGCTTAGGGAGAAGTTTGGAGGGCAAGAGTTCACGATCCGAGCCACTTGCTTCATCGTGTATCGGCTCAAGAAAGCCGATTCACGATAGTAAAGCGTTTAAAGATAGATTCAAGAACAATAATAATAAGGAGAAAGACAAGGCCAAAGTCAATATGGTGAATATTGTCCTAGTGATTCTTCGAAGACGATGAAGCGAAATAAATATAGCTGAATGGGTAAAGGGATCTAAAAAATCCTTAGTCTGTTCTTGGCTAAAGCCGACTAGAAATAAGTCGAAAGTTAAATATGCCTTTGATGTTTCCAAATGTGATCATATTTTTGATCTATTATTGCAAGAAAAGATAATTCGGTTACCCGAGGGACATATTATACCATCGGCCGACGAGATCAAGAAACGCAGGTATTGCAAGTGGCACCATTCTTTTTCTCACAATACTAATGACTGCAATATTTTCCGTCAACAGATCCAGTCAGCTATTAAGGACGGTCGGCTAAAATTTGCTGACGAGCCGACTATGCAAGTCGATGCTGACCCGTTTCCAATCAACATGGTTCAATGTTCGGCTAAAGGAAAGGAGCCGATGCATGATGAGCCAAAGAAGGATCGGCAGATCAATATGCAGCTGAATTCAAACGCTGATCAAACGCTGAAAATTACAATCGGCTCACTACAAATAGAAGCCGATCACGAAGGAAAAAATTCAAGGACCATTAAACCCAAGGGCAATCCTCGGGTGGGTAAATGGTACAAAGTTGAAAAATCGCCATCAAAGCAATTGGCCAAAAGGCTGGGACCAACTTTCTCACAACTGATGGATAAATATGAAAGGATGAATAGCCGACCGCGATATCACTGCTCGTCGGTCGGATAATTTATATCACTGCAAAACGTAGAAAGGGCCCATAGAAGATGTCCTTTTGGCGGTTTTGTTGGGAAAGGGAGTAGCATCGCCATCCCGTACGCGTGCCGATGGAACATTACCCCGCGACGATTGGCCAAGGCAATCGGCTAAAGATAGGTATGCGGGCGATTCGGGGTTACAACGAAGGTTTGTAAAGCCTGTTCACGAAAGGATATCCGAACCAAAGCAAGAAGCAAACCAGGTCGAAGTTCGGAGGTCAAACATTGACCAAGATAATCTCGTCGGCAAGATAAAAAAACCAGTAGAGCCTAAGCCTAGATGGTGTCCGTCTAGCCTTAACCGATCGCAACGCCGGCGACTTCAGAGGCTAAGGACTCAAGAGATTCAGGAAGCCGACACAGAAAAATAGAGGGACGAAACTTTCAATGAGCTTCATCCGGTCAAAATTGTCAAGAAAGAATGGAGGAAAAAAGAACAAGCTGAAGAAGATTTTGAATCGGCAGATGATCTAGATTCTCCTATGATTAGGGACGATACACCACCAATGGATATCAACATGATGTTCACATTGCCAGCCGAATTCAAAATCAAAACTGAATTAGCTAAAGAAACTTTTGCCCAATCTTGTTCGGGAGTCCAAAACGCAATCTTCGAGAAACCCAGAGATTATCATCGGCATTTAAAACTGTTATATCTGAAAGGATATATAAATGGAAAACCGATATCAAGGATGCTGGTAGATGGCGGAGCCACAGTAAATTTGATGCCTTACACGACTTGCAAGAAATTGGGTAATTCCGATGAAGACTTGATTAAAACTAACATGGTTTTAAACGACTTCACAGGCGATCCCACAGAAGCCAAAGGTGTCATGGTTACAAAACTAACCGTCGACAGTAAAACTTTGCCGACCGCATTTTTTGTTATTGACGCCAAAGGGAATTACAGCGTTCTGCTGGAAAGAGATTGGATCCACGCCAACTGCTGTATCCCATCAACTATGCATCAAGCGCTTGTTCAATGGAATGGAGAAGAAGTTGAAATTGTCACGGCCGACACATCGGCTCACATTGCCATGGCCAGTTCTGATGCGAATTGGCAACATGAAGAAGCAGGGTGTATATCGGGAAAACATTGGAAGATTGCGATTTCATTTGCGTAAGCAAGTCAAGACTTATGCCGATCAGTGTCAAGCCAGGTACATTTGATCGAGCAAACGAAGTGCTACGTCGATGGGGACAAGAAAAGCGGTGAAGGCATTACAAGATAAAATGCAAAGCTATCGGCAAATAACGGATAGCTATGAAGCTATAGAAGACTTTCAAGAAGATGAAAAATTGGATCATGGCTTTACGTCTACCGATCTGCTTGAAGAAGTTGATATAGGTAGTGGTGATAGAAAAAGACCAACTTTTGTTAGTGCAAATTTAGATGTAAGATATAAAGAAAAATTGATCGAAATTCTTAGAAAATATAAAGATTGCTTTGCTTGGGAATATTACGAAATGTCTGGTTTAAGCCGACAATTGGTAGAACATCGGCTACCCATTAAACAAGGTTATAGGCTGTTTAAACAGTACCCTAGGCGTTTTAATCCGGCTCTGTACAAAATCATAAAAGAGGAGATAGAGCGATTGTTGGAGGCTAAATTTATAAGACCTTGTCGATATGCGGAGTGGGTTTCCAACATTGTTCGATTATGAAGAAAAGCGGAAAAGCTGCGAGTATGTGTCGACTTTAGAGATTTGAACAAGCGACACCAAAGGCGAATACCGATGCCTATAGCGATATGCTTATCGATGCTGCGTCGGGAATAAGATCATGAGTTTTACGGGACGGGAATGCGGATACAATCGGATATTCATGGCGAAGCGATATACCCAAAAGCGACTTTCGGATGTCACGGTGCAATAGGGTTATTTGAGTGGACGGTTATGACCTTCGGATTAAAGAACGCTGGAGCAACATATCAGCGAGTCATGAATTTAATTTTCCATGATTCAATCGGCCACATCGTTGAAATATACATTGATGATGTCGTGGTAAAATCTGCGGAGGACTTGCAACATTTGACGGATCTAGAAAGAGTTTTTCAGAACATAAGATCGTATGGCTTGAAGATGAATCCTTTCAAATGTGCGTTCGGCGTGTCGGCTGGACAATTTTTGGGTTTTATGGTGCATGAGAGGGGGATTGAAGTCAATCAAACAAGGGTCAAAGCCATAGTTGATACAATGCCCCGACGTACAAAAATGAGTTTCTGAGTTGATCGGCAAAATTAATTATCTCGAAGGTTCATCTCGAATCTTTCGGACGAATCCGCGCATTTACCCCATCGTTGAAAGCGAAGGATAACCAAAATCAAGAGTTTGTATGGGGAGCCGATCAGCAAAAGGCTTTTGACGATGTTAAGAAATATTTAGCCAATCCTCCGGTTTTGGCCGCGCCACAAAAGGGGGTTCCATTCAAGTTATATATATCGGCTGAAAAGGAGACTATTGGGTCTATTTTAGCACAAGAAGTTGATGGAAAGGAGAGGGTTATCTTTTATTTAAGCCGACGCCTTCTTGATGCTGAAGTCAGGTACCCTTTCATTGAAAAATTATGCTTGTCTTTATACTTCTCATGTACAAAGCTAAGACATTACATTTTAGCATCGGCTTGTAAAGTAATCTGTAAAACCGATGTTATAAAATATATGTTGTCAGCTCCAATCCTACGAGGTCGATTTGGCAAATGAGCTTATGCCTTGGTTGAGTTCGACCTGTCCTATGAATCGGCCAAAGTAGTCAAAGGGCAGGTATTAGCCGATTTTATAACAGGACATGATACTACTACTGATTTGGTATCCGTAGCCCCTTGGCAATTGTTTTTTGACGGGTCTGTGTGCAGAGAAGGTGATGGAATCGGTATAGTGCTTATATCACCTAAAGGGAATAACTTCGAGTTTGCATTTCAGCTAAATAGCCGATGCTCAAATAATCAGGCAGAGTACGAAGCATTGCTCAAAGGTTTGTAGTTATTGGAAAATATCGGAGCAAGTACGGTTGAGGTATACGAGGATTCTATGCTAATTATACAGCAAATCAAAGGAGAATACCAATGTCGGGACGAGATACTGCTAAAATACTTGGAGCAATGCATAGAGATTATCGGCTCGTTTACGTCATTTTCTATCGGCCACGTCCCTAGAGAGTTGAACGATAGAGCTAATGCCTTGGCTCAACAGGCATCAGGGTACAAAGACCTCGACCGATATCAAGTGACTGAGCTAATAGATAAAGCCGTTATGTGTGTGGATGTCGCGGATTGGAGGACGCAGATAAAGAAATACCTAATCGATCCATCTGAGCCGACAGAACGCAGAATTAGGCAACAAGCTTTGAAGTACATTGTTATGGACAATACGCTATATTATCGGACGATGGAAGGATTGCTATTAAGATATCTTGGGGCCGAAGAAGCGCTAGTGGCAATGGGTGAAGTACATGAAGGCATTTGCGGTTCTCATCAATTGGCCCATAAGATGAAATGGATGCTTAGACGGACAGGTTACTTTTGGCCGACAATGCTAGAAGATTGTTTCAAATACTACAAAGGTTGTCAAACTTGCCAGAAATTTGGCAATGTACAATTAGCACTAGAATCGGCTTTACACCCAATTATCAAGCCATGGCCATTTAGAGGTTGGGGAATAGATATAATCGGCCAAATATTTCCTGCATCGAGTAAATGCCACAAGTTTATTTTGGCCACAACTGATTATTTCTCAAAGTGGGTTGAAGCTATACCACTTAAGAAAGTAACTAGTGTTGAAGCCTTATTAATGAACATATTGTTCATCGGTTTGGAATACCGCAAACGATTACAACCGATCAAGGCACGGTTTTCATGTCCAATGAGTTTCAGACTTACGCAACAAGTCTGGGGATTAAACTATTGAATTCATCCCCATACTACGCTCAGGCTAACGGACAAGCCGAGTCGTCCAACAAAACGCTGATTAAACTGATCAAAAGAAAGATCGATGAAAAGCCGAGGAATTGGCATTCAGCTCTATCGGAGTCGCTTTGGGCATATCGGCTAGCTTATCACGGAGCGACGAAACTTTCACCTTACCAGCTGGTGTATGGTCAAGAAGCCGTTCTACCCGTGGAGATCAACATTGAATCCATACGAGTAGCGAGACAGAACGGTTTGTCGGCTCAAGATTATAACAATTTGATGATCGACAATTTGGATGAATTGGCAGAATTACGTTTGTCTACGCTTGATCGGCTTAAGAAGAATAAAATCAGGGTGGCGAAAGCGTACAATAAAAAGGTCGTGCCTAAATCTTTTGATCAAACCGATTTAGTATGGAAAACGATTTTACCTATTGGTTCGAAAGATAAACGATTCGAAAAATGGTCGCCTACGTGGGAAGGACCATACAAAGTTAATCGGCTAGTCGGCGGAAATTCGTACGTACTAGAAACGTTGGAAGGATATGTATTACCCAAAGCTATTAACGGGAAGTATTTGAAGAAATACTATCCTAGCGTTTGGATTGGAGCCTAGCCGACTAAGGATCACGTTCAGAGCCAAGATTAACACGATGCTGTTATTCAGCTAAAAAAGATTGCAGACTAAAACTTCAGAAAAGTGAAATTAAATCGGTTAAACAGCCGATTACAAGTGTAGCAAAATTACAAAGTGTTCAAGCAAGTGTTTCTGAAAAAAGTAGCCAATATAGTTTTACATCTCAAGAAGCTAATACTGAATGCCCGATCCGGGGAGAGTCGCGCCCAGAGCCGATAGAGCACCCGCTGCTTTGGCGATGGTCTCTTGGATTTCATTAAGAAGGCGATCATCATCCTTGGCATTCCCGGCGCGGCTTTACCTTGACCGATTGCTTAGTCATATCATCAGCGGCGCGGCAATGCTCAGCTTTTGCTCTTTCATCTCCAAAGCAGTTTTCTCCAAGATCTGTTGGCCTTCTCCGATTTGCTTTTCAAGCTTGGCCAACTCTTCCAAACGGAGTTTCTTTGTTTTTTCTAACTTGGAAAGGGACTCTTTGGTCGACTTAAACTACTGAGCACCGGTATCAAACTTACGTTTTTTAGCCCTGGCATCAGCGACCAATTCATCCAAGAGCTTCTGATCGGCTTCTTGAGCTTCACGACGTCGAATTCGGTCTTGTGCCGCCTCCACTTCAGTCTTTCTATCATCCAAGTGGCACACATTGAGGAAGGCTTGCATTGCTTTCGGAGGGAGGTCGGCTTCAACAGCAGCCATTGCATCTCTGATCGGTTGATTATTAGCTAAGATCTCTGATTGGGGCCGCATCACTAAGTCAAAAACTTATCAAGGCGTTCCTTAATGCCCGGGCGAAGTAGCGGCGATGCCTCTTTGGACACTTCAAGGATCCTCTAATTTACGCATCATAATCATCGGCGGCCATGATCTACGGGTCATCAAGATCGCCAAAGAGAAACCCAACAGATTTGTCGGTCGGAGAGCTCAAGCGGATCGTGATGGAGCGATTGACATTGGCCGTGATGGAGAGAGTGGTGTAGAAGAAATTTTCGGAAGATTAGCCAGAGTCTTCGCGGCTTGAACCGATTGCGTCGGCTGAAATAAGAAATGCATGGTAAGCCGACGTACTGAAGGACATGTTAGCAAAGAAGTATAGATAATCTACCTTGTCAGTGGCCGACGCATGTGGCGAACTCTCGCCGCTTTGCTCCTGGGGCTTGAGTCCTTTTTTCGCTGGAGCCTTGGTGTACTCTGTCTTCTTCTTTTTTGAAATAAAGATCGACTAAAGGTTAGTTCGGTCAAAAAGATAGTATTAGTCTATTGTGTTTATACTTACTTGGTTGTTTTTTCTCAATGTCCGATAAAGATGGACTGTGGACCCCTAGAGTACCAGAGGTATAACCCGTCAGGCCAGTCAATTGATGTGAACTTTTGCCTTGGCCATTTCCCGATTGACCAGAGATGGGCTTTTTGCCAACATCCTTGGCCTGTAATACGCGTAGTAAAAAGTGATTAGAAAATGCATCTGGTGAAAGACCGATGTGCAAGACAAGATTATTCAAGCCGATACCTTATCTACTAAACTCGTGTTAGTGTAACCCGATGAGCTAGCTTCACTGCTAGAATTGCTGTTAGACACTAAGGATGGCTCTGGCAGATTTGGAAAGAATTCCTTGATTATAAGCGACGGAGTCTTCTCCATGTACACGCACTCAGCAATAGCCGACCACCATGTTGTGAAACCTCCTGCTCGGCGAGCGTTCAGGTGGAAGTGGGGGAGACTGCGAAGATGAAGCTCAACGGCTAATTCCAAAACTAACCTCGCTGATGTGGCATTGCGAACCCTGGCTCTAGGTTGAAGCCGATCTAGAAGCGGCAAACTTGGAATTACCTGGCCGAAACCAAGCTGTCTTGCATAAATTGAAGGATGGTAAAACTCGTATCAAGGTTGGAATGTCCGATTCCTAGTATGAAGGCCGACATGGAAAATGCACGGAGAAATGAAAATTCTATATAAATCCAAAGTCTCCTGAGGCATCAAAGAACTATCGGCTTCCAGGTGAAGAAATGAAGGCCAAGAAAAATCGGCTGTAGCACCATAACTGAAGAAGTCTTGCTGCTTAAAATCTTCGGTATCCAATTGCAAAAAGAAAGACAAGAATCTTCTGCAGCTATCGGGAAAAATCCTTGTCTCATTACTGGAGCACATCATAAACCTCTCACCAAAAGATCGGCATTCTCTAAATTGGATAGGTGCCCCCTCTGGTATATCATCCCTTGGAAAAGGAGTCTCATCGGCTGAATCCAAATTAAAAGAATGACTGAATAAGCAGTATAGCCATATTTGTGTGAACCACATCGGACCACCTACATTACTGACGGTGAATTTCCCAAAACCAGTATAAAGCCGACTCCTTATTATGTAAAGCATCTGATACACAGCACCCAAGAAGATTTTTCGTAGAGCTAGCCGACGGCCTTCAACAAGTTGCTCTGCTATCACTTGATAAACTGAGTTGGTCAAGAGATGCTCCACGGAACAAAAATGATCTAGCCAAAGATTTGAAAGGCGACATGCTCTTCGTCAAATCTTGGGCCATTAATCTTGTTATTATTTCCAATGTATTTGGCCCAACCTTCCCCCTTAGATCGGATAAGTTTATATTTTGGTTTTCCGCTAAAAGCCGATACTTGTTCTCCATCTGGCTGAAGACAGCACAATTGAGCAACATCTAAAAGAGTTGGGCCGATGGGACCGATACGGAACAAGAAGGCATTAAACAGTTCGACCAAAAATAACAGGCTGTGGCCACCAAGGGCTCGTTGGCTTCTGGATCGGCTAAAGAAAGTGGAATACACTCGGCTATGCCCATTCTCTCCCATTCACCCCTCTTTTGGGCTGCTATCCTGATAAACCAATTCCTCCATCCTTTGAGAGCTGTCAGCCAGGCTCTGAAACTTTTGCTCCAACCCTCTATATTGTGACCAGCAGCCGACAGAGGTAAACGAGGGACTTCTTGGTTTGTTACGGTATGGACATCTAGATTTCCCAAAGGACCGAAAAAGTATTGGTCATTGCTATGCAGGATCGGAATAAGTACCTGGCTAGGGTCCATTGCAGCCGATGAAGAAAGATGGATGAGCCACAGGATTGCCTTGGAAGTACTTCAAATAGGAAGCTTAAGCCGATTACTGACAAATCGAGAGCTTGTGCGCGTGAAGAATGACTGAAGTGGGGGCCGCATTTTATAGCATGATGAAAATTTGAAGCGGCGGGAAGTGAATCTCAAAAGGCGCGAGTAGTTAAAACGCACTACCCGCACGTCAGAGAATTACGGCGCGAATAAAGTAGCAGTTATTGGCGAAGTTCAGCAGTTAGCCGATTGAAAAAAGCCGATAAAATTGCGATTTTTGACAGATGACAAGTCATCTCTCAAAAATGGGGGGCATATGTTTGCACCAAAATTTGGCAAGTCTGGTCAAAATCGGCAATAAAGTCAAAGATACGGAATTAACGGACATGATGAAAAGGTTTGAAGATATTTTGGTAACGACAAGATCTTTAAGGAAATAACTGTCCGAGATAAGGCCGATACGGATCAAAACTTGAAACGTGTTGTAATCGGATACGATCGGCCAAAGGATATAAAAGAAGGACTAGAGCAAGCTGCGAAAAAACAACACAATACAATCAACCAGTTTTTACTTTCTTCCTTCCTGACGACTAGGAATAGCTTTTGTAATTTAGTTTCTGTAATCGATTTTGATCAATAAAGTTGCGCATCGCCGATTGTTGATCTTCGTCAATTACACCCCCAGGTTTGATTTGTTCTGATTTTGTTGCGCATCGCCTTCTTCAGAATCGATCTACTTTTACCCTCTGATTAGCCTTAATCGGCTAATTAGATTTACCCCGTTACCTTGATCTTAATCGGCTTCAAGCTGATTAAGTCTAAGCCGATTGATCGTTACGATCGGCTTTTGATTAAATTTTATATTTTTTACCTTATCGGTTCTGAGTCAAATCGATTGCACGCTCTTGAACAGTGTTAAATGCGGTGTCTTCTTTGTCGAAACCCTACATCAAGTTTTTGACACCAACAGTTAGAGATCATGAATATTGGGGAATCGAACAACGATTACATAAACTGTTTCTTGTCCATGTTAAGGAACCTCGCTATCGAATAGTCCGGGGTTCCCGAACAGATCTGAATTAGAGAACAGAAAGAGAGAGAAACACGTGTTTAGGGAGAGCAACAGCGGGAATTCTTTATTGCTAATGAATGCATGTACATAGGGGGGGACCCCTCCTCCTTTTATAGCGCTCATCTAGGGTTTCGGCTAAGGGTCCACATGGGCCTTCAACGGGCTTTTAGGGTTTCTTAACACTCCCCCTTGGGCCCTTTGCCGCGAGATGCATATGCCTCATTAAAACTCGGAAAAACCCGATGGGAAAAATACTTGGAGAAAGAGTACATAGCATACGCTTACTATGTTGCACGAATTGCCTCGTCAAAACCTTATGCAAGAAAACTTCATGAAAAACTTGCTAAGGAAAAAGAGTACAATTCTCCCAACTTCAATTGCTAATCTTCGGGATTCATGTTGGGTATTCATAATTCATCTTCGAGATTCATGTGGGAGTATGTGACATATCTCCCCCTGAAATCTGCACTTCTCTAAGTCTCATCATCCCAATTCCTTTCATGCACCTTTCAAAGGTAGATGCTAGGAGTGATTTAGTGAACAAATCTGCAAGATTTTCACATGACTTAGTATGCAATATCTTGATCTCGTTCATCTTATGCAATTCGTGAGCATAGAAGAACTTGGGGTTGATATGCTTCGTGAGATTGCTCTTCACATAACCCATCTGTGCTTGGGCAACACAAGCTGCATTATCTTCATAAATTATCGTGGGAGTTTGCTCAATGTTCAAACCACATGACTTCTGGATGTGATGAACCATTCTTACGAGCCATGCACATTCACGAGATGCTTCATACAAAGCGATGATTTCGAGTGGTTTGTCGATGTCGAGACAAGAGTGCGCTTAGGCGACTTCCAAGAAATTGCTGTTCCTCCACATAGGAAAACATAGCGGTTTGGGACTTACCGGTATGGTCCGATAGGTACCAAAGCATCGGCGTAGCCAACCAAATTCAATTCATTGTTTCTTCGAAAAGCAGGACCGAGGTCTTTGCTTCCTTGGAGGTAACGGAAGATGTCCTTGATCCCTTTCCAATGCCCTTTGGTGGGTTACGCCTTTGCATCAGAGCTAGCAAATTCACAGCGAACGCAATGTCAGGTCTAGTGCTATTCGCAAGGTACATGGCGCTCAATTGCACTCGGATATGGGAATTCTGCTCCCGGGACTTCCTCCCCTCTTCTCTAGGTGCTGTATGGATCTAGGTGCGCTTAGAGTGACCTTGAGCCATTGGAGTCTTCGCGAGGATATGCCTTTTCAAATCCAAACCTTTCCAACACTTTACGTGTGTAGGTTGATTGATGTACCAAGATTCCTCCTTGGACATGTTCAAGCCGCAAGCCTAAACAAAACTTGGTTTTACCCAAATCTTTCATTTCAAACTCGGACTTCAAGTATGAGCATGCCTCTTCAATTTCTTCATCAGTCCCTATGATGTTCAAGTCATCTACATAGACGGAGATTATCTGAGAATCCATTCGGGATCATTGTATAAACACACATGGACAATCTTCGCTGTTTGTGTAGCCTTTCTTGCAGAGAAAGTCACTCAAGCGATTGTACCACATTCTTCCGATCGCTTGACCCATACGGTGATTTCTCAATTTCACCTTTATGCATGTGTTTCTATTTGCTCCATCTTGGTTGGGATAGGAATTCCTTAGGTACTTTCATGTATATCTCGAATCAAGTTTCCATCTAAATATCTTTGTGACAACATCCATTAGCTTCATTCTCAACTTCAAGTTGATTGCCATTGAGATCAAATATCTAAAGGTAATTCCTCCCATGACCGGAGAATAGGTTTCTTCATAATCAACTCCGGGCGTTGAGTGAAACCTTGAGCTACAAGCCTTGCTTTATACCTTACAACCGTTATTTTCATTTCTCTTCAGAACAAAGACCCATTTGTGACCTACGGGGTTTACATGGGAAGGTGTGCGGCATACGGGCCCAAACACCTCTCTCTTGTTCAGAGAGACTAACTCTGCAATGATTGCCTTTTTCCATTCTTCCCAATCTAGCCTTTTCTTGCACTCTGCGAGAGATGCAGGCTCGAGATCATGATCAATGATCGAGGCTTCTTGATTTGCTTCATTAGTTCGGGGGTCATGTGCGGGGATCCCAGTGGAATGCTATATGATTTCCCGGCATTTTTCATCCAAAGGTTGATTTCCTCCCCCTAATGACGGGAAACGATCCTCGTCAAAGATGCAATCAGCGAACCGGGCTGTATGCAAATCTCCAGTCATGGGTTCCAAATACCTGATTATGGATGCACTCTCATAACCAACGTATATCCCAGACTTGCGGAGAGGGCCCATTGCAGTCCGCTGAGGGGGTGGTATAGGTACATATACCATACACCCAAAATTTCTAAGATGGGAGATCTTCGGGATGATCCCGTGCACAAGCTGCATAGGAGAATGGATGTTGTAAGCCGACGGTCTAAAATTGATAAGAGCTGCTGCGTGCAGGACTGCGTGTCCCCAACAAGTGTTGGGCAAGTTACAACTCTGCAAAAGCGGTCTGGCAATAAACTTAATCCTCTTTATTAGTGCTTCTGCTAGTCCATTCTGCGTATGGGCGTGCGGTCTGAGTGCTCAATTGCTATCCTGTTCTTTGTGCAATAATCATCAAATGCCTTTGAAGTAAATTCTCCGGCATTGTCCATTCTAATGGACTTCACGCGATGATCAGGGAAAGCATTCTTAATTCTTATGATCTGCGAGATCAGCTTTGCAAAAGCATGGTTTCTTGTTGACAACAAGCATACATGCGACCATTTCGAGGAAGCATCGATGAGCACCATAAAGTATCGAATTGGCCCTGACAGGGGCTGAATCGGACCGCAAATATCCCCCTGGATGCGTTTCAGGAATGCAGTGATTTCACTTTGCACTTTCATGACAGAGGGTCTAGTTATTAATTTTCACGGTGGCACATGCAGGGCACACAAAATCTTCATGATTCGGGAAATTTTTAACATTAATGCCATGACCTTGTGAGTTGTTCACTATATTTCTCATCATTCTAAGACCAGGATGACCTAATCTACCATGTGTAACACCCTAATTTTTGCTCTAATTTAAATTTTGAGAGTATTTTTGATTTTTGTGAATTTTTGGGAATTTATTGAAATTTATTTGGAATTACTCAAAACTAGCCTTCCTTGAAAACAATTAAATAATGGAAAAGTTCTAGCAAAGTTTTATTGAAAATATTTTATTTGAGTTCCAAATATCTCAAAGTATTTTAGGAATTTTTCTAGAATTTTACGCTATTTTAAAAGCCCCAAATGATTTAAGTGAATTTCTAGAATTATTTTTATTGAAAAAGGTTTTAAAAGTGGCTATGAGCGATGAATGGGCGGCCCATTCTTCAGGCGCTTGCGTCGCCGACCCATCGCGCGAAACCCTAGCGCCGCCAGCCAAGCCGTTCGATCCGGATCGCGCGCTTTGCGTGTGCCACGTCGCCGCGACGCGTGAGCCTTGGATCGTCGCCACACGGGCCTGCGGGATTGCGCCACGTCGGTCGTCTTCGCGAGATCACGGAGCTAATGCCGCCGACCGTTCCGCTCGTTCGCGCTGTAAGCGCGCACGCCGAGGCCCCTTTAGTGCACCGAGTAGCGCGTCCGTGAGCTCCTTCGCTGCGTCTTTTGACTCCTCGCACGCACGCCGAGACCCTCTCTAGCGCTGGCGAGCTCGCCGTAGTTGCGTCCTTGTGCGCCGTTGTTTTGCTTCCTCTCGTCGCCGTCCGTCGCTTTCCGCGTGCTCGGCCCGCCCGAAGTTCACGAAGCAAGGCGCGTCAGTGGACCACTTCTTCTCGCGGAGAAGCCCGCGGCGCCGTCGCCGAGGTCATCTTCCCGGCTCGGCAACCTTCGCTTCGCGCCGTCAACCTCGTCGAACCGCGCCGGCCGTCCGATTTGCATCGTTCGGTTACGGTGAGTCCACGTAGCCTCCATCTCTGTAGATGTTTAGATTGAATCGTAACAGTTAGATCTAGAGCGAGCGGCTTGGATTAGATCTAATGTCTGCGATATGTTTTTGTCTTAACCGTTGGATCGATAGTGGACGCGTAGGATTGAACCACGTCGCACCATGAGCGAGAAATGACTGCGTGCCGTGGACCGTTGGATTAGATCGAGCGGTAGAGATTGGATCTGGTTTTGCCCTAAGGATCCGCGCCGTTCGATTTGAGCAGCGGCGGAGATGGCACCGTACCCTCGCCAAATCGCGTCTTGTGGCGTGCGGGCGTTTGACGAGCGAGAGACCGGATCCGGCCGTTGCTTTGGGCGCGCGGCCGCGATCGTGCCGCGTGGCTACGAGTAAACCGGCGTCGCGATGGCGGTGTGGTCTTGGCCGTTAGATCCGAGGGCACCGTTCGATGCGCGACAGCGTGGCGTCGCGGGAATCGGCGTCGCCGCGTCGGTCGCGGAATCAACCGTTGGATTTAGGTGGCCACCGGATGCGCGGCGCGTGTCGCACGCATCTCGGTCTTATTGCG